>JAMLFY010000013.1:23369160-23969160 GCA_030441495.1 Dalbergia oliveri | reverse complement strand
AACCTTTACTTTTTCATGTTAATGCACAATAATCCCATGTGAAAGTGTGCTTCTATATTTCAAACTGCATTAAGAAAGACACTTTCACATGGAATTACTTACATTTAAATACAAAATAAATGTCCTCATTAGAATTGAATCACTTATGAGCATAACACAAAACTTATCAATATTTTATAAACAACTTATGACCCAAAATGTCTTACTTACCGCTAAATTAGTGCCTATGCACTAGTGATTGCAATTTGTCAAATGCCGTGGAAATAGTCCCCGAATGCATTCTGAGGCTATCAGCCTTGAATTTTTTATTTTGTTGAAATACTTTAGTACATTTCACTAAAGTTTATTACTCACCAACATTATTCTTAGTTGTGCACTTGTTTTTTCTGCCCTATGCTCTAAACATATAATTTCTTTCTGACTTTTGTCTTCATGTGACTTTAGTGTATACAGTGTAGAGTTGTTGTTGAAATTTATTGTTAACCATAATATTGATCACTTACCATAGCATTAGACATTGAAAAGATTAAAAAAAAGCAAAGATCAGTGACATAAATTGCTTGTAAAAACAACTAAACAGCAGAGCAAATTGCATGGCACACTACCATTAAGGATCCAACAACGTACAACGTAGTAATAGGATAGACAAGTTAAAACAGCTAAAAGATCACATGAGAATATGACCATTTACACACTACCATCCCAGTCCTAGAGAACAGGACCAAAAAATAAAAAGGCCCCTACACTACCAGCATTATGATAAAGTCATGATAAACACAAACATAGTCAAGCTCAATAATTACAAACAAGCATATAAGATTAGAAGCACATATGCAATAAGTGCTCATTCTTTGCAGGTTTTGTTGATGAGGGACTTGTGAATGTGGGGGACGCCGCCGCCACCTGCAATGGTGCCTTTGATGAGTGTTTCAAGCTCGTCATCCCCCTGATAGCTGCTGCGGCGCTGGTCTGATCCTCTTCACCTTGAGATCTTTGCTTGCATTTCCAGCTCTCTAGAACCTTAGCATTAAGGTACTCTAGAATGGAGGCCAAGTATAAAGTAACTGTGGCCTACACATCCATTGGCTTAGACCTTTTGCTTCAGCTTGAGATACGACCCACTAAAAACTAGAAAAAAATAAAACAAAAAACACGAAACGAAAATTAGCATCGTATCATAGCCTCCACGAACCCTATTTTAATAAAATTGTCACACTTCGAACCCAAAAACAACATTTGCGTGAGAAGGCACGTTGGATGTAAAAGTATTATTTGTTTGCCATTAACCATCAACTTAAACTTTTGAGAGAAATGGTCTTGCGCATAAATTCAATTCTTAAAAGTCAATGCAATTAATAAATTGCAAGAAACAAGAGTGAAATACAAATTCTCAATATATATATATATATATATATATATATGCACACACATATATCACAATGAAAACAAGCAATCAACTACGCAAGAAAAATTTTCCAAGCTTTATATGTATAGTCCTTAAATAACATTTAGCCATTACTAAGCAATCATTCTCTACTATTAATCCTTCTCTTCCTATCTTCCCTAACCACAAATGTAGAATGAAACAAGCAAAGCTGACTCAACAACACATACTGCATCTACTACCAATAAATTGCAATTACAGAATGCTTGTAAAACTGAATAAAAAACAAACATGGTTGTAAAATGGGGTGAAAAGCAAACATGAAGCCAAGTTAGATCTGTCCTTCTTCATTTGTCAAGTTTGAGAAGGTAATATTGAAAGAAGGGAACACTTAGAGAGATAATCATGAGAAGGAGAAAGGAGTGAAGGCGGGGGCTACCTGGATTCCAGGGACGAACGGGGGAACGGGTCTCTTCTTATTATCCTTATACTTGTCTTTGTCTTTGATGGTTTTTCCAGCCACAAGTCCCTTCCCTCCTTTTCCTGCCATTCCTTAACTACAACTACATTTTCAAAACACCAACATGTTTGAAAAAAAAAGAACAAAGAAAACACAATCTCGATTTACACTAAACACAACAACACATGACATTCTAGTCCATTTGGAAAAATTAACAAGTGAACAAGTAAAATAAAAAATCATCCACCACAATAGAAACCAAGATCACACACAGGTGTGGGAAACAAAAAATAAAAACATAAAAAAGAGAGAGATTTGAGCATCAATTCTGAGAGCAAAAGCAACCACAAAGACCAAATCTAGGACACCCAACGCTCGACGACATTAATTGTTTGGAAAGAATAAAGGGATCGACAAATAGAAAACAAAGGGGAATGGTGAGTAGTGTGTTACCTGCAAAGCAAAAGTGAAAGTGGAGGAAGAAGCGATTTGGATGGAATGCGTTTGTTTGTGGACATGGAAGGAAGTGTATATGGAATAAGGATGATGACGTGCGCTGAAGCCCGTGCGTTGAAGGTGTGAAGCTCACGTTGTTGTCACGCGACACTTTCACTAGGGCTACTAGGAGGACTGATTGTATTTTCATTGATTCACAGTGACAGTTTTTACTAGACTAGATCTCGTGATCTTTTGTTTCTCTAATTGAGAATTTTCCTATGTTAAAATTGTCTCTTATTTTTATTTTTCTGCCAAATTATTTTACTACCTAAAGTATTTTTTGTGCTACCTATTTAACTCATAGGTGTGGGAAAATATTTGTTGCTTTCACTATTGATAACATGTTTATTCCTAAGATTTACCCCTACAAGTTTCTCCCATAAAATGTAATGTAAAACTCCACCACTATGTAAATAGCCACTCACAGCTTCTAAGAGAGTAGCTCGCTCTGCGTCAACAAAATCTAGCAAACAAGCATTTTAACAAGTTTAAATTATTTATCTCAAAACTATGTATCAATTAGAGAGCCCATTGAATAGAATTCCTAATTTATGGAATGTAGTGTCCAGATTAGAAAAATCAAGTCTTCCCACTGTAACTTATTAATATTAGAACTTATAACTTACTAGATTTATACATAAAATACCAAACATATATTCATTCACCATTTTTTAGAGCTCACTAGTTCTCAAGATAAACCCTAGAGCAACAAAAAAAGTAGTGAGATTGACATTAGAGACTTACCTCAAACTTGGGAAACTAGTTGGTATAAGATTTAATCACAAAATGATTATTATAGAGCATTTTTGTTGCAAAAGAGACAAGAAAAATTTAAAAGAAGAAGAAGGGAAAGAATGTGAGGGGTCGAAGGTTAGGGATTGAGGCAAGAAGAAGAAAAGGGTGGGGTTTGTGTTGTTGTGTCACGGTGGAAAGCCCACCCTTTTCTTCCTTTACTTTTTCTTTGTTTTCAAAACATATGGCATATTCACAAAAATGCCACCGCCACTTTTCCTCATTCATTTTTTCTTATAATGCTACAACCGCCCTCTAAAAGGCAAATGAATCACAGTGGAATAATACAGCCACTTTCTTGGGCTTACTATGAACGGATGAAATAGTAATGTTGTTTTTGTCGTTCCTATTTCCATATGAAGTCAATTAAGGAATGGAGCTCTAAGGGCATCACCTGCTTGATCTGCTAATAGCAAAATTCAATTGAATTGGCAAGGTTGTACATGTCATGATCACACTTGTTTTGAATTTGTATTAGCTTCTCGCCTAACTCTATAGAAAGATCACCTAACATTTCTCTAAACCTGAAGGTCAAACATCTGTGTCTGTCATGGATGACCAAGCTATAATAATTTATAAAACCATGATATTGTTGTTTTTTGTGCAATGAATGCTATGCTTTCAAGAAATCTAGAATAATTTTACCAAGTTTAACAACATTTGGGTTGGCAATAAAAAACAACAGGAGATTATCATCGAAATTATCATGACAAAAATAGCCATTACCACTACTAAAATTTTCCTCGAACACTTGCTTTCCCACAATAAAATGTGAGTTGATCAAAGATTTGAACACTTGTAGCAGGAAGAGAGTATGTCAAACAACTTCCTTGACGAAAATTGTTTGTCCTACTACCTTGCACTCCTCTTCAAAACCATCATCATATTTAATCCTGTCCTTCAAAATTTCAATAGAAAACACCAAACCCCGAACCTTCATCTTCATTGTGTGCCATAGTCGGAGATTTTTTTACAATATTAGCTCTGGGTTTGATTTAATAGTAGTCATGGTAGAGGGTGAAAAAGGGAGGAGAGGCTTTACGTCGAGGACAAGGAGTAGTGAAGAAGATGACTACTATTAAATCTAATACCCGAGGTATATGTGTCAGTGGATAAGTTTCGAGCCAGGGTACCTGGAGCCACCGATGTTGCCAAAGCCCGAATACCAAGATGGCAGAAATACGAAAGCTCATATTACTGTCATTGCTAGTTGGGTGTTGTTATTTCTCTCATTGTTGTCAAGTGGGGAACTGGGTGTTCCCCCAATGTTGTTAGTGTAGATCTAGAGCAATCTAGGGGTACCAATAGATTTCTCAAGTTAAATACTTGCAATGATAGATATTGGTGTCATCCCTCCTCCAAGCTCTCCCAAAGTCGGTCTTTCACATTCCACTCCTTCAAGTGAGTGAGTTTGATCTCATGACCATATTTTGGTTATTATATTATTATTTTCTAGCATTACGGTATATTTAGAGATTTGAAAAATGGATTCTTACATGATATAATTTTATATAAAGTGCTTTACTTAAAAATGCTCCATTTGAACTTATACATGAAAAATTATGATTTTAGAAAATGTATGAGACCATATTTGCTCTACAAAAGTTTTAATGATTTAATTCATGATTGATTTGATTATGAAAAACAATGGAATTAGCTATGAGGGATGAAGTGAAACTTAAGGCATTATGCTTATTATGAAAACCGAAATATGTTGAACTTAGAACCATAGAACTCTCCTTTTATGACTTTAGTACGATTAAGAATAGGAAAATACTAGAAAAATCTGAGTTAACGGTAGTTATTCCATAAACCTTGGTATACCAAGGCCTCAAAGCAAGTTATCCTTATTTAGATCAGTCCATCCAGGATGCAGTTCACCAGGGACCGTTAAGATTGAGCGTGACGATGTTTATAGGGACTGAGTACACCTTCAGTTACGAATCCGTTCTTTGTAATGCCTTGAGAAATAATATGGTTTTTATGCTTCCGTCAAATTATGATTTTATCATTATTATGTAAAATAAATAGAAATGATTTGGAAATATTGCCTTATTATTACTTATGTATGTTTCTTTCTTGTCCCATGTATAGTTATGAATGAGGATCCACTCATTTTTGTAATAAAACTCACCCCTAGCTTTGGATCTTTCTCCTCCAGCATTAGTTATCTTCAGTTTGGGTGAACTTCACGTTGCCGTGAAATCTTTTGGATATTGTAGAGTGTTCCTTATTAGGTAGTGTCGCGGACCATGCATATGATTGTTTTGTTACCATGATTCTTTTTGTATTTATAAAATATAGTATTCATGGTTTATTTTGTATATTGTGGAACTCAACATATTTTGTATACAATTACAGTTTTAGATTTAGTTTATGAAAGGAGCTTTTATGAACAACATGAGACAAGTGTAAAACTTAGTTTATGATTTGAAATTAGTTTTATTTAGTTTATGATTTGAAATTAGTTTTATGAGTTAAATGAGCATATAACATGACTCAATGATCACGAGACTACGTGGACGAGATTCCTCACATGGAGCTAAAGGTTCAAGATTTGACTTTTTTTTATTAACATTTACCCTAAACCTTGCACCCCTTTTCAAAACCACCATCGTATTTAATCCACCTTCAAAATTTCAATAGAAAAAATCAAACCCTTTTTTTCTTGTTGCCATGGCCGCGATTTTTTTTTACATTATTAGTTATGGGTTTGATTTAATAGTAGTTGTGGTAGAGGGTGAAGAAGGGAGGAAGGGCTTCAGTTCAAGGACGAAAAATGGTGGAGAAGATGACTACTATTAAATAAGACCCAGAGCTAATATTGTCAAAAATTCACGACCAAGGCAAAATGCAGAATGAAGGTTTGGGGTTTGATTTTTTTCTATTGAAATTTTGAAGATTAAAAACAAGGGGGATTCTCACTTAGCGAAGGTCAATGCCTTCGCTGGAGTTGTTATTTTTTAAGAATATGGTCTTTATTTTTTTAATGAACAATGCTATTTTTTATTTTTTCCGTTTGTATTATTTTATTCTAAATTTTTAAATTTAGTTATTTTTAATATTTAATATTTTTTATTTTTTATTTTTATTTTGTAATTTTTAAGAATTCTGTTTCCAAATTCTATCTAGTGTAAAGTACTTTTTTATTTTATTTTTTATTTTCATATTTTTTTTATTTTAATTATTTTTAATATTTATTTTAATTAATTTTTTTTAATTAAAAATTCGTTTAAATTCTTTGTTGTGAACATTACTCCCACAACTTGTTGATCTCTCAACGCGATTTTGGCCTTATGCTCGTGTTGCTTGAGAATGTGGCGAACCTCGCTGCGAAGAGGGTAGTTGGGCTTCGCAACTCAGCTTTTATAGATAAAGTTGTCGACGACGATGGTGGCGAGACGATCGTTGTCAATGGCGATGGAGCCATGGAGGCAAAGAGGTGTTGTTAGCATTCCTTCTTGTGTTCTTGTTCAGCTTTAATAACACCGTGCAATCCCCAGGAAGGAGAGGTGGTGGAGAGTGAGGAGACTGAAAGGAAGAGCATGGTTCCGAGGGTTTTTGGGGTGAAAAGTGAAAAGCAAAGAGTAAGTGTTTAGCTACATTAATTTTTTTGTTTAGCCACGTTTTTTACCATCTTTTATTACACTTAGCCACATTTTGTAAATGTGGTTATAAGGCCCCTTTTATTAACTAAATTTGGACTTTAATTTAGTCAAGCTAGGAATACAACGTCAGATGAATGCTGTGTTTGACCACACTTTTATCTTGTTAACCATATTTTAGAAATGTGATTAAAAACTATAAAAAAACTCTCAACTCAGGAGAATGGGCACCAAAAAACAAATGCTGGTTAAACGCTTTCTGTCAAGAACAACTGTTTGACATACTTTCTACCCATCTACGAGTGTCCAAATCTTTTCACAAGCCCCGTTTTATCGTGGGAAAGCAAGTGTTTAAGGAAAATTTTAGTGGTGGTGATTGCTATTTTTGGCATGATAATTTCGATGATAATATTTTGTCCTTGGTGGCCAAGCCAAATGATGTTATTAAATTTGGTAAAATTATTCGAGATTTCTTGCAAGCATTGCGTCAATTCACAAATATCTATATCATAGATTTATAAATTATTATAACTTGATCATCCATGCGAATGCGGACTTTTGGCCTTCAATTTGGAGAAATGGAGAAAGGGTCCTTTTTGCGTCAAGTGTTATGATTTCCCCATCCTATATTTCGGGGGAAAAATAAAATAATAAAGACCAATCACCGAACAACATCACCGAGCGCTAAAATTGTGTAAAGTCCAAAATGAGCTTGTTGTGTTTCAATGAGCTTATGCTAATTTGTGGGATTTTTGAATTTTTTTAATTTGTAGTGTCATTAGTGGGCTTTCCTGCGCCCAACATTCATGAAAAATTGAATCCCTTCATTTGCAAATCTGTTGAGTGAATAGCGTGCTTCATTTTAAATCCTTCACTCAATCCTTGATTGTGATTTTTTCACATTTTTTATTTCAGTGTCTTCTGAGCGCTCCTAGATACATGCTAAATGAAACTTCTCCATTTGCAAATTCCGTGAGTAAAAAGAGCTAGCCATGTGTCTCAACCATTCTATCACATGAGTCTTACCTTTCTCTCCCTCTACTTCGCCCGCAAGTGGTTGAAGATGAGGTACCCCTTAAAATCAAACCGCAACCATTACCTCATCTCTCGCCACTCTTTGTCGATGGCCTCTCTTTGCCGCTTGCCACTTTTTGGATGATTATCACAAATAAAATAGTTTCTTTAGGTTGCACTGTGCTTGCAGGGTAGGAAAAGGACCAAGTGGATAGTGTAGGTAGTTTGTTGCCTTTATTTTTTTTTTCCTATAGTAAGTTTGCGAGTTTGAAGCAGGATAGTATCTAGATTATGACAAAATGTATACGGGTATGCGAATTAATTATTTTCCTTATCTTTTAGTAAATACAACAAGCAAATATTGTCATCATACCAGTTTCATCTTTTATTTCTACTGGGATCTATTTTTTCATGGCTATTGCTAGATGAAAAATGTGGGTTTTATGGGTTCTTGGTGATGGGTTTAAGTGTTTTTTGGTTTTATTTGTGTATATGATGATGGAGTTTGGGGGCTAGGATAGGATGGGGATGGCGAGAGCGACTGGTGCCACCGCCAAGAGTGGCCATCAAGGAAGAGGCCGTTGACATAGAGTGGGGACATAGATGAGGCAATGGGTTATGATTTTACGAGGTACCTCATTTGTAACTACTTATGGGCGAAGTAGAGGAGACTCACATGTAATAGAATGGTTGAGACACGTGGCCAGCTCTTTACTCACAGAATTTGCAAATGAAGTTTCATTTAACATGTATATAGGAGCGCTCAGAAGACACATATGGAATAAAAATGTGAAAATCCCACAATCAAAATTGAGTAAAGGATTTAAAATAAAGCACCCCACGTGGAGAGAGACAAATCTAGCACTTCCTATATGAAAGTAAATACCAATCTTATGACACTGGCAAGGACAGGCTATCCAATATCGGATCTTATGACACGGCGTGATAGGAACCACCCTTTAAAAGCGAATGAATCACAACTACAAAATATAGAATTTTTCATGGGCTTAATGTGATTGGATGAAATAGAGTTTTTCCTATAAAAATAAAATAATTTTTAAAATTAAAATAATATAAGAAATTGAAATAAAAGAAAAAAATAGTAAAAAACATATATTATTCCCTCTTCCCATATGAATCCTATCAAGGAACGGAGTTCTATGGGTATCACTAGATTGCTAGCTCATAGCAAACTTCAATTGATTTGACAAGGTTGTACATGTCATAATTATACTTCTCTCAATTTGTGTATCCTTCCTGAGTAACTTCACAACAAGACCACCAACTATTTCTCCGACTCGAAAAGCTAAATATCTACGTTCACGATCACTAACCAAGCCATGATAACCTATGATATCTTTGTTTATTGTGCAAATAACACAGAGCTTTCAAGAAATCACGATAATTCTACCAAGTCTAATGACGTTATTCGGTTAGTTGTCACAAATGAGAGAGATTATCATCAAAGTTATCATAAAAAAAATAACAAATACCACCGATAACCTTTCCTGAATATTTGCTTGGCCAAAATAAAACGGTATTTCATCAATAATTTCGACACTTTTAGTCGAGTAGAAGTACCGGTGAGCCGCTGTTGAACATTGTCTATCTTTACAATCTTGCATTCCCCTTTAACACGATCTTGATATCTAATCTTCCCATTCAAAATATTAACGGAAAAAGTGAAACACGAACCTTCATGGTCACTGCCATGGTTAGGAAGTGTTTGACAGGACTAGTGTTGACTTTGCATTAATAATAGTCATGGTAAACAATGAAGAAGGGAGGTGGAGCTTCACGATCGAGGACGAGGATTCAAGGCACACGAGTGGAAGATAAAGCAATGAAGAAGAACAAGTGAGGAAAATATTGGAGGCAGAGGGGAAGTGTAACACCTCACTAAGCTCTAATTCTTCCACCTTAAGTTTTAATATTATTAGTATTTTAAACAATAATTAGATAACATAATATTATTATCTTGTAATCTGAAATTTTATGAGAACTTTTTTTTTTTTAAACTATGATTATTTCTCATTTATAGTTCTATTCTGAATAATGTATACCAATGTAAATCATGCATCTGATAGATTCCAGGAAAGAGAGGTGGGTCACAATGGACACGCTTAAATACCAAGTCTTTCCTAGCCAGAACCTTTCCAAATCACACTTTTACAGGAATACACTTTCTTCCAGGCAATCCAAGGGTAATTTTTAAATGACAAAGAATATTTCTTTTCTAACATATTACTATTATTTGTTAATCAGTAGTTCCCAGTTTAGACAACCATCATCTATAGAAATATACTTCACTACTAACATCAATCCATAGGATACAATACATATTACACATTCAAGATACATTAAGGAAAACTTTAATATAACAATATAACATAACCAAAGTCTAGTAACGGATAGTAAAGATTCTATCTAGCACACATAATAGAATCTGATTATTTAGAAACTAAGTCCAAGGCTACATCCATTTCACTGCGATGACGATCCATGTTATCTGGAAACATCAAAGAAAGGGGTGAGAGAAGTCTCCCAGGAGGGTGATGTTTCCAGGGGAGTCCCATTTCATCCCAAAAATACTAAGAATAACACGGGAGTGCAATAAGATGCAATCTTTTATATTAACTCAAATTATATTTTACTAATGTCAAGTAAGATAGAAGTGCACAATATCAATCATAATAAAAGTTCAGGAAAAGAAGTGTCATAAATAATCATGAGTATACTGTAAGCTCCCTTTTATAGTATCATGTTCTTTTCAAATGATTATAGTCTGCAAGGTTTACTTCATATTGGATCTATGAGGCTCTCATTGTGGGCGTCCTAGTCAGACGAGTGAATACCAAGTCTTTGTCCGCTAGCATGGCGGGCCCAAGGTATCACTATAACGTACACCAAGTCCTGTCGCTACAAGGCCGAGGTGTCGTTTAGCAACTCAGACTAAGTGTACACCAAGTCCTTATCCGCTATAAGGCGGGGCTCGAGGTGTCACTTATTTATGTATTCATTTTACATAGTGCATATACATAAAGAATGAAAATTACATAAAGTTTACATGATTTCTTTCATATTTACATATAGACCACAAGATTTTTCATATTTACACATAAAGTCCAAACAACATAGGATTCCTAAAATACTCATAAAACCCATATTTCTTACAATTATTATTGAAGCACCAAATCACACTATTTTTATAAATTCATTTCCTTTATAATAAAATATACTTAACTTAGTTTTTCATCATATAATAATTTATTTTCAAGTAATAATATGTTACTAATTCCATAAGCCTAAATACACCCAAAATTATTTCCAATCTATCTTTAGAAAATATGTAGGTAAATTACCTTTACATGTTCAATATAAGTAAAAAATATTTTTATCGATATAAAGATATAATCATAGGGTAAATAAAAGAGCAATAAAATCTAAGAAATATTTAAAAATAAATAATTGAAATTATACCCAAACTTTAAAAAATCACTTCAAGCATGAATCTAGTTAGTTTATATGTCATATTCCTAATGGGACCTTAACTTAAATCTTTGTAAATAATATTTCTTAATGTTAATAAATTTATATTCAAGTCAAATATTTATAATCCAAGGTCCATAGTCCAAGATAAACATAACACATAAACCAAGCTAAATATTACATGCTCAAAGGTTTAAAATCCATTCATTATAATGAATTAAATACAACACTTTTTATGAACCAAAAATATTTTATGATCAAATACATAATGAGGTCAAAATCAAGCTATATTACCTTAAAATTTCACAACTTGTGCACAAAACTTTATTAAATGAAAATACATAGTTCAACAAATTTAGACAACATTGAAATATTTGAAGAAAGCATAATCAAAATTTAAATGATCTTAAATCATACTTTTCAACCATATAAGTAAACAAATAAATATACATCATATACACATAGATTAAGTATTTTATGTCACAATCTTTAAATCATTCAAACATATTAAAACCATAAACACAAACTTTGAGTATCATAACAACATCATATATGAAAATCATGCATGAAGCTTATTAGTGAAAGAAAAACCCCTACTTGTTCTTGGAGCTTTAGAACTTAGCAATACCCACGCTAGATCAGCAACTTCTTCAACTTTTATAAACCTTCTCTAAGGGTTCTAATTCATGTATAAAGGCTGGGAAGTGTTGAAGTTAGATGGTGATAAGAAGAGGTGATAATTTGGAGGTGATTTGCTAAATATTTGTAAATATTTTTGTGTGAAAATAAAGAAAATGAAGAGAGAAATGATGGCTATGAGTGTTGATAGATTTTGGGCAAGAAGAATGAAGTGTGGAGTGATGTTTAGAGGGGTGCTATTTATAGAAAAAGTTTAGGATTAAAATATTACTAATTTCATAATTTATTTATCATATTTGATTAGTTAAATATTAAAACTAACACTAAATAATTTAATAAATTCTCAATTATCATTTAAAGACATACTAAAATGTTAATGAAATGATTTAAATTCATTTATTAAATTTTAATATATTTAAATATAATTTAATAATTAATTATTCAAAATAAGGTAAATTTGCTTATACTAGTTCATCTTAATTAAGTTAATTAATTAGTAAATGACTTATTTTTTTATTCAAACATCATAATAAGATTATTAGAGATATAATACAAGTATTCACGAAATTTATATAATTTTCTATAATTATTTATATTTTTTTTGATATTTTACACTATTGCTAGTTTTATTAAGAATTAATTATTAATTAACTAATAATTTATTTAACTATTATTTTTTTTTCTTCTTTGGCAGCCTATAGGTTTGAAAAACATGTCTAATAGAGTTATAGAGGGTGGAAAGTTGTCTTGAATGATTAATATATGAAAATGACAAATTTTGCATATTTATCTTAAAGTTATATATACTAAATAATTCATAAAATCATCATAAAAATTAATTTTCCTTAATCTATTGTTAAGAACATGTTTTTACCTTATTTATAAGTTATCTATAATTTTCATGAATTTTTTCTATAATTTTTAGTATTTTTAATATATATTTACCTTAATTAGGTCTAATTTGAGCTAATTAAAATAATTAATTATCTATAAATAAAATATATAAATTTTATATAGCAGCCCATGTGAATTTTGAGCTACCTAACATGATAAGGAGACAAGCTCATCTTTGTTGAAATTTTTAGTCAAAGTTTGGTTGGTTGTTGAATAATTATAATATGAAAGTTTGACCATTTAATTTTATTTTTCAAATATATTTTTTTTCTTCCATGTGGCTGATCTAGGTGTTAATTAATTGGTTTAGTATTATCAGCAAGATAAATCAAGGTTTAGGAAAATTTATCTTAAATTTTAAGTGATTATTTAGGTAATTTAAGCTTTAATTAAGTCAAAATTAATTAATTAAAGATCAATATGATTTTTAACACTATCCATAGCCTAATGGAGAGACCTATTTCATGGTCCTCATTATTTAATATCATAACTTAGTAAAAAAATTTTTACAAGACTTAGAGTTATTTTTTAGGACTTTTCAGAGTTTATTTTATACTCCACAATAGGTTATTTTTGTGCAATTATGCTAATATTATACAAAATTACTTAATATTTATATTTATGATCAAATTTATGTTTAAGGTATATTTGTAATTTTTTATCATTTTTTTTAATAACTTAATGACATTCTCTAAGCTTTTCTAATATTTCTATTAGCTTTTTCTACAGCTAATTATGTTATAAGTTTATTTTCTATCCTCTAATGGCATCTTTTGTAATTTTAATAAAATCCAATGGAATAATTAAAATTTTACATTTTGGTGTTAAGTTCCAGATTGTACAACTATTAAGTTTTGTAATATTTTAATTATACATTTTTTTTCAATAATTATCCTTAAATATTTCTTGCCTAAACAAAATCCGCATACTATCAAAATAAAATGTTATAACAAAGTAACACTATATTAAGAAAAATTTGGGATGTTACATTTCTCCCTTCCTTCAAGAAATTTCGTCCTCGAAATTTGATTACCTTAATTAAAAATCTCTGGATAGTCTTTCTGAAGATCGTTTTCTTTTTCCCACGTTGCCTCTTCAGAGTCAATCCTTCCCAGGACTTTCACCAAAGAAATAGTCTTACCACCTCTGAGTTCCTTTAGGCTTTTATCCAAAATCTTAAGATGTTTAACCTCATAGGTTAAATCATCTCTTAATTGAACACAGTCATTCTGGAGTAGATGTGAAGGATTAGGGGAATATTTCTTTAATTGAGACACATGAAAGACATCATGAAGGTTTGAGAGGTTTGGGGGTAGAGCAAGGCGATAGGCAGAACCAATTCGGTTCAAAATTTGATATGGACCAAGAAAACGAGGACTCAACTTCCTAGCTTTCAGAGTTCTACCTATCCCGTTGTAGGAGAAACCCTCAGAAATATGTGTTCACCCTCTTGGAATTCTAGAGGCTTCCTTCTTCTATCAGCATAACTCTTTTGCCGACTTTGTGCAGTCAACAATTTATCCCTGATAAGCTTAATCTGGTCTGTGGTCCTTTGAACAATTTCTGGTCCTAGCATTTCTCTCACCAACTTCATACCAACACAATGGGGATCTACATTTTCTACCATATAAAGCCTCATATGGTGCCATCCCAATACTGGAATGATAACTGTTATTATATGAAAACTCTACTAATGGTAGATAGCGATCCCAATTTCCTTGTTGTTCCAAGACACAGGCTCTCAACATATCCTCTAAGGTCTGGATGGTTCTCTCAGATTGCCCATCAGTCTGAGGGTGATAAGCAGGACTAAGACTTAACCTAGTACCAAAGGCTCTTTGTAATGTTCCCCAAAACCTAGAGGTGAACCTGGATCTCTCGAGAGACAATACCTGGTGGGTACACCATGGAGTCGAACAATCTCATTAATGTACAATTGGGCTAGCTTATCTAGTGAATAGCTGGCTCTGATGGCTAAGAAATGAGCAGATTTAGTCAATCTATCCACTATAACCCAAACTCCATCATGTCCCAAGGATGTCCTAGGTAATCCCATCACAAAATCCATGGCTATGTTGTCCCACTTCCATTCAGGGATTTCTAAAGGTTGGAGTAAGCCTGATGGTTTTTGATGCTCAATCTTAACTTTCTGACAAACCAAGCATATTGCCACAAACTCTGCTATATCCTCTTCATTCTTGGCCACCAAAAGAATTGTTTAATTTCCTGATACATTTTGGTGGCTCCAGGGTGTATGGTATACCTACTGTTATGTGCTTCATCTAAGATTAATTTCCTTAGATTTCCCACACTAGGCACACATAACCTGTCATGGTATAACAGTGCTCTCATCTCCAGCAATGCAAAAGTCCTTTTGTTCACCCTTAACTACTGACTCTTTGTAGGTTTGCAAAAGTTGATCTTCCTTCTGACCTTCAATGATCTGTTTCCTAAGGTTATTTTCTATCCTCAAATGATTCAAACTGAAATGGTTAGCCTCTATGGTTACTTCAAGATTCAAGTCTCTAAATTTTTCCAATAATTCCCATTCTTTGACCATCAAACTTGCCACATGTAGAGATTTTCTACTAAGTGCATCGGCAACTACATTGGCTTTTCCTGGATGATATTTAACTTCAAAATCATAATCCTTTAAAAATTCTAACCACCTTCTTTGTCTCAAATTCAACTCTTTTTGGTCAAACAAGTACTTCAAACTCTTATGATCAGTGAAAGCTTCAAACTTAACACCATATAGGTAATGTCTCCATATCCTAAGAGCAAAAACTATAGCGCTAACTCCAAGTCATGGGTAGGATAGTTCTCCTCATGTGGTCTCAACTGCCTAGAAGCATAAGCTATTACTTTTCCTTCTTGCATTAAGACACACCCTAAACCTTTTCTGGAGGCATCACTATACACTACAAAATCCTTTTCCGGGTTAGGGATAACTAATATTGGAGCAGATGTGAGCCTACGTTTTAACTCTAGGAAACTAGTTTCACACTCAGGTGTCCACACAAATGGTTTTCCTTTTCGGTCAACCTAGTCAAAGGCAAAGCTAACTGAGAATTCTTGGATAAACTTCCTGTAATATCCTGCAAGTCCTAAGAAACTCCTAATCTCATTATTGTCTTAGGTTTCTCCCAAGACAATACAGCTTCTACCTTACTAGGGTCCACAGACACACCATCCCCATTAATCACATGGCCTAAGAATTTTACTTCTTTTAGCCAGAAATCACACTTTCTAGTTTTGCATACAATTGCTTTTCCTTCAATATCTGGAAAACTATCCTCAAATGCTCCTTATGTTCCTCCTTAGTCTTAGAATAAATCAAAATATCATCAATAAACACCACCACAAATTTGTCTAAGAAAGGTCTAAAAATCCTATTCATATAATCCATGAAAACGCTGAGCATTAGTCAATCCAAAAGGCATCACCAAAAACTCATAATGTCCATACCTAGTCCTAAAAGCAGTCTTAGGTATATCTTCTTCCTCAATTCTAATTTGGTGATATCCTGACCTTAAATCTATCTTAGAGAACATTGTGGCTCCTCTCAGTTGATCAAAAAGGTCATCAATCCTAGGAAGAGGATACTTATTCTTAATGGTAACTTTATTCAATTGACGGTAATCTATGCACAACCTTAAGCTACCATCCTTTTTCTTTACAAACAACACAGGTGCTCCCCAAGGTGAGGCACTAGGTCTAATGAATCCTTCCCTAATAGATCCTCTATCGTTTCTTCAATTCACTCAACTCAAGAAGTGACATTCTATAGGGTGCTATGGATATGGGACCAGGACCAGGCAAGAGGTCAATAGAAAACTCTATCTCTCTCTTAGGAGGTAAACTTTCAATATCAGGTGGAAATACCTCAGGAAATTCTTTCACCACAGAAATATCTTCAATCTTTAGCTGATCACTTGCCTCTAATTCCAATGAGCATAGTAAAACACTTCCTAGGGTTTGTTTGGTTAAACATTCTCCTATTTGATTTGCCAAGGATTCAGGATCTCTGATAAGGAGGTTGCAATGGTATTTTGGATAGTGAAATGTATGGTTTTCTTACGACAATTCAGAAAGACATCATTATCAATATAACCAATTCATACCTAGAATAATATCAATATCATTCATAGGTAAACAAATAAGGTCAACAATAGAACAATGAGTACCAATCTGAATATGACAGCCTAAATAAACAGAAGAAGTCAAAATTCTACTCCCAGTAGGCGTAGAAACAATCAAGTCATGTGGTAGGGTAGACATGGGTAATTCAAGTTCATTTGCAGAAGTTGGAGAAATAAAAGAATGAGTAGCTCCAGAATCAAACAGTGCAATTAATGTTTTATTATTTAAAATACACGTACCCTGTATCAATTTAGGATTCTGAGCCGCTTCCTGTGTACTGAGCGAAGACTCTTCCTTTGGCTTGAGGCCTCTGATTGGAAATTTCTCCCTTATGCTGATTCTGAGGACATTCACGTGAGTAATGTCCCGTTTTTCGCACGTGAAACAAACACCCATTCCTTTCAAACATGGCTTATTTCCATGATTTTTCCCACAATTTCCACAAACAAGGGTTGGGGTGTAGGGACTTGTCTGCGTGGTGGTAAAGGCATTTTTCCTCTATAGGTTCCTCCTCGGCTGATTTTGGTTTTGGTTCCAGCTTCGGTTCCTATTCTTTTGAAATTGTGGTGGAATGAATCTACTTCTATCTTCCTCTCTTTTCTTTTAAACATATTCTACGCTTACCGCCAAATCCTTAATATTTTGTTCAGGAATCCTGCATTTATTTACCAATAGAGGAAAATTTCTGATTTCCATAGTACTTACAGCATTCTTTAGTTCTGGATTCAGGCCAGCCTCAAATTTCATTGCTTTCCAAGCTTCATCTGGATTGAATTTTAAATAAGATGAGAACTTGGCCAATTCTTCAAATTTTGATACATATTGTCCAACAGTCATATTTCCCTTCAGCAAATTCAATCTCTCTTTCTCTTTACACTTATCGGAAAATATTTTTCCAAAAAGGTAGCTTTGAATTGTTCCCATGTGAGAGGAACTTCTTGTGCCTCTAATAGAGACTTAGCGCCCCTCCACCAATGTTCAGCTTCACCAACAAGCATATAGGTGGCATAAGTCACCTTCTGCTCATGTGCACACCATGGCCTCAAATATCTTTTCTATGTTCATCAACCAATTTTCAGCTATGGTTGGATTATATTCTCCTTTGAAGGTTGGAGGTTGCATCTTTTTAAATTCAGTTAGCCCATAGAATTGAGGGTGCAAACCAGGTGTATCTCCATTAGCAATTCCTTGACCATTGCCATTCCCATTTCTAGCACCATTCTCATCCATCCGCTCCAGCATCCTATTAGTCAACATCACTTGTTCCCTAATTGCTGCCATATTCTCCAGGGTATTTCTATCTTCTTCTCCACCATTAAGAGGAACAGATCTTTGTCTTGGTCGCATGTTGTTTCTGCATACATAGTTAGTTATGTATTGAGGTGATCAAGCTCAATATTCCTACCTAGGCTTAGAAACAATTGCCACACAAAACAAACTTATATAAAGAAAACCCTATATGGAGAAATATGACATACATAAATTCTACCTAATGACAGTTGTCTTCCGAGGAAATCTCTATACCATTAATGTAACACCTCACTAAGCTCTAATTCTTCCACCTTAAGTTTTAATATTATTAGTATTTTAAACAATAATTAGATAACATAATATTATTATCTTGTAATCTGAAATTTTATGAGAACTTTTTTTTTTTTAAACTGCTATGATTATTTCTCATTTATAGTTCTATTCTGAATAATGTATACCAACTAAATCATGCATCTGATAGATTCCCAGGAAAGAGAGGTGGGTCACAATGGACACGCTTAAATACCAAGTCTTTCCTAGCCAGAACCTTTCCAAATCACACTTTTAGGAATACACTTTCTTCCAGGAATCCAAGGGTAATTTTTAAATGACAAAGAATATTTCTTTTCTAACATATTACTATTATTTGTTAATCAGTAGTTCCCAGTTTAGACAACCATCATCTATAGAAATATACTTCACTACTAACATCAATCCATAGGATACAATACATATTACACATTCAAGATACATTAAGGAAAACTTTAATATAACAATATAACATAACCAAAGTCTAGTAACAGATAGTAAAGATTCTATCTAGCACACATAATAGAATCTGATTATTTAGAAACTAAGTCCAAGGCTACATCCATTTCACTGCTGATGACGATCCATGTTATCTGGAAACATCAAAGAAAAGGGGTGAGAGAAGTCTCCAGTAGGGTGATGTTTCCAGGGGAGTCCCATTTCATCCCAAAAATACTAAGAATAACACGGAGTGCAATAAGATGCAATCTTTTATATTAACTCAAATTATATTTTACTAATGTCAAGTAAGATAGAAGTGCACAATATCAATCATAATAAAAGTTCAAAAAGAAGTGTCATAAATAATCATGAGTATACTAAGCTCCCTTTTATAGTATCATGTTCTTTTCAAATGATTATAGTCTGCAAGGTTTACTTCATATTGGATCTATGAGAGCTCCATTGCTGCGTCTAGTTAGAGATAAATACCAAGTCTTTGTCCGCTAGCATGGCGGGGCCAAGGTATCACTATAACGTACACCAAGTCCTGGGCTAGGGCTGGGCCTCAGGTGTCGTTTAGCAACTGCAAGACTAAGTGTACACCAAGTCCTTATCCGCTATAAGGCGGGCCCGAGTGTCACTTATTTATGTATTCATTTTACATAGTGCATATACATAAAGAATGAAAATTACATAAAGTTTACATGATTTCTTTCATATTTACATATAGACCACAAGATTTTTCATATTTACACATAAAGTCCAAACAACATAGGATTCCTAAAATACTCATAAAACCCATATTTCTTACAATTATTATTGAAGCACCAAATCACACTATTTTTATAAATTCATTTCCTTTATAATAAAATATACTTAACTTAGTTTTTCATCATATAATAATTTATTTTCAAGTAATAATATGTTACTAATTCCATAAGCCTAAATACACCCAAAATTATTTCCAATCTATCTTTAGAAAATATGTAGGTAAATTACCTTTACATGTTCAATATAAGTAAAAAATATTTTTATCGATATAAAGATATAATCATAGGGTAAATAAAAGAGCAATAAAATCTAAGAAATATTTAAAAATAAATAATTGAAATTATACCCAAACTTTAAGAAATCACTTCAAGCATGAATCTAGTTAGTTTATATGTCATATTCCTAATGGGACCTTAACTTAAATCTTTGTAAATAATATTTCTTAATGTTAATAAATTTATATTCAAGTCAAATATTTATAATCCAAGGTCCATAGTCCAAGATAAACATAACACATAAACCAAGCTAAATATTACATGCTCAAAGGTTTAAAATCCATTCATTATAATGAATTAAATACAACACTTTTTATGAACCAAAAATATTTTATGATCAAATACATAATGAGGTCAAAATCAAGCTATATTACCTTAAAATTTCACAACTTGTGCACAAAACTTTATTAAATGAAAATACATAGTTTAACAAATTTAGACAACATTGAAATATTTGAAGAAAGCATAATCAAAATTTAAATGATCTTAAATCATACTTTTCAACCATATAAGTAAACAAATAAATATACATCATATACACATAGATTAAGTATTTTATGTCACAATCTTTAAATCATTCAAACATATTAAAACCATAAACACAAACTTTGAGTATCATAACAACATCATATATGAAAATCATGCATGAAGCTTATTAGTGAAAGAAAAACCCCTACTTGTTCTTGGAGCTTTAGAACTTAGCAATACCCACGCTAGATCAACTTCTTCAACTTTTATAAACCTTCTCTAAGGGTTCTAATTCATGTATAAAGGCTGGGAAGTGTTGAAGTTAGATGGTGATAAGAAGAGGTGATAATTTGGAGGTGATTTGCTAAATATTTGTAAATATTTTTGTGTGAAAATAAAGAAAATGAAGAGAGAAATGATGGCTATGAGTGTTGATAGATTTTGGGCAAGAAGAATGAAGTGTGGAGTGATGTTTAGAGGGGTGCTATTTATAGAAAAAGTTTAGGATTAAAATATTACTAATTTCATAATTTATTTATCATATTTGATTAGTTAAATATTAAAACTAACACTAAATAATTTAATAAATTCTCAATTATCATTTAAAGACATACTAAAATGTTAATGAAATGATTTAAATTCATTTATTAAATTTTAATATATTTAAATATAATTTAATAATTAATTATTCAAAATAAGGTAAATTTGCTTATACTAGTTCATCTTAATTAAGTTAATTAATTAGTAAATGACTTATTATTTTTATTCAAACATCATAATAAGATTATTAGAGATATAATACAAGTATTCACGAAATTTATATAATTTTCTATAATTATTTATATTTTTTTTGATATTTTACACTATTGCTAGTTTTATTAAGAATTAATTATTAATTAACTAATAATTTATTTAACTATTATTTTTTTTCTTCTTTGGCAGCCTATAGGTTTGAAAAACATGTCTAATAGAGTTATAGAGGGTGGAAAGTTGTCTTGAATGATTAATATATGAAAATGACAAATTTTGCATATTTATCTTAAAGTTATATATACTAAATAATTCATAAAATCATCATAAAAATTAATTTTCCTTAATCTATTGTTAAGAACATGTTTTTACCTTATTTATAAGTTATCTATAATTTTCGTGAATTTTTTCTATAATTTTTAGTATTTTTAATATATATTTACCTTAATTAGGTCTAATTTGAGCTAATTAAAATAATTAATTATCTATAAATAAAATATATAAATTTTATATAGCAGCCCATGTGAATTTTGAGCTACCTAACATGATAAGGAGACAAGCTCATCTTTGTTGAAATTTTTAGTCAAAGTTTGGTTGGTTGTTGAATAATTATAATATGAAAGTTTGACCATTTAATTTTATTTTTCAAATATATTTTTTTTCTTCCATGTGGCTGATCTAGGTGTTAATTAATTGGTTTAGTATTATCAGCAAGATAAATCAAGGTTTAGGAAAATTTATCTTAAATTTTAAGTGATTATTTAGGTAATTTAAGCTTTAATTAAGTCAAAATTAATTAATTAAAGATCAATATGATTTTTAACACTATCCATAGCCTAATGGAGAGACCTATTTCATGGTCCTCATTATTTAATATCATAACTTAGTAAAAAAATTTTTACAAGACTTAGAGTTATTTTTTAGGACTTTTCAGAGTTTATTTTATACTCCACAATAGGTTATTTTTGTGCAATTATGCTAATATTATACAAAATTACTTAATATTTATATTTATGATCAAATTTATGTTTAAGGTATATTTGTAATTTTTTATCATTTTTTTTAATAACTTAATGACATTCTCTAAGCTTTTCTAATATTTCTATTAGCTTTTTCTACAGCTAATTATGTTATAAGTTTATTTTCTATCCTCTAATGGCATCTTTTGTAATTTTAATAAAATCCAATGGAATAATTAAAATTTTACATTTTGGTGTTAAGTTCCAGATTGTACAACTATTAAGTTTTGTAATATTTTAATTATACATTTTTTTTCAATAATTATCCTTAAATATTTCTTGCCTAAACAAAATCCGCATACTATCAAAATAAAATGTTATAACAAAGTAACACTATATTAAGAAAAATTTGGGATGTTACAGGAAGCGTAGTGCGGCAAAGATGAGATTGAGCTAACGACATCACTAAATTTGGGTTATGGTTTGTTTCTTGTTTTTCTCCGTGCATATTGTGTTTCTTCAATTGTGTTTTACTTTTGGTGCCTTCTTGGGTACCTCAATGCATATGACATAACAAGCAAATTTGGTACCAAGAAGGCACCAAAAGTAAAACACAATTGAACAAACACAAAACGCATTGAAGAGTAAACAAGAAACAAACCTTAAACCAAACTTATTGAGCATCCCAACCTCGCAACTCAATCTCATCTTCGCTTCTCCCTTCAATATTTTCATCACTCGTTTTTCTTCACAACTTTGTCTTCCACCCGCGCCTCTTGACTCCTCGTCCTTGACCATGAAACCCCTCCTCCCTTCTTCACTCTCTACCATGATTATTATTAAAGCAAAGTCAACTCTTACTGTCAAACACTTCCTAACCATGATAAGCAATGGCCATGAACGTTTGGGTGTCACTTTTTCCGTTGATATTTTGAATGGAAAGATTAGATATCAAGATGGTGTTGAAGAGGAATGCAAGATTGTAAAGATAGACAATGTTCGTCTGCAACTAGTTGCGATACTTTGCGACTAAATGTGTCGAAATCGTTGATGAACTCCTGTTTTATTTTGGGCAAGAAAATGTACTAAGGAAGGTATATCTGGTAATTCCTATTTTTGTTACGATAACTTTGATGATAATCTCCTCTCTTTTGTGACGGCTAACTCGAATGACATTATTAGACTCGGTACAATTACTCGTGACTTCATGAAAGCTACGTTATTTGCACAATAAAGAAAGATATCATAGATTCATAGGTTATCACAACTTGGTTATCGATCGTGGACTGGGATTTTTGGCTTTGAGTCGAAGAAATAGTTGGTGATTTTGTTGTGAAATGACACGGAAGGATACACAAATTCAAGAGAAGTATAATCATAAAATGTACAGCCTTGTCAGATTAATTAAAGTTTGCTATGAGCAGACCAATTAGGTGATACCTTAAACCTCCATTCCTTGAATGGGTTCATATGGGAAGAAGGAATGATGTAAGTTTTTGACTTTTTTGTTCTATTATTTAAAATTCTAATATTATTTTAATTATTTTAATTTATAATATTATTTTATTTTTATAGGAAAATATTACTATTTCATCCGTTCACATTTAAGCCTAAAAAAGATTCCATATTATGTAGCTATGATTCATTCGCTTTTAGAGGGCGGTTCCTATCACGCTAGTGTCATAAGATTTGATATTGACTTCGATATAGGATATACGTCTTTGTCGGTGTCATAAGATTCGTTATTTACGTCGATATAAGAAGCGCTAGATTTGTCTCTCTCTCACGTAGGGTGTTTCATTTGGAATCCTTCACTCAATCATTTATTGTGATTTTTTCACATTTTTTTATTCCAAATGTGTCTTCCGAGCGCTCCTATATACATATTAAGGGTGTGTTCATGAGTTTTGAGGGAATGGAAAGGAAAGTTATCAAAGGGAAATGAGGGGAAACGAAGGAAGGGTTTTAAAAGGTTTCAACCAACTTTGTTCACAAGTTTAAAATTAATGAGGAAAAGGAAATAAAGAGCTTATAATATATTCTTACAATTTTATCCTTCATTAAATTAATTTAATATAGTTAATATGTTTTATATTAATTAGTATAAATGGAATTTTGATATTTTAATACGAATAATATAGTAAATTAAATTATAATCAGGAAAACACTCACTATCGTAAAGAAATTTGGGTTGAACACCAAAAAAGCTATAGTCAAGACTCAAGACAAGTGCCACGATTGAGCACCATCAAACAAAATCTACCAAAAAGACTCAAGAAATGGGCTATGAGCTAGCATGGTTTTTTCTCATTTTTTGATTTCAAATTTTTTAGTATTTTTTAATTTTTCAAAGCAAAAGCTGATTTTTTTTCTTTTTTTTTTTGTTGGTTCGAAATAATTGAAAAGGCTATAAAAGAAGTTTTGGGCATTCGTTCTAAATTATAGAAGATGCAAATTTTTGGGTTTTCTATTAATGGTACAAATTGATGTTCACAAGTCTCTTGTCTTTCTATAGAAACTATGTGGTGAATAACCGCAGGAAAGTAGAACAAAAACGGCAAATATAAAAAATAAGACTAGAAGCATATTACTAAGCTCAATTTAAAGAATCTAATACAAAATTTCAATCATTTCAATGGACTCGTAGAATTAACAAAAAAAAGTCCTTTTAATAGTTCAAAATTGTTTCATTCTTCATCAACTGAAATTGCAAGGTGATAGCGAAAAAGAGAAATTTAAAATTCGAAGTTGCAATCAAGTTTATTTAAATTAAAAAAACATAAAAAAATCCATTTGAGGGAGTCAATTATGAGTTTGAGAGTCGGCTATTAGGCAAAAATAGGAACTTAATCCTACAATACCCCTAATACACCCGTCCTTAGAGTACCTTAAAGTTGTGCAAATTAATTAATAACCTTTAAAAAAGCTCTTTTATTTTATTTTTGATTTTATTAGTTCCTTATTTTTTTAAAAAAATATGACATACACATTTAGGATTAAAAAAAATACATTAAGAAAAAATAATAATTTTAACTTGACAGCATATCTTCTGTGTAATAAGGAACTAAAACCACGTAGTTCTATAGAAAATATCTATGTATTGGTTGATTTTAGTTAGTTAATAAAAACTTTTTTTTGTCAAAAAGCATTTTTCTTTAAAACAAAATCCATTCTTACATAAATTTAAGTTAACATTTAGTTACTCAATAAACTTTTATAATTCAACAATAGTGAAAATAACATCTGCTACTCAATCACCATCCTTGATCATCGCACAGAAAAAAAAATTGTTAAATAGAAAATATTTTGAAAATATATTGTTTTGGACAAGAGAGAAAGAAAGGGAAAAAATTACAAAAAACAAAAAGAACTAAGACCCGCTTTTCTTTCATTTTAATCTTGTCCATTTCTCCTTTATATTTTTGAAGAACAAAAACTGGTAAGCCTCAATATTGTTTTTTAATCCCAAAGATTTTTTCTACTTTTTTTAAAAACATTTTGATAAAACTTGGGAAAGGAAATGAAACCAAAAGCCCAAATAGAGTTTCTGAAAATAAATTTTAGTACAAAAAGAAAATATATAAGCACAAAGAAAACCCAAATTTGAGAGATAAAAAGACAAAGGCAACAAAGCACAAATAAAAAAAGACAAAACTAAACTGATAAAACACATTCAACCAAAAAAACAAAAACACATTCAGACCAAAACAACACAAATTAGGGATTAGGTTTCCAATTAAAACGTTAAAACAAAGCTAAGAGAGGTTTGCAAACAGAGGGAGATGCACGCGAGGATGGCAGCTGGTGATTCCGTTTGGGCTTGATTGTGATGGTGGTGGTTGCGGTTCATGGCAGAGGACGAAGGCATGAGCCGCCACCGCTACGAGACGGCACGAAAGTGGCGGACCTTGTAGTGGTGGAGGTATGTGACAGTTGTTCGTGGTGGCCGTGGAGAACGGCAACGCGGCCATTGTTGACACGGCGAGACGTTGACGCGAAGCTGCCCGTTGAGTGGTTGTGATGCGAGAATGTTACCTCCCTCCCTTCTTATTTATCATTTTGGTTCTTTTTTTTTTTTCCTTTTTTTTTTTTTGAGTTATGAAGAGATTTGGTCTATGGCTTGGTTGTGTTGGGTTTGGTTTAGTGGTTTGTGTTTGGCTATGGTTTGGGTTGGGAAAAGGATTAGTTGGGTGTAGATGGTTATGGTTTTTGTTATTGAGGGTGATGGATATGGCTTTTGTTTGTAAATGGGGTTGTGTTGGGTTTAATTACTCTTGGATTTGATTTGAGGATGTCTTGGGCTTGGAATGGGTTACTGATGAAAGAAGTGTGAGTTGTGAATGATTTGGTTATGCTAGGGCTAGTTTGTTAGCCGGAGTGGTCTGCCATGGCTATTCGGTGAGAGAATTTGCGCTTCTTCTTTGCTCTTAGTAGCGTTATTCTTCTCTCAAAGGCTTTCCCCTCCAAAATGCTCTCCCTTCCCCTTTATTCTTAGCCGAAAGCTTTGGATTCCTGGACTATGGGCAATGCATTTTTCTTTTCTTTCTGTTGGGTTTTGTCTCATTCTGGAGGATTTCCATTATTCTTGTTGCAAAAACCTGAAGAAAGAAAGCTCATCTATATCTTTTCCTTTTCTTGCACTGCCTCTGATTCTCTGCTCCAAAGGGAAGGGCTCTATGGTTAAGCAAGTTCCTTTTTTCTAATTCTTTTTCCTTTTTTTTTTTGTTTTAATGACTAGAGGAGAGTACTTGGCTTAAATGGGTTGGATGTTTTGTTGCATGCTTTTATGAACCTTAATCAAGATGTGAAAAAAAAAAAAAAGAACCTATTGCTCATGGTCCGAAAGAAATTTGGGTTCGTTGCCAAAAATGGTATAGTCAAGACTCAAGACAAGTTCCACCTTGAGCACCACTAAACAAAATCTATCAAAAAGAGTAAAGAAATGGGTCATGAGCTGCATGTTTATTCACATTTTTTTTTATTTCAAATGTTTTTGTATTTTTTAATTTTTCAAAGCAAAAGTTAAGTGTGCATTTGGTTTATAAAAATATTTTCTATTTTTATTTTTTTTTTTATTTCTTGAAAAGGATTTTCATTTTCAGATTTTTACAATTAGGAAATGTGTTTGGTTTGTAAAGGTAGATTTTATTTTTAGAAAGTGAAAACAATGAAAATATATTTGGTTTGTTTGATTTCAAAATGTATTTCTCAAAATCAAATTTGAGATAATAATACTATATTTGTTAAATAATAAAATATATATATATATATATATTATTTCCATTGGTTCATCTACTAAAAATAATTGCCAATAAAAAGTATTATTTTATTGCTTATTCAAGCACAATGAAAATATATTTAATTTGTATTCTTTCAAAATGCAATTATTTAAATCAAATTTAATATAATATATTTATTTAATTTTTACATTTTAAATATTTATTATTGTGTTTATATCATTATAATCTATGTTGAATCTTATCTATTTTATAGTATAAACATTTTTTTATTATATATTTATGAATTTTATGGATTTCTATATTGTTTTGATTAATTATTGTTATATTAAAATATAAAAAACATAAACCAATTTTCATCAATCCTCTCACTTTTAATAATAATAATAATGAAAAAAAAAAACATTAAGCCGAAGGCCCCAACCCGTCACTCCTCACTCTCTACCAAAAAGAAAAAGTCACTCCCCACCATTGTCTTCTTCAAAATTCTGTGCTACCTACCAGCACCTACAACGCCTACAATAGCAGTGCTAGACACCACTAATGTTGTTCGCTCCGTTGCAGACTCAACGTGCCACCCGCGCAGTTGGTCAGGAGCATCGCAATTTGCACCACCGCCCGGGGCTCGCGGCTACATCGCCCGCATAGCAATACCCACGCAAATGGTTTGTGAAGACTCGATTTGCTTCACTGTCATGGTTTGCTACCGTGATGGCTTCCCTTTCTCCCATAAATGGATCTTGCAAATGGGGCTTTGAGGGTATTATCAGTTTGATGATTTTCATTTCTTCTCTTTGTTCCCCACTTACTGCATAGGAGATGGTGTTGTTGAGTGAGGATGAGCAAGGGGTGACCTTGGACAAGGGAAGATAGATCTAAGAGGGAAGTTTCTGGTTGGTGGGGTGATTGTTGAAGAAAAAGAAAAAGTTTTTTATAATTACCTCTGAAGCATGGATACGTGGAAATGCCCAAAGTACCCTTAGAGTACGTGGGGTACGGGTACGTGGGACACGTGGGTATGTAACCATCACCCCTTTTTTTGAAAAAAAAAATTGGGTACGTCTGGTACGTTTGGCTATACACGGGGTACACGTATCCATTGGATACACCATTTTAGGGAAAACACTTTTTTTTTTCTTCCTCTTAAACGTTGCCCCCACCAAATTAGAAACCCCAACAACCCTGGAAGTGTAACACAGCCCTAATTCCTAGCATCACCTCTCCCTTATCCCTTCTTCATCGCCCGACACCCACCACGGCTGAATGGCGAGCAGTGACGAGGCGGAGTAGTGAAGCAACCTTTGACCCAACGCGACAACCTATGACCCGACGCGATGACCACGGCGGAATGGCGAAGCACCCCACCACCTTGCAGCGACGCGACGACCTACGAAAGGCGTGCGTGCGAGGAACAGCGAGCTGCGCGACGAGCTACGGTCTCCAGCTCGACGCAGCTCTCTCAACCTCAATCTAGTGTGGCTCTCTCCGCGGTGCTATCTCGACGATCAGTGAGTCTTTGTCTCTCTGTCTTTATCCCTTTAACCTGTGGTTTCCATTTATTCCTTGTTGTTGTTGCATTGTTGTGTTCTGGACAATAAGCTTCTAAAATTGGGTCACTATAGGGGAAGTAGTAATAATGCCACTTCCTCTACATCTTTGACTAGTAAATATGCTTAAATGATTGATATGTGCTTATGTTTAATATTGTTTTGAGTATTGTAGTATTTCATTTTGAAATGTAATGTTGATTGTTACAATTTAGAGTTATTTTATGTTGAAATTGTTGGTTTTATCATATGAAATTTATGATTTTTTTTTAAATTTTGTATATATATATATTGGCGTACATCTCGCTTTTACAAAATTGGTATCCCATACCCGTATTATTGGACCCATGTAATATATCCTGCAACATAGATAATTACTTTCAAGCCACCGCGTTTTCATTTTGAAAACATTTTCATCACTGTCTGAAACATTTGGTTGGAAAGATTGAAAATGTGAAAATGACGTTTTCAAATTTTCAGTGAATTCAAGAAAAATTTTCTAAAAATATTTTTAAAATAATGAAACCAAACACATTTTCAATATTATTTTCTGTTTTGTGAAAATGAAAAAGGAAAATGGTAAACCAAACACCCTCTAACCTTTTTTTTTTTGGTTCAAAAAACAATGAAAATGCTACAAAAGAAGTTTTGGGCATTTGTTCTAAGTTCTATAAATGCCAATGCCATGATTCACGCTGATCCTACTATATACAGTTTGATTTACTATCAAAATTAACCAAAGTAAATAATAAATTCATATCATCCCCTATAACAAAATTGCAGCACGCTACCTTGAGAATAATTTTCTTCACGCACCTCGGCAATTTCCCGGCGATACTGTGGCTGCCGCCACCGGAGAGCAAGCCCCAATCATCTGAGGCTTCATCTCTCTTCCTTAACATATTCTTCCCTTTCATTTTCTTCCTCTGCAGCTTCTTCCTATCATCGGAAGCGAACTCGTCGTAATCCTCTCCCACATTCCTTCGCTTCACCGAAACTTCTCCGCCTGAAAAAAAGAAAAAAACAAAAACATCCACATTCAAATCCAAAACCAAACGTAAATTCAAATTCAGAAAATGAGGATTTGGGAAAAAGTGAAGTAAGAGAAAGAGTGAGAGAGAGATTTGAGACCTCGAGGGAAATTGGGAACTTCGTCTTCGAGCTGCAAAGCGAGAGCTTTTGACTTCTTCGCTGCGACGGAGTCATTTTGGTCCCTGTTTGGCTTGAAGATTTTCTTAGAAGATTTATCGATTTTTGGGTTGTTGTCTACTGTGTTGTTTTTATTCTTCTGCGATTTTTTTGAATCTGCGTTTAGCTTGAAAAACAGAGAGGAGTTGGTGAAACGCGGAAGCAGGGTTTAGAAGAAGGGTTTTAGGTTGAAAATAAGTGGAAGACGACGACGTAGGACGACAAGGAGCTAAGAATCCAGTGTGTAGTACCCAATGGGTCTACGTTGCTTACATGGGCCCAGGTTTTGTAAGCCCGGCCTAGTTGTGAAGGCCCTAACTTCCCACTCTGGATCCCAAAAACAAATAAAATTGTAACAACTCAGAAATAAGAAACATTTGAAGCCCAAGCCCAATTAATGAATCCTCACAGTAACCCGCTCATGCCCGCAAGTACCGGATTACGGCCAGCACAAGGAGAAGTTTCTCGAATGTGGTAGGAAGAGTTTGGATACAAATACGAATCCACAAACCGAGGAATAAAGCTATTTTCACGTCGTGTCTTCCATCAAACGTAGCGCTTGCATTTCACGAATTGTGAAAGCGAAGGTGAATTTCGATCTTCGATCTGTGTTCTCATCCGATGCTTACGTGAATCATCGAAACGTAAATGAATCGATCGAAAAAATGATATGGTTATTCTGCTTCGTTTTTCAGAATTGTTGTCTATTTTTTTTCATAATCAGCTATTTTTTGAATTTTATGGTTAGGGATTTCCTTTGTTTGTGTTGAAATTTGATGTTCTACGACGAATCCATGTCTGCTCATGGTTTCAATTTCAGTTTGGATATTCAATTTCGGTTTCTGTGCGGTTGATAATGTTATGGTTATGCTGCGTTGTCTTCCGAGTTGTTGCTATTGATTTTCTGTTGGTTTGAAATTGATGTTTTAGGGTTAGTGTTTATGTTTGTTGTGTGGAAATTGATGCTAGAACGTAAGGATTTTATCTCTCTCTCTCTCCCTCTTTTAACGGTTTCAATTTGGATTTTGATTTTGAGGTTTTTCCTTTTATTTGGTGGTGATAGGTGAGAAATTCAACATGAGGGGAAGAAGCTATAGCTACAGTCCCTCTTCTCCTCCAAGGCGTTACAGCCGAAGAAGGCGAAGCCCGAGCCCTAGGGGCCGCTATGGAGTCCGTGGTAGGGATTTGCCAACAAGCCTTCTGGTTCGAAACCTTCATAGAGATTGCAGGTATGTTCGATCGAGTATGGATAGTAGATTGTTAGCTTTATAATAGTTATTATATTCACAGTTGCTGTTATATATGTTTGTTTGATCTCGTATGAATAATCGATTCTTAGGTTTATAGTAGTATTTATATTCGCAGCGTTCGTTGTTTGGTTGATTGATTTTTTGTATGGAATGAAAGCATAGGTGTATAAAAGGGGAGGGTTAGGATCAGTGTTGTCGCTTCTTGTATGACATTGAATGATCTAATGTGCTACTTGATAGATGCTCGAATTTTTACGTGGAAATTTGCTTTATTTGAAAAGATGTCGAACAGTCAAAGTAAGATTTTGATTGTAAGCACTATTTGGTTTGCAGGCCTGAAGATCTACGTGGTCCATTTGGCCACTTTGGTCCTCTCAAGGATGTTTACCTGCCTCGGGATTATTATTCTGGGTAAGTGTGTTTTTAGAGGCTGAAACATTGCTACCTTTTTTTTTGGGGGGGGAGATTTTCAGGTCCCCTTACTCCATAAAATGATTTGAGTCCTATTGTTTATTTACAATATTGGATTTCCAGCAATTTAGTTGTGTATTTGTTATCCTGTCATGGGATGTGGAAATTTTTGTGGTGGCTTTTTCCCAATATTTAGTTATGCCACTTCTTTCTCAATAATAATTAATACTCCAATCATTTTGTGGGAATTTGGTTGTTTTATTGAAAGAGTTGAAGAGAAGAATGAAGTAATAAGAGTACTGTGTTGAAGAGAAGAAAGAAGTAATAAGAGTGTTGTGTTGAAGACACCAATCAAGTAATAAGAGTTCTGTTCAAGGTGATGTTAGTGTACTTGAAGGTTCAGAAGGTTGAGATTTGAATTCATTGTGAAGAAGTTCAAGTCTGAAGATTTTCCATCTCAATTAATACTTTGGCTTCTACAAGGTTAGCATCCAGGTGGTGTTTATTCTTGAATTCTGTGGAGTGTTGAGAGCATGACTTATAATAGTGTGGAGTCGGGATCATATTTGTGGATATCTGCAATCAACCCTTCTTTGGTATGCAGGTGTGTTTACATTTCGCCATGCATTTGCTGTCTTTGACACTCAATGTTTATGTACAGGGAGCCACGTGGTTTTGGCTTTGTTCAATATGTGGATCCAGCTGATGCAGCAGATGCAAAATATCATATGGATGGTCAAATTCTACTTGGTCGGGAGTTAACAGTGGTCTTTGCCGAGGAAAACAGAAAGAAACCTGCAGAAATGAGAGCTAGAGAGCGACGAAGGTAAGGATATACACATTTGTTTGTCATGAGGTCCGAGTTAACAGTAACAGTAGGAGTAGTATAATGTCATGCATGTCAATTTGAAGTTGCTTTGTTGTTTAATTCTCATGTCATGTTTGATGTAAATTTTGTATTCAATCTTTTTCTAGGTCACATGATTATAGGAGATCTCCGTATCGATATTCTCGTTCACCACGCTATGCTTGAACTTATTCTAGTAGTCCAGACTATTCACCTTCCCCAAGACAAAGACGTTATTCCAGGTTTAGTAAAGTAATTGTTTACTTGTGATAATGTGATTTATAAGGTTTACGGTGTTTGCATACTTATATTGCCTTCATCATGATTCAGGTCAATCTCGCCTAGGGACAGAAGGTATAGGGGTCGATCATACTCCCGATCTCCTTATGGATCAAGAAGCTGCGGTCGAAGCAGGAGCTACAGCGGAAGTTACAGCAGGAGCTACAGCAGAAGCCCAGGCTACTCCAGGTGATAAAGTCGAAAAGCTTGATGAATGGTGGAACATGATGTAGTTTTCAACCCCTCTGAGGTTTAGCATGTGGGTTGTTAATATTTGGTTAATCTAGGAGAGAGGATCTATTCAGGTCGTCTGGTTTCACAAGGTTTCGACTTGTTTTCTATCCTACACTTAATTGAACTGCTCGCTAGACCAAAATTTTTATAAGCCTTTCTGCGATCGTATCTTGACGGTGGATTATGGATTTGTGTGTTTAGTATGCAATGTTATTGTAGTTCATTTCTTCTATAAGGCATTACGAGATGTGGATTGAGAGCAATGTCACTGTAGTCTTGTGTTTTGGTGAACCCTACGCATGATGATGACATTTCAACCATTATATATATCGCTTAGACTAGCCATGCTCCTGATTCCCATCAAATTCTTGTAGTGTCATTAGAAGTGGAGTATGAATCGGTAAATTAGCTTCGAATTTATACCTAGTATTCCACATTTTAACAGGAGCAGAAATGAAGGTCTGTTGTTTGCCTAAAAAGAATATATTTTCAATCATATGTATAGAAATTGAAATAATTACATCAGCTTAATTGAAAGTGAAAGGTCTAGCTTTGTAGCATTTTAACACCCAAGTTCTACAATCATTAAACCATGTTCTTGGATGAGTGATGGGAACAAAAGTTTTATGGTCGAGTGTCAATGAGTAAAATTAAGTTTTCGTCCTTATTTTCACCCGTAACTTGAATACAAGTAAAAATAAGCTTTGTCCTTATTTTATTCCCTAATCAAATATTTAATCAAGGGATAAAAATTTTAGTGAATGAGGCTTAAGGGTAGAATTATTTATGAAATTTATGTATGAAAACTTTTTGCATCATTTTTATGCCCTCCCATGCGAGAATTATGAGGCTGTAGACGTGGAAAAATATTTAGTTTAATTACTCACTATATCAAAAGGGTGATTTCTTTGTTGCCCTTCTTAAATAAGGGGATTTCAAACTTTTTCTACTTGGAGCCCCTTTGTATAGATAGACTTTTAACTTTTGAATTGTGAGAAGTTACATTTTAATGTTTGGATCAAGTTGAAGTAAAAGCTTTTAATTTCCCAAAAAGTTATTCAATAGCTTTTCTAGAAGTTGAAATAAGATACTTCTACTTCTCATAAAAGTTGTTTCCTTCTTCGTCCGAGTGTGCTCAACTCATCGAATGTGGGTTATTTATTTACTTTATTATATTTTTTTGTCAAATATCATTTTACCTTTTTAATAATATTTCTATTTTTATTATTATACGTCACATCAATTGTGTTGATGGTTGAAATTTGTCTCACAAAATAAATGCCTTATTTCTATTCACAGTAATTTATACTACTCTATATAAATAAATAAATAAATAAATTATAAAACTAATAATAAAAATTCAATTAAATCTTTTAACGTAATATTAATTTTAAAGATAAGAATAATAAGTCAAAACATGTCAATTTAAATAGTTCAATTCTAACTATATCAATTTAAATATTTTTTGAAATAAAAAATTGCAATAAATTATTTATAATTCTTTTATAAATATTCAACCAATAATATTAAATATCTTCTCTACAAATAAAAGCACTTTTAGAGTTATACAGCTAAACACTACTAACTCAAAATAAACACTTCTATTATGAAATAACCAAATATAAAATAACTTATTCATAAGTTACATTTTAAATAAGACCTTTTGAAAGAAGTAATTTTTACATAAGGTTCTAATTAAGTCATTTATCTAAATGGGCTCTTAGTCCAATTAAATTTTATCATGTGTTAATTTTTTTTTGCTTAGATAATGGCTGATCATTACTTTAAAATTTACGTTTTGAGGCCATTTCTACTTTAGGCGCTTATAAAATTAAAATTCTCATTCTCAAACATCTACTTAAACTACTAATATCCTAATTTCTAAACACCAAGAAATTTTTTATTCCTAATCTATGAACCCTAAAAAGGAACACTGATCACTCCCCCCCCCCCTCCTTCTCTTTATGAATCCTATTGTCCTCTATTAACTCTTATTGCCACCCTTTAATTAAGTACTTCAACATTACTAAGCTTCATCATCGATTAGCAAAATCATTATGAAGGGTAACCGGTTGGTGTCGCTGTCTACTGTAAAATTTTTACTAGTGGTGCATCAGAATTAATTTTTTTTTCGCTACTTCGAAAAGTAGAATTAAATTTATTTAAAGATAATTTAATTTAAATACACTATTTTTACAATATAATTCAATACCTTTCATAGGTTCCAAGTCTAACCTTATTGTCTTTAAATAATTTTGATGTAAAAAACAGAAAAGAAATCACGCCTTTCATCAATAATTTTAGTTTAAACTAGATTTGTTGTGGGCCACAGATCATCCTAAACTTAGTTTTCATGTGCTAACTACTCCACATCTCTTTCGGTTCTAGCTAGTAGGTGAAACTACTACGTAATTTCGTGCGTGCGTATATTTATTATATATATAAAATATATAATTTGAACAACATTTCCTTTTCTCCTTTTTAGCCTCATGCAAAAATAAGAAATTATATAAAAACAAATTAATTTCCTCTTCAGTGTCCATTCTGATTTTCTTATTTGCCATAAAGTCATGTCATATTAACATACATAAGCAATCATCAGGGTTGGTTTTATTAGATCAGCAGTTCGTTTATGTAAATTGTAATAACTTGAGTTTGATTTTTAATTTCTTTTATACGGAGGATCTGTAAGTATACTTGTTAATACTCAATTAGGCCAAAGACCTTGCACCAAAGCAAAGTTTATCCGTAATATAAACTTCGATGCATCGAGAAAGAGGTGCACCAATACAATTTCTTTTGTATTTTACCCCCTTGTTTTGTACTACTATAGCCAGATGCATTAACATCTTCGTGTACTATTCTCTCAATTTCCCTAATATTGTTGGACGGAGGATTACCACCTTAGTTTTTGCTAGTGAATAATGAAAACCATCCTCAACTTTCAAATTCCTCATGATGATTGAATTACCCTATTAAATAATGCAACCATCACATGAGTGTCCTAGTTGAAGAGGTTCATGTCCCTGCCAGAAAAATTTTCAACCAAACACTTGAGCAACAAGACATATGCTCCTAGCAGATTTGTACCGAACTACCAGAAATTGCATTATTACTAACAGGAAAAGATGTGGACATTTCACCTGCATAGCATTGCCTCCCTTAAAAGCTCCTTCTCAGTATTCTATTCCTAAGTTCTCCTCCACAAACCCACCACAGATAGATTTATACATTTATAGTAATATACATACACAGTTATACAGAATCAATATTCCCACGCGCCTAGTAAAACAGTTTAATAGTTTAATTGGTGAGTTAGGTACATATGATTATCAAGAATATATATTTTATGAAGCCCTTCCTTTTCCCTAGTGTTGCTTTGAACATTAATATATATATAGAAATGTTTAATTTGCTTGCTTAAAGAACTAATCGATGTTTTTTTCTGCCTAGATCATTAGCATCCAACTTGTTCTGAGTTTGAATTAATTTAGTTTGAGTTGAGTTAGATTACCTAAAAGTAAAGCTCTTTCAATATTAGTTGTTTTTTTTGGCAAGATATGTATATTTGAGATGCTATTACTTAGAGAGAACAAGTGACAAAATAACTTGAATCAATTCTTAATCAATCATTTGGTTCGATATAACTAGAAAATGGCTATGGACATCAAATGATGATAAACTTATTACATAAGGTCTTCAGCCACTGGTGTAGGAAAAAATATATATAAAAAATATAGTTGAATGTTACATAATATGATAGGGTTTGAACAGCTTTGAGGGGGACCAAGGCCGTCCTAAGGTAATGGGAGGTGCCGCCCCTACCTTCAGCAAAAGCTGTCAATATAAACGAGCATATATATAAGGTTTTCAATATATTTCTGATCTAAAAAATAAGCAAAAATTGCTTTTTTTTTTAAAAAAAAATTGGTTTTGATTCAAACATTTTAAAAAGTATTAGCAATCAATTTTCTTATTCATTATCAATAGGTTTTCATTTATCCTCTATTTTTTACTTTGAAAAAAATAAAATTTTCACTTCGGAAAAATCAAGTCTAAAAAGTACTTAATACAATAATCGACAAATGCATCATGCAGTTGAAGGACACGAGTGTTATGATTATCTAGTGCTTGAACCCCTTAGCGAAATCCAGCAATTAATTTTATCTTAGTATTAAAGATTTAATTTTAATATATTATTAGTATTAAAATATTTATACAATCATTTAATTATTTATAATTTACACTAGTTAGTGTATATAAAATAAAAAAACATGCTATTAGTTGCAGAAATTTCGGATGAATTCCGAAATGCTCAATGGCCCTCAAGAATTCTAGTGTTTATGAAATGAAAAGAGTTATCAATATATTCAATTAATGTTGATTGCAAATTAGATAGATACCAATTGTATCGCCAAGAAGAAGCCTCCTAGCTAGTGTGATTTTGGTAAATGATACGACAAGCAGGTGAAGATTGTTTTTTATACATTTTTTTTCATTTCTATTTTCTAAAGGCGTACCATTTTTTTTCCTACTTTTCACATCTCATTACTACTTACTTTGAGAAACGGTGGCCACCACGTGACATGCAAAGTTCATTCCAATATGCATGTGCTTGACCTGTTTAAAAGAATAGTTATTATTAAAGTCAGAGAGAATTATTATCATGATTAAAGTCAGAACTATGTTATAGACAATGATAATGGTATTATTGAATTAATATTATCATAACAAGGTGAGGATCATACACGGATTCCCTCGTGCTGTGAGTCTAGAGACACTTCCTCCTTCTATCTATCCAAGAAAAAAAGCAAAGTACCTATGGACCAATTTTGTGAGCAGCTGGCAAAAAGCCGTTATCTCAACATGCGACCATCAGTGAAATGCCTTTTGCTGAATAGTGTGTGAAGATTTTAATGAATTACATATAATAATGTGTCTAGAGGAAAGTGTATATACTATTTGAAATGATTTAATACTTGCTATTTTTAATTAAGATTTCAACTTTGATCTTATAAACAGAAAAATTCAATACGATAAGTTTTTGTTATCTTCTCATAATAGACTTGTTCATCTAATTAAAGAGGTAAGTTAGATTCACTGGATACTCTTTTTTTTTTTTACGCTATCTCCTATGCTAATGAAAAGTGAAAACACTTCATTCTTGCTATTGATCAGTTCCTAATCTATAATTTTTTCTTTTTCCTTTTTTCTTAAAATATAGAAAAGTTACTAATAAGGACTTTATGAGACTAAAAATGGATGAGATAATTACACATAATCATACAAATACTAATAATGCAATCTAAAAGCCAAAAAGGTGGTCATACATCTATCTTATGCTTCTTTCTCAGTTCCTTTTTATCTTCTTGTCACATATATATATTTTTTTTCTCTCTTTTCTATTTAAGTGCTTCAAACTTTTCTTCTATATATATATATATATCTAGCATCTAAGTTGCCATAATATATACTTTATATATCTTGTTAAACTATTAAGTAAATTTTTTATTGGTATAATTTTTTACAAAGCCCATTGTTCAATTTGAAATTTATGTCCTTTAATTTATTGATCATGTCTATAAATATTTCATATTAATATAAAATTATTTTATATACTTTTATGCATAAAAAAATGTATCTATCATAATGTATATGTATATAAAATCTATAAGAATAAATTAAACAACTATATAATTGCATTCTTATTTATGTTAATTTTTTATGAAATTTGATATAAAAGATATTCATGATAAGTATATAATTAAACAATTGGATCAAAAAAATATATCTCAAAATATTATTATATGGTGTAATTATGCTTCAAGTTACATCAATTTAATTTGACTGAAGTTGTAAATAATTTTCTCTTTATAAAAGAATGTAAGTTTTTTAGACAACTATTAAAAAAATAAATCACTCAAGGATATATAAACTTTATAAGTGATTTGAATAAAAATTAAATAAAAAAGTTATGATCTTGAAAAGCAATGAAGTTTAAACCTATTATCTTATGCAATCAACCTACATTCTCCACTACCAGCTCAATCCTAATAAAAGTGATTTGAATAAAAATCAAATAATAGAAGTTATAAAAATGTTGAGTAATATGAATGTATGCATGTGTAAGCGAATCCATTCAATTCATCAAACTCGACTAATTAAAACTAATTGACTTGGAACTTTTTCCAAACACGAACCAACTTTACACTTTTATGCAACTTTTTAATTAAATTCAATTAACTTTTATTCATGAAAAAATTCTTATACAATATTAGAGTAAAACAATGTTATAATAACAATCAAAGTTTATATAAAAGAATCAAAGAATAAAAAATGTTATTGTTTTACCCTATTTATGTCTAATTGTCACTATTTCTCAATTTATTTTATACTTCTAATATTTTAAGTATGATAACAATCTAAATTATACTTGTTGAATGATATATAATGATGATTTTTTTAATCAAACAAATATCATATAACAATTTCTCATTTATTTATTGCCTTAGGCTCACATCACATCATATATTCGTATCATATTCAAATCATGCATAGTTCTGGTCTTTGGCAGCAAGCTTTTTCTTCCTTAATTCCTTCCATTAATTCCCAACGTGCACCACACGCACTGATCCTGCGTGTGCTCAATTCCAACACACAACACAACTATCTTGTTCCCTTTTAAGAGTAGTGTTTCCTTCTACGCACTTTCCTCTACCATATTGCACTCTCTTTCTTTCTCTCTGTGTCTCTGAGAAGTTTCAACATAGCTTGGTTGTTAAGATGGCAAGGCTTGCACCATTGTCAGAAGAACCCATCAACGAAGAGGAACATGAAACCAAAAACACCAACAACTCAAAGAAAGGGCTTAACTCATGGCGTAGTAACTGGAAATGGATCAAGACACACTTCTCCTTTGCCTTCAACAAGAAGTACTCAAACCTCAAGATCCTCCTTAGTGTTCTTGGTTGCCCCCTCTTCCCTCTCCCTCTCCACCCCAACAAACTACCTCTCAATGAGGCAAGCCCTGTTGCTTCTTCTCTTTCAAACTTCGATGAGAAATTATTCATGACATGATTTCAGAACTTATTTGAGAGAACGGGGGTGTTTGTTTTTGTTTGGAAACCTTTGCTACATGTTATGATTGTACATTTTAAATGTGTTTTGTTCATGTGTCTTCTTTTCTCTTAAGAAGCACTCATGGGAAAGTTTTTTAATATATATATCTTTATATACATGATCATGCTAATTTGAGTTCTTTACCAATTATGGTGGAAACTTTCAATTAATGTTCATTTTGATGAAAATAGTCAGTAGGTTGAAAAGTTAGCAAAATGTGGTCTAAAGGGTATCTTTTGATCACTTTCTTTTTGCATTGGACCACTTTAATCTTTATGTTCATTCTTGATCAAAATAGTTAGTTAATTACCACCCTTGAAATTTAGCAAAAATGTTCCAAAGGGTATCTTTTGATCACTCTTTTTACACATGGAATCTCTTTAATCTTTTATGTATATACCACCTATGTCTTTGTTACCAAGTTACCATGTGCATCTAACTACTCCAAAGATTAATCACTTTTTTTTTCCTATCACATTGAATGAGAAAGGGAGATGATGAATTGCAAATTTTCAATAATCTTTTTTTCATTTGTTTGTTATGACATTTTAGGTGTCATCTTCTGCACAATACATCATACAACACTTCATGGCTGCCACAGGGTGCAGGAAGTTGGAGGGGACAGTGAAAAATGTGTTCACTACTGGGAAAGTGGCAATGGCTGTGGTGGATGAGCTTGGATCAGCTAGTGGTGGTGGTGGTAGTGGTGTTAATGGGGCCACAGAAAAAGGGTGCTTTGTTATGTGGCAAATGGTCCCTGATAAGTGGCAGATTGAGCTGGTTTTGAGTGGCCAAAAGGTTGTGGCTGGTAGCAATGGCACTGTGGCTTGGCGCCACACCCCTTGGCTTGGTACACATGCTGCTAAAGGTGGTGTGCGCCCTCTTCGCCGTGCTCTTCAGGCAAGTTCATCATCATCATCATCACGCTCTCTTAATTTTAATTTTTCAGTTTCATTATTTGAACATAGTGATTCCGACACGCCAATTGATTTTTGGTGATTGCAATTTAAATAAGTGTGAAATTTTGATTATGTAAGTGTTAAATCGACATATTGTCTTTGCTAAAAGTGTAGATCCATTCTTAGTTCACATCACGTTTATTCGTTTGACATTTACATTACTAAAATTCACACTTATTTAATTTGACCTGCAAACATTGCAGATTTCTCTTAAATTTTCCCAACAAATGGGGTGCTGCGTTTGTTATTAATTATTAATTGTTCTTAACTTGGTTTGTCCTTCCCCTAGTATATAATTTTTCCAAATTTGTTGGTGGTATCTTTAAGCTGTTTTTTTGGATCTGAGTTCCAATTTTGTATCAGACAGCTAAATGTGACTGTTAGTAGGATACAACGATGCTGACGATGGAAATATTATGTCAGCCCCTCATTATATAACAAAACTAAAGGTGTTAAGACCTAACCCCCTGGCTCCATGAATTGGTGGGGTTCAGAGTTATGTTAGAAAGTATGAAAAATGAACCCCTTTTGGAATGTATTAAACTGTGATATAGTGGTGTTTGGAATCTTAACATCAATAGTATCATTGAAAAAAATCAGATCTTACTTGCTCATTTTATGTAATTGATATGGACACCTTATCAAATATATTTAATTTGTTTAAATAGCCATAACTGCTGGTTGATGAGTACTATTGTTTCATCTTAATTAACCATAGGCTTGCATATATCCACATGCTACCAGCCGACATAATGATCTTTGTTTCCCTACAAAATTTATTCACTTGTTCAATCTAACCACACCCCTCTGTTTCCTTTATTTCTCAGCCTCCTCCAAATACTAGTATATGAATATGTGAACTAAGTACAATCATGAGGTGTATCTGTTTCTCGCTTAACCAATTCATATAAGATTCTAGAAACGAAAAGATGACTAACCAAAAAAAGTCTAATTTAATGTTTACTGTTAAACTCTTATGGGGTAAAATGTTTTTTTTTTTTGCTTTTGTAGTCTGAGAAATTTTTATTTACTCTTGAAGCAAGAAAAAAGCTTTTATTATAATCGATTCATTATTTGACATATAAGTGAATATTAGTCACTCTTATCTTTTACACAATTAACATTCACTTATATGTCAAAAAATAAATGATTTAGGATGAGCTTTTTCTTACTCGAAGAGCAAGTTAAAATTTATATGACTCCACTTAATGTTGAGCCCGACTTGATCAGCAGTAAAATGGTATCTCTACTATTAGGCACTTATGTCGCTTGATTATGTTTGATATCCTAAGAGTTAAGAGTGATGTTATTTCTCCATATTTTTTTATACTAAATACAATACTTCTTTTATATAAATATACACAATACTTTTTTTCTTTTGTGTCAATAAACGTGTACCTCAATTGTTAAATATACTATATCCATACATTTTGTTTTCAAATAATGTTTCCATCACCTTAAACAACGTTGTGTTTGTACCATGTAGGGACTAGACCCTTTGGCAGTTTCTGCTGTATTCAGTGCAGCACAATACATGGGGGAGAAACAAATCTCAGGCGTGGATTGTTTTGTCCTGAAACTCTCAGCTGATCAGAAGGACCTTGTTGACCGCAGTGACAACACAGCAGAGATGATAAAGCATGCAATATTTGGCTACTTCAGCCAAAGGAGTGGCCTCTTAGTGCACCTTGAGGACTCATACCTGACAAGGATCCAAGCACCAGGGTCACACCCCACATACTGGGAAACAACAATGTCAACAAAGATTGAGGACTATAGGCCAGTGGATTATGGTGTGATGGTTGCACATGCTGGATCATCAACTGTGATCATCACAAGGTTTGGTGACAACATTAAGGCTGGTACAGCAATTACTAGGTTGGAAGAGTCATGGATCATTGATGATGTCGCATTCAATGTCCCAGGATTGTCAATGGACTGCTTCATACCACCTCAGGAGTTGCAAATAGATTATCCAGAAGAAGGTCTTGATTGGAGGTCAACCTTGCATAGATGATATTGAAACTTCTTGTAATTGCTTAGTGCATTTTTTTTCAGGTAAATAGATGGTTGATGGTAAACCATGAGGCGTCTAACATACTTGACAACTAGCTGAACTCTTTAAGCATCTAGTTCAATTCTTACAGTGCGTATGGAAAAAATTTGGTGGCTAGAGGCACCCAAAAAAGATGGTTGATGCTAATTGTTACTTAACATAAATGTAATGCTTTTGTAATTGTATTACACTATTACTCATTCTGGCCTTAATAGATGTCAGTTACTGATTGTTGATATGGAATTTGGTTTTTTGAGTCTGTTATGTGCCTTGAGCTTATAAGAAGTTAAATATTTTTTCTATCTTTTTTTAGCATTTGAAGTTAAACCTATTTTTTTTCAAAGCCACTTTGCAAAGGTCAGTGTTAAAACTTGCTTACTTTGACAAGATTACATTGGTTGGAACTCTCAAGTCATCATCATAAGTAATCAACCTTAACTAATTGGCTAATTCCTAATTAATACTATTTGCACACGACCTAATGTTAATTAGTAAGACTAATGTTATTGAACTCAGAATATGTAGGACACCATGTCAGCATACTCTTATATATCATTGGATAAGATGTAATCCCACTTAGTTTAAGTCTCATATCTCATTCAATGGTAGATGAGAGTGCGTCAGGACTTTCACAAATTGTGAATACAAACAACAACTTGAGTTGATTTGAAATGAGATCACAATTGAAGTTAAACTTATTTTTTTCATTTGCCACTCTGAAATGGCCAATGTTAAGATTTAGTTAATTCGACAAGGTTATATGGTGGAAACTTTCAAGTCATTATAATTAATCAAGCTTAAGTAAGTAGCTAATTCTCTAATTAATACTAATTGCATATGATCTAATGCTAATTACTAAGACTAATGTTATTTGGACTCACAATGTGTGAGACCATCATGTCGATATATTTTCGTTTATCATTGTATAAGATGTGGACAACTGATGGTATCAGATCACTTGAGAAATAGAGTTTGAATCAAGTAATCTTAAAAATTTCCTACACACTTAATAAACTATCAAAATGTTCTTTGAAAGTCTATTGAATTTTTAGGAGATATTTGTGTAAATGTCTGTCAAACATATCAAACAGAAATCGAATATCAAAAAAATACACATGTAAGTTATATGAAAGATTATGTTTCGGCAATAGAAATAGATATATTTGATGATGCAGGTTTTGACTATTTAAATAAGTGTAAACCAAAGAAATAGAATTTGAGAGAGTGCACTAAGAAGTTTTATACCTGTTTACCTTTAGTGATAAGTCTACCTCCAACCCAGGAAAATGGCGAGAGTTCCACTAATTTCAAAATTCAATATAGAAACAAAGTGGGTGTCACGACCCGATTTTGGGAACGTGACCGACACGTGAGGAATTCCGTTCCCACGGAAGCCTCATGACATATTGATTGTTTCTACATGTATGCTTTGTTCATAAAAATTTATTTAAAACATAATTTCATTTCTTACAAACAAATCATCTGTTCTTGGAATCAAGATAATCATATATGGAATCTTGTAATAAACCTTTACAGTCCAAAATCACAAAATCTATCATACATATACAAGTTAAGATATGCTTATCCAAATGTTCAAATCATTAAATACAAATCAAAGTTCAATCATAATATGCCAAATGCAAAACAACACATGCTCTAGGTCGGATCTACCCTGCATTATACCTGGAGCACTCTAATAAACAAGGATGCATGCTGCACCCAAGTGAAGGCTGAGTAGAATTTGTAACCGTTGTTCTATCTAAGAATAGGAGAAAAGAGGGGTGAGTTTTGTTACTAAAACTCAATGAGTAAGTCCTCACCTTAAACCCCTTTCATGGGACACCAAAGAAACCATGTATAAAATCATAATAACATTAATAATATTCAAATACACAATCAAGTGTGTATATATATATATATATATATATATATATATATATATGTATTCAAATCATCATTTCACAAACCCAAAAACAATTTCTTTAATTCACTTTCATACCTGATATTACATAAGCTCATAATGTAATAGCTAATAGAGAAACAGTAATCTCTTGGTTACACATAATGTTTGTGACGTAACCAAATTCTAAATATAAATCTCTGATCACAACTGGGCATTACGTATCGCGTCCCATGTGATAATAAATTATCTAATATCTCTGGCTAGCTACTGGTACCAAGGTTAACGGATCAATTCCAGCCTTAACTCACCAACTATTTTTTATAGCTACTATCTAAACCAACTAAATAAATGCATCTAAAACTAGAACCTATAAACCTTTTTTTTAATTCTCTATAGCTCTTAATCTATTTGATTCTAACATTCTGATCTTAGCATAATTGTGGCTATGAAATCATATCTAAGGGGTCACTCTTTATAGACATTTGTGATTTCTAAAGCCCACAGAATATGTATCATCAACTATTCTTAAATCATGAAGATTCCAAGCTTAAAATCTATTTGTTTAATTGTCTAAAACATATCTCAAACTATCAATCTTATCATAAACTAGAAAGCTCAACATCATACTTTGAAATAACAAGGTTAAAACCATAATTCTAATCTTTTCTCTAAACTTCATATCTACATATAAACTATAGCATATCCATAACGCAGTTCCATAATTCATTCAAATACTAATAAAAGTTTGTAATGGTACATATATCATCAATTTTACATAAAACCAGTATAACAAATATGGTCCCATGAGTTTTATCAAAATATATTTCATGCTCTAAAACCAGGAGTTCTAAAATATACAAACCAACAACAACCTCAAATCCTTGTACAATAGTCTCTAAAATCAAGCAATAAACAATATCTTCATGAAAATAATTCTGATGCATAATATAGAGATCACAGATGTAACCCACTCACTTGGAAAAGTGAACAGTGAAAGATTCACACCAACAGAACTCTTGGAAATAGAAATGACATTAATATCTGACATGGAAGCAATAAAACTCTAAATCAACCTCTAAATACTGAAATTCTATCTCTAAACAAGGGAGAAAACTTTCTTCCTTAAGAAGCATAGAAACCACCCTTAAACAAGAAAAACTTGAAGGAAATGAAGCAAAGCTAGCAAGATAACATACCTTTAAGCTTGGAGGATGGAAGATTCTAAGTTAAACTTGAAAGAAATAGAAGAAAATGAAGATTTGAGGTGAGAGGGGAGGAGCAAAGTTTCTTGAGATTGGGGGGATGAAAAATCGTATTTATGAAGTCTAGACCCCAAAATGGGGATTTCTATAAGACTTGTTGACTTAGTGCTCATCAGAGAGCATAAAATTGTCCTCTACGCCACCTTCTTCCTAACCGCTGCAGTGCTATAATTCAAGTTCTGGTATGTATTGGGCTAGGTTGTATTAATACTCACTTATTTACATTTCTTAATTTGAAGTTAATGGTTCCATTAAATTTAAAATATAAATGTAAATAAGGAAATACTCTCCATTTGGATTCAAAGAAAATATCATAAAAATTAAAATCCTAACAAATCAAAATCAAAATTTTGGATTTTAGTTCAAATTCGAGAATTTCTAAGGTTTTCTAAACTTGTGGGCTAAAAATGAAATGTTTAAAGATTTTATAAAATTCATTAAAAATCACTCTTTAATTTATTTTCCTCTTGAGAATAATTACCGTGACTTTTGATCCCAATATTGTGGTGCTATCATGTAGCCCTCCAAGGATGTGTAGGGTTAGACTTAATTAAATTAGACAGAATGACAGATAAGGATCACTGACATTTTCGGTTTGAAAATTTTCTAACCTTTTAATTTGAAATTAGGGTATTACAACGGGTTCTTATGTGGTGATGAATAATTTTGTTACCACTTGTTCCCTGTGTTATAACTTAAAAAAAAAAAGTGGACCACCTATGGGCCTTAAGCTTAAATGGTATGACCACTAGGCCCCCACCTCTCTTTTTTCTTTCCTTCTCCTCCTTCCTTCCCATTTTTATTTCTTTTTGTCTTTTCTTCTTTTTTTCCATCTTTCTCTCTTTCTCTTCTTCATCTTTCTTCCTCACATACCATCACCACCTCCATACTACCCAACTACCATCACCATCTCCTCCTCTTCATCATCATCACCACTACCATTTAAAATCGCGTCTCTCTTTCTCCTTTCTCTAATTTGCAGTTTCTCTCTAAGTGGAGGGACCAGTTAGAGCAATGAGTTTCGGATCATTTTCTACCTCTAATCATCCTCCTAGAGTAGTGGGTAAGTGACAATCTTACTCTATTTATCTTATTGAGCTCTCTAAGTAGTCATTCATTATAGATTGGGGGGTTTTGGGACCCTAAGTGTATAGATTTGGGACTTTCTAGTATGTAGAGCTAATTAGTGTAAATTGATAGCATTATTAGCTCACTAATATTGTATTTATCTTGTTCCTAGAGTTATAGAACATTTGAGCATCAATCGTTGGATTGGTGGCACTGGGGAGTTGATCTTTGGTTCTTTTGAACCAGTTTGTAAGTAGACATTATGTCTATAATTATTTTTAATTATGCTAAATTAGCTCTAAATGTATTTTAGTAAATTAGAAGTTGAAAAACGTTATTTGTCTATGCATATAAATTTGATGAAAGTAAATCTGATGCATATAGCTTATGTTTTAATTGAAAATTTACACGAGACAATATGATATGATTTGGAAATTGCATAAAGAAATATTAAATTTCATAGATTTGAAATAATTAAAAGCTATCGATTGATATGAATTTAGAAATGATTTATGGATGTGGGATGGCCTTTTTTGGTATGTATAGAACTGGTTGAATATGATATGTATAGAATACTTACATGTTTTGGAGAGAATCTCTTACTTGATTTGTAGTTAACAACAATAGGCGTTAACTTTGGTGCACCTTGACTATATTTGATTAGGATCACACAGTGGATCCTTCCGTTTAACAACTACTAGTATAGGTAGAACCGTTCTGTTTTAGGATCACACGAAGAAATGACCGCGCTTGAGTGTGAATCCTTCTGTTATCTGAATTTGATGATTCCTGTTAATTTATATAAAGCTGGTTGTTTTCAAAATTCCTTTTCATTATAAAAGAATTTGTTGAATTTATGTGAACTAGGAAATTATTATTGTTTTACTTTTGGATTATATATTGTCTCATGTGAGTTATAGACATCATGTCTGCCATGATTACAAAACTCACTTCATTGTTTCCCTCTCTTTTCTAGATACAGGCACAACTCAGGTTCAATCACGGCTCCTTAGTAGCCAATTGTCTAAGTTGGTGAGCCTTCTTGAGATAGTCTTTTTGGCATACTAGAACCCATCTTTTGAGTTTTAGCTTGTTAGAATTGTTTTAATGGTCTATATGTCATAGGTAGGGTCCTTAGATTTGTTTACTATTGATGTTTATGTTTATGTTTAAGATTCAAGACTTAGTTATATAAATTATGCTATGGAGAAGAATTGTAAACTTAACTTGGATTTATGTTTTGAACAACATTCCTAGTTATGGTTGGACATATATTTTGTGGTTATGAATTTATATTTGAAACTAGTTTAAAAGCTAACTTGATTCATGTTTGACTTTAGGTTTGGATTTGATTTAAATTACATATCAGAACTTGAACTGAAATTTATATGTTGAGATGATTTTATGAATTATGTGAGTTGATTGTTCTATTGCTAGGACACATTCTGAGAATGCTTGCAGCCTAATTATGTATTTTATCTTTATTTTCATCCAGGTGATGTTTCTAATGTGGGTATGTCCAAAAAAGAGGAAACTCTTTTTTTTTTTTCATAAAAACTTGCATGTTAAGGCTTGCAGGGAACGTATTTCCTGTGCGCCTCATGGCCTAAGTTGGGTCGTGACACTGACAATATTTTAATAAAATAAGAATGATAAAATAACATTTTTACCCTTACCTCTTCTTCCCCTCCATCCTCTTCGTTCCCCACAGCAAACAGTCTATTCCCTTATTTTGTCAAAAGAACTTGTCAAGCAGCACATCTACTCAAATTTAAGCTCTATGATTATTATTAGGGTAAATAATAAAGACTACCCTTGAAGTTTTCTCAAATAACACTCCACCCCATTCTTTTCAAAATTTGATACTCCAACCCATTATTTACCAAAAATAAAGGAAAAATCAAACAAATAAAGAACAAATTAATAAAGAAAATAAAAATTGAGAAAAAGAACGAATTTTTTAAACATAATTTTAACTTGACATGTTTCTTATATTAAATTAATTCTTAAAATTCAAATCCTAAATTTCATATCCTCAATAACCAACTAAAAACAAAATTAAATTGGTTGAGTTATTGCATAAGAATGATATGTGAGTCTTATGATTGAAAAAAAGTGAGAAATGCATAATAAGTTAGTCTATCTTTAGTATTTTTGAAGGACTTAGGGTCAAATTGGTCCCTAATTATTTATAAAATCATTCAATTAGTTGTTAGTAAAAATATAAATAGAAGAAATAAATCCACTAAAATACCAAAAAAAATTAATTTGTCCTATGTTTTTAATTGTGGGGGATCACAAATATTTTTTCCTTGAGGGACTAATTTATCTGTCATTTATTTTATGGTTAACTTCAGTTTACTACTTTTATTTTTAATATATTTATGTTACTCTTATGCAGCAATTCAAATAAATGAATAATTTAATTTTGTTTTAAACTAGATATAGATTTGAGGATATAAAATTTAGTATTTGAATTTTGAAAACTACAAAACTTATCGCATTAAAGTTACATTTATAAAATGTATTCTCTCTCATTAGTTTTTATTTTCTATTTTATTTATTTGTTCTCTATTTTTTTACAGAATGGGGTGAAGTGTTAATTTCGAAGAAGAATAAAGTAGAGTGTCATTTGAGTAAACCTCAAGGGTAGTCTTTAATATTTACCCTTATTATTATTCCCTACCTAATTAGATTCTCTTTCTATTTCTTCTTGCCAATATCGCATTGAATGCAAATCACCTGAAATTTTTGCCACATCTAAGATCTCACTCCATTCCTTCCATGTCACATTCCTTCACCATTTCTTCAACAAACCCCCAAACCTAACCCTCCCCTTGAATCACAACACCAAACCCGAGGTTAGGATTAATCTCTTAGAAGTCGAGAAAGAACAAGACAAATCAGCCAAAGAACTTGTTTAAAAAATAGAAAATAAGATACAGATCTGTTGAAGAGTGGTTAAAGAAAGATAGTGAAAGATTTGTTACAAACAATCAAAGTGCCATATTGATACTGGTGGTGGCGAGTGACATGGAGCAACAATGGCTGGGTTGAAAAGGCAACAGTGGTCGAGTGGTTCAAGTGTCACAGCATAAATGATCGGAGAATGGTAGCCACGGAATGGGTCAAGGGCATTTGTGGGTGGTAGGTGGTGGTAGAGATAGTGTTAAGGGAGTTAGAGGAGCTCGACCCCCAAAAACAAAAGGGGAAAAAAGTTTGGGGAAAGATGGTTGTAGAGGAGGGTAGATTAGGTAGATCAAATATATATATATATATGTAATTTAATATATGTTATCTTTTTAAAATAACAACTTTTTATCTTAGCCATTCATTTAACATTTTAACGATTAAGATTCAGTCATGGAACCAAACAATACCATATAAGCATTTGCCATAGAAACAAACCCAGGTATAAAAGTCAAATTAAAGATGAGTTGAACTGAAGATCAAGTAAACTCACTCTCTCAAGGACACGAACTGAACATTTGAAATAGAGACAAAGACAAAGACAGAGAATAGGAGGCTAAGCTTCTTTCTCAAGAATGTTCACTCAAGTATGGCTTTTTCAAATTGTGTCTTTGTAACCTACACTCAAACTTTTTCAAATTTATATATAGGACCTATTCACTCAGCTCACAAGAGACAAGAATAAAATAATAAATAGAAAAGCAAAGGTAGGTAGTCATTAGCGTGGCAGAGGTACACCTGGAGAGGAGAGAAAGACAAGTTATTCATTTTGCCATTCTTTAGGAAAAAATGTCTTTATAGCACACAGCTTTCATCCCTTGCGAAAGTACCCGTGCCTCCTCAGCTTCAATAGCACAAAGCAAATATATAAGCTGACACACAACATCTCTTTTTAAACCAGGAGACATTCTTAGTTGGTACAATTTTTTTTGGGCAGAAGGAGAAAGAAACAAACAAGAGAACACACTTAGCTATTTAAGTTATCAGTTGTGACCAAGCTAATAATATCCCTAAGATTTTGAATCTATTCAACAAAAGAGTTACAGTCCAGGCACCAATCCCAAAGAATCAGCACCTTATTATGAGCGGAGACATGACGAAGAAACCACCCATTTACAATGCACAAGTTCTTTTATTTGATGAAGGAGACTTTGTAAAGCAGAAGCACAAAAAGGTCTAGAAGTAAAAATTAGACCTACACCTTCAGAATCTGATTCACAAAACACCTTCCTCCACCCACAATTCTAGGCGAAGAACAATTCCTCCTTGATGACCAGTAACTCCACCCAAGTGACGTCGACAGACCGCCTTACACGAGAACTCCATGAGCCAGCTCCATTGGAATCTCTAATTACACCCCTAAATCCACTGCGCCCTCCACGAGTTGCACACTCGCATCCACATTCAGCTTAACGCCCAATGAGGGTCCTATATCTCATTCAATATGTTTGCCATTCAAGAGTTCTCAAGCTAACACAAACTGTTGGGTCCTATAGGTCATACAGAGAGAAGTTGTGACAATATCTCATATTATGTGAGGATATAACATTTCTCAATTATTAATTGCTTATTTACATAAAAATATGGTTAAATTCATTCACTACACTTTTAAATGCATTTACCAAACATGTTTGATAAATATCAACATAGTTATTAAACTCAGCTCATAATCAACTCAATTAAGATATTGGGTCATGTTCAACAAATGACTACCAATTTAACTAGTTGAACCAAATGTAATTAAACAAATGTATAGAAATATATTAAAATTAAAATAAATATAGTGAAATAACACAAATAATCATAAATTTAACATATCTTTTGTATAAAACGTATATTATTATTGGAATAACACAACACACCATCACACATGCCTTGTGGAAGGGGTGTGTTGTTGTGACGGGAGTAATGTTGCCTTCCTTGAAAATGGATTGTTGAGCACATTTTACTAGCCATCCGCTGGCTCGCAATTAGCACCAATTCAGATGTAGAATTGGTCCAAAATGGATAGGTCACGGACCATGTTTTGCAGGTAACCAGTCAAACCTATATAGTCGGCAATCCCATACACATTCTCAACAACAATTAATCTTCACGCTCTTTTTTGTGCCATTATTTTGATAAAACAAGATAAAACAAGATTGTTTTATTAGAAAAAAGATATTTTTATATTTTTTTGTATATTTGGGTAAATTTTTTTGGTAAAGGCAAAATCAATAAAAAAAAGTACAACAAAATCTTTTTCATAAGCTATTAATTTCTATCTTTAAAAAGGAGGATTTTTTTTTAAATAACTTGAAAAAGATGGTTAACAATAAATAAAAGTATTTTAATATTATATTTAAACATAAATTAATATTATAAAAAAAAACATAAAACTATATTTGTTTTTTTTTCCAAAATAACGTATTTAAAAAGAAGAATTAAAAAAAATCAAAAACATCGGCCAATAGTCATGCTCACCGTCTCTACTGGGAGCTGTTCGCTTTTTTTTTTCATCTTTCTCCCCTTAACATGGGAACTTCGAGACTGATCCCAGCCTAGGCAATTCCTTTCCTCTATTATTGTCGGGTATGATGAATAGATGGAAATAAAGTGTCACATTAGACATCAGATCGTGCTTGTTGAAATAATATTTTTCTTCGAAATTATTGCGCGCACAGACCAGATCGGACCAGAGCCATCTTCACCTCGCCAACGTAACATTCCAACCAAAACTTCAACAAAAAAAGAAAAAATGCGAGCGGCACTCTCACACTACTCACTCCGTCTCCGTCTAGCTTCCTCACTCCTCACCAAACCAAGCACCTCTCACCTCTTCACTACCACCACTCCCTCCCCACCACCACAACAACAACCCTCTAACCCGACCCGACCGGATCCACCTCCCATCCGGGTCGGACTCACCAACTCGGCGGGTCGCGGCGTCTTCGCCACCCGCCCGATTGCCGCCGGAGAACTCATCCACACTGCGAAACCCGCCCTCTGCCACCCTTCTCCGTCGGCTCTCCACCGTGTCTGTTACCGCTGCCTCCGGCGACTCTCGAGCCCTAACGACTCCGAACCTCGACGCGTGTCGTTTTGCAGCCACGACTGTGAACGACACTGCAAGGTGGGTTTTAAGTTTCAGCCCCTGCGTTCCATTAATTTCGTAATGAATTTAACCACAAGAAAAGGAGAAATGGTTCGCCACCTGTTCGAGGTATTGCCTTGTGTAGCTGAAGTTTTTTTTGCGAATAGAAGATGCTACTATTGCTGACTGTAGAAGATTGTTCACTAATAACTTCGCTCTCAATTTTACCCTTCATCATATAATGCATGCGCCATTAATGAAAAATAGAGGTGTACAAATAACTGAACTAAGCTGAATTTAAACTGGCCTTAACTCGCCCCCTTTTTTTTTCTTAAATTTGGACTTTTTTTTTTTTTTTTGGTTTGAACTCAGACCCGAATTGCCAAACGATCAGTTCAACCTGATGTTTAGACAATGCATAGTAAAATTATGAAAATTTGAAAGTAAAAAAAGGAAAAAAAAAGGGTATTTTAATATGGATACAAAAATCGTGGGGTCTGTTCGGCTATTGTTTTCTGTTTTTAGAGTTTTGTGAAGAAAATGTTGAACACAATAAAATCCTATTTCATTATTTTCTTTACAAAATTTTGAAGATAGAAAATTCAGGAAATGAAAATAGAACAAAATAGACCCTAATGTTATGCACTATCAATATAAAAGAGTTTTATACTGTTACCAATTATTTATCATCACATAGCACAAGTGTTTGAGTTCATCAAAATTCTTTTACAAGGAAGTCTGAAACTACAAATACTTGCACATAATTGAATGATAATGTCAAATTCTTTTGCAATGCATCAAAATTGAATTCATATACAAATAATATAATTATCTGTAAATTGCATTACTTGAAGTATAAAATTCTTATAATTTATCATTAATTTTTAAAAAAACTATACATTTTCAAGAGTTGTGACTTTAGGTCGGGGGCCTGATAAATGATTTGAACTCGACTGAAAAATGTATATCTGGTCAAACTCTCTCCCTACTAAAAAAAGAATATAGTATGAAAAGCCAGAGCACATTATGTATTATATTAATACTGAATAGAATGGGTAGAGTAATAGTTTAGAAGTTCTGAGGTCTGTATAATGCAACTTTGCGCAGATTTTGTATTGCTAATTTGTAGTTTCAGTCAAGAGTAGAGCATAGGATATATTGTATATAGTGGAAAAGTAGGTTCAGCCTCTGTGTGAGATTCTGCCCCTTGATTTTGGACTCTTACAATTGAGATTCACACCACTGCTGATATTTATTTATTTTGAGATTTTAATATTATCTACTATTCAGGATTATTATGATGTTGAAGTGAAAGCAAATTGGACGGCTTTTGATGAATATTGCCGGTATGAGACTTCGTTATCGAGCATCAAAAGATTGGTGTCTTGCTTATTCGTGATAGGTTTCATTTCAGCAATATTTTAAACTTCTCAAGTGAATGAAGATTAATATCCCATCTCATTTCCTTATAGCGTTAATAGGACTAATTTTGTTCTTTGGCTTTTTAAGTAGCCTAATAAGGTTTAGATGCACCTTAATTCTGCAACCAAAAAAAAAAAATCTTCAATGCAATTTTTCCTAATTTCACTTTCCTATTTACCAGGATGATTATGAATAGGATATAAGGGGTAAAGTGGACAGCAGAAGAAAGCTACATTTTATCCTAAATTAGTCTTTCTGCATGCTTTTGTTACCTGTGTTGATGGTTTGAAACTTGGCGTAATATGCAAAGGGATCTGGTTTAGCAGTTAAAGCAACTCCACTACCAAATGTCTAATTGATCTGGATGTTGTAAATTGCTCTAATGATAAATGATTGAAACATTGTGTTTATGTGTTATTGTACTGAAATTCTGAAAATGATATCAGTGACTTACTTGATCTCTTTGCAAAGGACACGTGGTTTGAAATATCCCTTTCTGGTAAAGCGGTTGGCTTGCATGGTCATATCAGGAGTTGCCAGAAGTGATAGTCTTGACATACTTCAGCCTGCCAATTTGACCCCTGAGATGATTTTACAGGTAAGGAATTAGAAGTTTTTAATAATGACGATAAAATTTGAATAATAATTATATTTGTTGGTGAGTTTCTTCTAGAAACAATGAAAATTTATAGTTTTATTTTCATTTAAGCACTGTATTTCTGAAATAGTGATCCTCTTCACTTGTAGCTTCTGTTAATGACTCTTACTTAATTTAGAGTTGTTTGGCAAAAGTGAAAAGGCAGACAGTGCACAGATGAAAATTTTGTATCTACTTATGTGATATGTCTTAATAGGTTGCATTTTTCATCTGCCTCTTTTTCTTCTACTTAACATACCATTATTGTTGGAAGGGCAAGCCTTATATTCTAAGTGGATGCTGTTTGTATACTAGTTCATTAGAGCATGAGGAAACAACTGTTGATGTTCTATCCAAAAAAATAAAATATTGATGTTCAAATTAACATTTGATAAGTATTATAATTAGACAGTTTTGGCATCAACATTTTCAATTGTGTAATATCATTTTCAGTTGGAAGAAGGGTTTGCCTTGCTAAGGAATGCTTTGACAGAGACACTTATTGCAGATGAACAAATTGCTTGTATCCTTCTATCAAGAACGTATTGTTGTTTTCCTCATCTAGTCAGGAACATTATATATGAAGTAGGTACAAAGCACACTGCCACGCACATACACATAGAGAAAGATATATAAGTTGAGAGACTACTTATCTTGGCATTTCAAGTTTTAACCAAGCAATGGTATATTAGCGTTTTGGCACGAATTCGAATCAATGCATTTCGCATTGATTTGGCTGGAGGACTATATGAAGATCTTCTTTCATCTGCAGCTGCATTGGTAGAAGCTGAAGGTTCTGTCGGAAATGCTGTCTATATACTTCCATCCTTCTACAATCATGATTGCGGTGAGTACAATCTTCTTTTACTTTTGTTTCTTTCTGTCATCAAAATTCGTCTTACAATCCTCTTCTTTTGGTCTTTTGATCGAGATTTCCTACTGGAGCAGATCTTTTAAAATATGCATAAAGCAAAGATGAATGAAAACCTGAATTGCTTTCCATGTTTAGAAGTTGCAACTGAATTGCCTGAGAGATAGAGTTGATCTCCTTAAACCTTGACTTGAGAAATGAGCAACCTAACTTATTGGTACTGCAGATCCAAATGCACACATTATATGGATAGATAATGCAGATGCAAAATTGATGGCCCTCTGCGATGTTGATGAAGGTTTGTCCTACATTGTATTTTTAGTTAACTGATTGTTTTCTTCCCTTTTGTAGTTCTGTATGTTGATTAGTCAAGGAAACCAATGTCCCATGAAAAAAATGGAATCCAAAGTATAATTGTAATAACCAAAAAGGACATAATTTTGATGGTCTATTCAAGATGCCAATGTGGTCATCCATCATATAATGTAGTAATTCTGATATGTCCATTTGTGATCATGCTAAGAAAAGTTGGTTCTGTATTTACCATCCTTGGTGATCCCTCAAAATTTCCCTTCCATATTTCATAGACTTTCTCCTATAAATAAGTAAAATGTAAAAATTAAGTATGAAAAACTAGTGCTATGAATTTATAGAGAAGACAGAGTTGGGGTAGTGCCTATTATACAGATGGTAGAATGACAAGTATTTAGGTGTAGAAGCCCCAATAATGAGAGTGGATGAGATGGAGAATAGTCATGGAAGGCCTAGAAAACTATAGGTAAAACAGTTAAAAGAGATTTCAAAGTAAATGGTTTAAACATAACTAATAACTATGATATATGATATAGGACTATGATGCCGTTCGATGCATATGGCGGATACAGCCTAGTTAGACAAGGATTATTAGTAGTAGTAGTTGTTTTACTGTTGGAACAAAAAGCCACTTTCAGCTTCCAAACATTTTTACATACATTGCAAAACAGTGGTATCTGTGAGCTGATTCGAAATGCTTTTACGAAACTATCATTGATGGACTAGAATTCTGTTTTCGGTAAAACTGCAGGTGAAGAACTCAGAATCTGCTATATTGATGCCAGCCTGGACCGTGATGCTCGGCAAGAACTATTGTCTCGGGGTTTTGGTTTTCAATGCAATTGTAGCAGGTGCTTGCATGGCGATTAATTATTTTTTTTCACTGAAAGTTTTGTACTAGATTTTGCAGTATTTAGCGGTTGTAACTTGAAAGAATTTATTTTTGTTGTATGTCTTATCATCTGTTGTATTCCTTTTATTTTCTTCTAATACTTTTTTATGTCTCTCAAAAAAAGAAAAAATAAAAAGAAAGAGTGGACAGGGTTGGAAACATCAACAAAGTTTGGTTGGCCTTTGCTCAATTCTTTTTTAACCCCCATTAGTGTTATGAGTTGCATTTCGGGTGTGTTGTGTGAAGCAAGTAAAATACTCAATGCCGAATTACGGAATATAGTTTGGCATATTCGATTTTGGTTTGTATAACTTCCAAGACATTTTTCAGAATTTACATTATCATTGTAGTCATTATCCCAAATCATGTCTCTTTTTGTTCTATCAATCATTTCTCTTTAAGTCAAAGGAAAGTATACATATTTAGTGATTGTTTTAAACTTTTAATTTTTTAAAATACTTGATTTTTATGGATAGCAGGGGCCTTGCCTACTATCCTATAGCTCAAGAACCATTACTTGAGCTGAAGCTACCCTCAATTTTTCATCTTAATACTCTTTTGCATCAAATCTTAATACTGAATCAAAATATGTATTTTGGAAATTTCCGTTTTAGGTTCTGTGACACCTAGCATTTTTGGTTTATCTTTCGGAAATCTCAAAATTATGATCTTGGAAAAAATTGTTCTCGTAGTCTTTGCTTAAATTATAGTTTTAAAATTTTGAACGGCAACCCAACATGCTAGTATACCCACATGAAAATATCAACGTTGTACAAGGCCCCAACCACCAGGTGGCCAAAACACAAGCATTCTAAGTAATATTTAGATGTTAATAATCTTCATAATGGGCTTCCATATACTATAACAAATTAGAAGTATTAAAAATTCCACAAATGGTGTCCACAGATTAATTCTAAGTAATAGACAAACATCAAACGTGTTTGCCAAGAGTTGAACCCGAACTTATTGCTTGAAAGGCAATTATCCTAACTACAAAACGCTTGGTGGTACTAGGCTGCATATGTTATATTTATTATATGTTTCATTAGTGAGATCTGGGCAACTGGTTTTTAATTAATACAGTGCCCTTTATGCTGTTAAAAAAAAATCTTATTTTTGAAAATGATGGAGATAGTAATTTTTCTGAACTCTTATATGATTAAGTGGCTATTCTTTTTCATGCATCAAAATTTCAAAGGTAGTGGAGTTTATACCTATAATTACATACTAAATGTAACTTGTACCAAAAAAAAAAAAGATACTAACTATAACTTTTGAGCCAGGTTTAATAATATAATTAAAAATTAAAGGAATCAGTAGTCTAGTAAAGATACAAGGATGGTTTATAAACCCATCTTTTAAATAATTTGTCAATTTTTGCTATTGTGCATATCACTCTTACCATTAACCTATAATAAACTGCAATTAAAGAATAATAATTAGTATAGTCTAGGTGGCTAACCTGGAAGACTAGTGGCTAAACCAAGGTGCAGCTCAAGGTGAACCAGCAAGTGTCCCACACCCTTTCTCTCCCTACATTTTCTAGCAAAGAATATAACATTGAAAACCAAAACTTACCGAAGATGAATAATCAAAACAAATGAAAGAGAGCCCTCCCGCCATCGAAGCTTTAGGTGCCTTTGTGGGAGGTGTGACAATGCGGCAAAAAGAGAGCTTGTTATGAAATAATAATATAATTACACATTTGATAAAACAATATTCTAAAGCACCTAACACTCACCACCTTCATCCTTAAATCCACCCTACTTTTCTTTTCCCTTCATGTTATCAACAATACTTGTCTCTCATTCTCTTTGAATCAAATCAACCAAACCCCTTCTCTTATAGAGCTGAGTTTGTTTACTTGCTTTTCTTTTTATTCAGAAAGAAATTAGCTAAGGTTTCAAGTCAACCAATTTTAACTGCATCACCTTTAGTTAGTAGTAACCATTTTCTCTTAGACCTTGGTTCTTGTTCATTTTTTTTCCTTTCCTAGCTAGTCATGGGGGTTTTGTCCCTAAATTCTTCCTCAAGTTTACTTAGTAAACTCATTGGAATGCATGAAAATAATGAGTGGTGCCATTCAACGAGGAAGACAAATGTTGTGTATTGCCAAGGGGTGGAAATGTGGTCAATTCCTCTAGCATGTCTTCTGTGTTACCAGAAAGATCAGCATCGGTTAGCAATGATCATGCAGCAACTCTAATGAATGCTGGAAGCTTGGTGCTGTCCCAAAATGGGAAAAGCCAGGCAGATATTGTGGTGAAGGATTTGGTGCCTTTTGGAGGACCAACATCCTCTACATTAATAGGATTGGAAGATGGAATAGGCATTGTCAAATTCCTAAGAGAGAAGAAGTTTTTCATTACTGGGGCCACCGGATTTCTTGCGAAAGGTAGAGTATAATCATTTGTGGAAATAATGTTCTGGGTATCTTAAGTATTGACAATGATACATAATAACATGTGTTTACTATTATTAATTCCAGTTCTTATAGAGAAGATTCTAAGGACAGAACCGAATGTGGGAAAAATTTACCTATTGATCAAGGCAAAGAGTAAGCAAGCTGCATTGGAGAGAATGCAGAATGAAGTATGGTTTTTATGCAATTTTTGTTTCTTCACCATATGTTTATAAAATTTCATGACCTCACTTAGTTCCTGATCTCATATTAAATGTAATTTTTCTGGTGTTTAGATCATAAATGCAGAGCTTTTCAAAAGCCTTAGACAAATCCATGGAAAATCCTACCAAGCCTTTATGTTGAGCAAGCTAGTTCCTGTCGTAGGCAATATTTGTGCATCCAATCTTGGACTAGATGAAGAGTCATCTAGTGTTATCGCAGATGAGGTAGATGTAATTGTAAATTCTGCAGCTAATACAACATTTGATGAAAGGTTAGTGTAACAATCTTTACAATGACTCATTTCAACATTTTGTTAATGAATTTATACAGTATAATAATTTGACTAGTGTGATTAGATATGACACTGCTATCAACATAAACACCAAAGGACCATGCCGCCTTATGGGGATTGCAAAAAGATGCAAGAAGCTTAAGATTTTTCTGCATGTTTCAACAGGTAAAAAGAGAAGGATGGGTCAGAAACACAAAATCATGAGCTAATTTTGATTAACATTGTTCACCAAAAATCCTTGCTTATATTGTGCAGCTTATGTAAATGGACAAAGGCAAGGTAGAATCATGGAAAAACCATTTAGCGTTGGAGAATGTATAGCAAGAGAAAAATTTATGTCTGAAGTTCCACCAAGTTTTCTTCCCACATTGGACATTGAAGGTGAAATAAATATGGTTTCAAATTGCAAAGGAAACATAGAAGACAACTTACTAACTCAAAAGATGAGGGAGATGGGTCTAGAGAGGTATTGTCTGTGCTAATGATTTAAATGACTCATTATTTATCATTTTATTTTTCATAATACACACAGAAAGCTTCGGCCTCCTATTTAGATTTTGATGTCACAAAATCTTAACATTTTTGAAATTCATAATCTAATTTGATTTTGTTTAATAACAGGGCTAGAAAATATGGGTGGCAGGATACTTATGTGTTCACAAAGGCTATGGGAGAAATGATGATTGACAAATTGAGGGAAGATATCCCAGTTGTGGTAATTCGTCCAAGTGTTATAGAAAGCACTTTTAAAGAACCATTTCCTGGGTGGATGGAAGGAAATAGGTTTGTCACCAATCACTAGCTCTTTCTCAAGAGAAGAGGCTCTTTATGGATAACCTACTAATTGCAATGACATTTGTATGATAGAACTAACAATTTTCTCAACTTTTAGGATGATGGATCCAATAGTTCTCTGCTATGGGAAAGGACAGCTCACAGGATTCTTGGTAGATCCAAATGGAGTACTTGATGTGGTAAGTGGCACCAAGTATTTGGCATGTTTAACAGAATCCATTATTTGGAAAGTGAAAATGAAGCAAAAATTGATACACTCCATAGATTGATAAATAATTCTTATATTAACAGTGACTCATTTTCTCTCTTTTAGGTCCCAGCTGACATGGTTGTTAATGCAACCTTGGCTGCAATGGCAAGGCATGGAATGGCCCAAAAGCCAGACATCAATGTGTACCACATTGCTTCATCTGTGGTGAATCCTCTTGTCTTCCAAGACCTGGCAAGACTGCTCTATGAACATTACAGATCCTCACCATGCATTGACTCAAAGGGTAGGCCTATTCAAGTTCCATTGATGAAGTTGTTTAGCTCAACAGAAGAATTCTTTGGTCACCTATGGACAGATGCTATTCGGAAGAGTGGCCTAACAGCTATGGCCTCCTCAAATGGGAAAATGTCTCAAAAACTCGAAAACATCTGCAGAAAATCAGTGGAGCAAGCAAAGTACTTGGCCAACATTTATGAACCATACACATTTTATGGTGGAAGGTTAGATACTTATTTAACTTCACACTCTTCAACTAGTGGCAGCAATAGTAACTCAAGGATTGTAGGAAGCAAAAATGAAAAAGAATCGTACTCTTTTAAGGACTAAATTACTGATTGAAAACCAATTACTTTAATGCAGGTTTGATAACAGTAATACACAAAGATTGATGGAAATCATGTCTGAAGAAGAAAAGAGGAAGTTTGGCTTTGATGTGAAGAGCATAGATTGGAAAGATTATATCACCAATGTTCATATACCAGGTCTAAGGAGACATGTCATGAAGGGAAGAGGAATGGGGAGTTAAGTTAGAGACTTAATTTGTGCTATGTAATCACCTCACCTGTCATATGCTTCAAAAACTGTAGTAGTAGTAAAATATATATACTTTTCCGTCATTACTTGGACATTATAAAGAGTGTCGCAACAACTTCAGGTGTACCTTCATCACCGATGCTGTAATTTTAGTTTAATAATCACATTTATGTAATCAAATACACCCCAACTTCACTGATTAATTGTCACTAAATACAGTTGCATCATGTTAATACTTTATTGATACATGTTTTGTGACTATGGAAAATTATTGATAAATGTATTACTAAGAACTAACTTTGTTGTTGATTTTGCAAATTATTCCAAATAATAACTCTTTGCTAAAGAATAATCACAACAAAAAGATAAGTGGTCATTTTAACACAAAGCATGATGGTTTTATTCAAAGTAAGCTAGTAGAATACAAATAACTGATGTTGTAAGCATTAGAATGAAAATTAAAAGGAAAAAAAAAATAGGTGTGAAAGAATCCTATTGCATTGATGCCACATTTTGTACTGATAAAAGTGAAGAGTGGCGTGTGGGGTGGGGTGAATAAGTGCAAGGAATAAAGGAAGCATTTAAAATTAGAAAGACATGGGAAGCAAGCATCATGCTAATGGACGCATTGGACTATATTCTTTAAGAAAGCAGTAAAGCAACTCTTGTCTCTAGAGGAAGAAAAGCATTATGTGAACTTGTCTAGAACACCAATGAGTACGTGAAGTCAAGTATCAGCATTGCACTATATATACTTCAAAAACTGCTACCATTTCCTTACCCTTGAGATAAACCCGAGTTTAGTGCAAACTACAATTACAACCACTTTCCTAACCTTCCTTCTGATCTGACCTTGAGAAACATATGGCTGCAGAACTTGTGGGTGGAGCTTTCCTCTCTTCTTTTCTTAATGTTGTCTTTGACAGGCTGTCATCACCCGAGGTTGTCAACTGGATCCGAGGAAAGAAGCTTGACCAGAAGCTACGTGGAAGGTTAAAGACAACTCTTTATGCTGTTCATGCCTTGCTCAATGATGCTGAGCAGAGACAGATCAAAGAGACAGCAGTGAAGGACTGGCTCGATAGTCTTGAAGATGCTGCATATATGGCTGATGACTTACTGGATGAAGTCCACACCAAAGCTGCCACTCAAAAGCATCCAGGTAACTTCTGGTCTCGCTGTTTCAAGTTCAATTTGCAAGATAGGAGAATGGTAGCTAAGATAGAAGAAGTCATTGATACACTAGAAGATATTGCAAAGCACAAAGATATCCTTGATTTGAAAAACATTTCAACAGAGAACATGTCATGGAGAATTCCATCAACATCTCTAGTTGAAAAATCTGATATATATGGAAGGGATGAAGACAAGGAGGCCATAATAAAATTATTGTTAGATGATTCTATTGATGCTAAAATATCTGTGATCCCCATCGTAGGCATGGGTGGGGTTGGAAAAACTACTTTAGCTCAATTGGTTTACAACGATGACAAACTGAAAGAAAAATTTGATTTTAAAGCATGGGTTTGTGTTGGGGAAAATTTTGATGTTCTTAATATGACAAAGACTATATTGGAGGCAGAAACTTCTAGTTCTTGCAATATAAATAATTTAGATTCCATTCAACTTTAGTTGAAGGATATGCTGACAGGGAAAAGATTCTTGGTTGTTCTGGATGACATGTGGAAAGCTAATTATGATAATTGGAGAAGTTTTCAAAATCCTTTTCAATATGGAAGTGAGGGAAGTAAAATTATAGTAACAACTCGTAATGATGATGTTGCTTCCGTGGTGCAAACTATTCAACCTTACAAATTGAGGGAGTTGTCTAATGCAGATTGTTGGTTAGTGTTTGAAAAACATGCATCTCTTTCTCCATATCTCAAGACTATTCATCTCTAGAAGAAGTTGGTAAAAAAATTGTTGACAAGTGTAAAGGATTACCTTTAGCTGCTCAAACACTTGGAGGCTTATTAAGAACAAAACATAATGTAGGGGATTGGAATAAAATATTGAAGAGTGAAATTTGGGAATTTTCTGAAAATAAAAGTAAGATTCTTCCCTAAGAATTAGTTATCACCACCTCCATCACATTTAAAGCGTTGCTTTGTTTTTTGTTCTTTATACCCTAAGGATCATCAATTTGATAGAGATGAATTAGTATTGTTATGGATGGCAGAAGATCTTTTTCAGCTGTCAAATAGCAGAAGAACCTTAGAAGAATTTGGTTTAACTTTTTAATGATTTAGCTTCAAGATCTTTTCTTCAACCTTCTAAAAGAGAGGAGAATTTATTTGTGATGCATGATTTAATGCACGATTTAGCAACATTTTATGCTGGAAAGTTCTATTTTAGAGCTCCAAACTTGAGACTACAACCGATGTTGATCTTAAAGCTCGTCATTTGTTGTATGATGTTCCAAGCAATTATCCGGTCTCAAAATTTTTGGAAACTCGTTACAATTTAAAACATGCGAGGACATTGCTACAAACCTCTTTTGGTATATTTCCAAAGTTCCCAATGGAAATTGCTTTTTCTATACCACTTTTGGTATCACACTTGAAGTGCTTAAGAGTTTTGTCAATTAAACACCTTACTCTTGACTCAACCATTCGATCGGTGATTTGATTCATTTACGTTTTTTGGACCTCTCTGAAGCTCTTATTGTGATATTGCCTAAGTCATTGAGCAACTTGTACAATCTGCAAACATTGAAGTTGAGAGTAGAGACTAGAAATGCTTCCCTCGGGCATGCAAGATCTTGTAAATTTGCGCCATCTTAATATAAGAGGAACTAATTTACAAGAGATGCCAAAAGGGATGAACAAGCTAAAGATTTCAGTTTTTAAGTGACTATATTGTTCAGAGGCATGATGAAAGTGTGATTAACGAATTGGGAACACTTGCAAATCTTCATGGCTCACTTGCGTTCACAATTTAGAGAACTTCCTCAATGGCGGTGAAGCGTCGGAGGCAAGGATGATTGATAAGGTGCACATTGATGATTTAGAATTGTTGGCTTGAGAACCTTTAAATGATGACAAACATAATCTAATATATTTGCTAAAGTGTTTTTCAGATTTAAGTTAACACAAATATCTCCTATTTGGAGACATCCTTTGTTTGTTTTAAATATCATGCATTACACTTGAACCAAGATGATGTATGCGAAAACTGAGGACAAGCAATGTAATGTCGTAAAAGTTGCTCTGCAACTTGTAGTTCTCTATAAAGTTAGATATGTCCACATCCCAAATACAAGAGAGAGAAAAAGTACACTCGCAAGTCACAAAGTATGGAGCTAGCTTGTGACTATAGCCAAAAGGTCAAAGGCACTTTTTCTCACATTACAGCTCACGTAAAAAAGGGATCCAGAAAGAGCCTTGTGAATGGGTTTTCAAACGGTCAAGACTTTACACAAGCTTAGCAACCTTTTTGTTGAAACCATTTCTGCATCACAAAGAAAGAACCTCTTGGTCCATCATTCAAAATGGAAGTGCTCTTTCTCCCATGCTTCAAGCTCGTTCTACTTCCTGGAAAAAGGCAACGTCAGGCACAATAAAAACGGTAGAAAAGAGGACAACAGGAGCATTGCAAACGGTCAAATGCTTATACCAACTTGGTGTTCTTATTGCTGAAATATTTCTGCATAAAAGAAAGAATGCTTTCAACTTTCATCCAAAGAAGAAAATGAATACTCTTCTCTTCTCCCAAGCTTCTGCTCCTGCTAAACTTGTCCTTCCTGCTACACAAAGACCACAATGCAGCTAGCATTTCACGGATCTCTCTCTCTCTCATGGTTGCAAAGGGCACTGCCTATATAAGGTTCAAGAAGAACCATCTTCATGACCATCAAGACTTATTAGAAACGAAAACACCTTCAGATCCTAGTATTCAAAGTGTTATCTTGTGATAAATATATTGAGAGGGTTAGTGTTCAATACTTGAAAATTTGTCTTGGTCTTTGTTGAAATTTTAGGATTTCATTTGTGAGAGTTTTAGTTGGAATTGTTACCAACTTTGATTTGTAAACTTGAATCTGTATTTGGATTGGGAAATTAGTGGAACTCTCATCAACATTGGTGAGGACTGAGTAAACTTCATATTGAAGTTGAACCAGTATAAAAAGCTCTTGGTGCACTCTTCTTAACCCTATCTCTTTATTCTCATTTCATTTCCAACAAGTCCTTTAATTTATATTCCTGAAAGTTGTATTCTGATATATTGTTTTAAAAGGATAACAAACATATAAATACTATTTTTAAAGTTTACTCAGTAAATTACATCCTCACAAAATATCTCCTAGTTCAAGGAGACATCTGGGTGAATTGTTTTAACTGTTTGTTAAGTGTGTAGAAAATTTTAAGGATCACTTGATTCAAACCCCCTTCTCAAGTGATCTGATACCATCAATTGGTATCAGAGCAAGGTCTCTAGGGGTCAAGCTTAACGGCTTGGAGCAAAAAGATCCAAAGGACAAGTATGGCCAACATTGTTCCATACACTCTTCCTGAAGGTCAATCAACCACAAGGCCTCCATTTTTCAATGGAGTCAACTATGCTTATTGGAAGGAAAGAATGAGAATCTTCATTCAATCTCCAGACTATGATCTATGGAAAATAATCACCAAAGGAGCTGAAGTGCCCATGACTACAAATGAACAAGGACAAAGCATTATTAAAAGTGATGAGGAATGGATAGAAGAGAAAAGAAAATGAAATGCAAGCCAAGGCAGTCAACCTTCTACATTGTGCTATAAGTTTTGAAGAATACAGAAAGGTGTCCAGATGTAGAAGTGCCAAAGAAATCTGGGATAAACTTCAAGTGACTCATGAGGGCACAAAACAGATCAAACAAACTAAAACTGATATGCTCATGAGAGAATATGAGCTTTTCAGCATGAAAGAAGAAGAGAACATTGATCAAATGTTTGAATGCTTTGCTGTCATCATCAACAATCTAGACATGATGGGTAAATGCTTCGAAGATGAAGAACTTGTGAGAAAATTCTCAGAAGTCTCACACCACCATGGCTGTCCAAAATAATAGCTATTCAAGAAGGAAGAGATATCAGTACATTAACTTATGATGAGCTAAGAGGCAATCTCATTGCCTTTGAAACAACTCATCTGAAAAATGAGAAAAAGAAGAAAGGGCTTGCACTAAAATCCAAAGTGGAAGAAACTTACAAATTGAAACGAAGAAGAGCTAGACGGAGATGATGAATTTAGTATGTTCGCGCAAAGAATGATGAAGCTATGGAAGAAAAGAGGCAAAGGCAGAAAAGGAAACTTTTCCAAGAAAGACAACCACAAAGGAGAATCAAGTAAGAATGATATAACATGTCATTCCTGTAAACAACAGGACATTTCAAGAATGAATGTCCCTTGCTACAAAGAAAAGAAGAAGGAAAGAAGTACAAGAAAAAGGGGTTATTATCCACATGGGAAGACCTTGAGAATGATTCCTCTAGCGCGAGGATGAGGAAAGCATGTTTGCTAACTTATGTCTCATGGCAAATGAAAGCAATGAGGTAAATTTCTCTGATATGACAACTTGTGAACTTATTGATATTATTGATGACTTGCTTGTTAATTCAAAAAATATGCTTTGTAAATATACTGCAATAAAGAAAGAAAAAGAAGTCTTAGTTGCTGAAAATAATTCATTAGCAAATGAGATTGAAGCTCTAAAAGAATGCTTAAATAATTCTTCGATTGATACTCTTAAAATTGAAAATGATTTACTAAAACGCAAGTTAAAACACTCACCTCTGATCTATCCAAATTTGTCCAAGGAACAAAGAATTTGGAAAATCTTTTGGGACAGCAAAGGTGTGCAATTAACAAGGCTGGTTTGGGTTATGATACTCATAAACAAAATCGATTTTATAAAAATCTCTTTGAACACAAATCTGGTGCATCAACCAGCAAATCTTTTCAAAAGAGAAAACCATACATGAAGCATTTTGTTAGAGCCTCAAAGCTAGAAAAGAAAGTCAGAATATTGAAGAATGCTACAATTGCAAACAAATTGGACATTTATCAAATAGATGTTTTATTGGCTGGGCTAAAAAGGAAAATGGAGTAGTCCCTGTGCTTGTATATAGAACCCCTATGACAAGGTTCCTAAACAACTTTGGATGTGTAAAAGACAACCTGTTATTCCTCCAGAAACCAAGCAAGCCAAAGAAGGAGGGAAAGGAGCTTTGGTACATTGATAGCGGATGCTCTAGGCATATGACTGGAAATGAAGCCATGCTCTCATCCCTTAAACATCAAAATGGAGGTAATGTGACATTTGGAGACAATGGAAAAGGAAAAATTATTGGCGTTGGAAAAATAGGTAAATCATCCTTTACTACCATTGACAATGTATTTCATGTGAATGGATTAAAACACAATTTACTTAGTGTAAGTCAATTATGTGATAATGGTTATCGTGTTGTCTTTGATAGTGACAAATGCATTGTTCATAAGAAGAGTAATAATCACATATTGTTTGCTGGCCAAAGATGTGGAAATATTTATGGTGTGACATTAGATGATCTAAAAGCTCAAGATGTAAGATGCTTTGCATCTTTTGAAAATGATAAATGGCTTTGGCATAGGAGATTAGGACATGCTAGCATGTACCAAATCTCTAAATTGCTTAATAAAGACTTAGTGAGAGGCATCCCAAAAATAAAATTTGAAAAGGATATAGTTTGTGATGCTTGTCAAAAGGGCAAACAAACAAAGTCCTCCTTTAAGCCCAAGGATGTTGTCTCAACCACAAAGCCCTTAGAACTATTACATCTTGATCTATTTGGACCAACTAGAACACAAAGTTTGGCGAAAAATGATATGGAATGGTCATTGTAGATGATTATTCAAGATTTGGATGGGTTCTATTTCTAGCACATAAGGATGAAGCATTTTCTCATTTTAAAAATTTTTGCAAAAAGGTTCAAAATGAAAAAGGAAGCTCCATTGTATCTATAAGGAGTGATCATGGTAAAGAATTTGAAAATCAACATTTTGAATCTTATTGTGATGAAAATGGCATATCTCATAACTTTTCTTGCCCAAGACACCCAACAAAATGGAGTTGTTGAGAGAAGAAATAGATCTTTGCAAGAAATGGCAAGAGCTATGCTTTGTGAAAATCAAACTCCAAAAAACTTGTGGGCTGAAGCTATTAACACAGCATGTTATGTTCTTAATAGAACACTTATAAGGCCCATATTAAAGAAAACCCCTTATGAGCTTTGGAATGGAACCAAACCAACTCTTCATTATTTTCATGCATTTGGATGCAAATGCTTCATATTAAATAACAAAGACAATTTGGGAAAGTTTGATGCTAGAACGGATGATGGAATATTTATTGGTTACTCAACTAGGAGTAAAGCATATAGAGTATTTAATCTAAGTTCTAAAGCGATAGAGGAAACTATGCATGTTGTATTTTGTGAAACTAACCTTGAAATGGCAGAAAAGAATCCAGAATATGAAAATTCTAAGATATTTCAGCAGGAAAATACTTCTGAAGAATCTGGAAAAACAGACTCTCCTAAAATAAAGAAACTCTGGAAATGTCTCCTGAAGTCAGGAGACATTGTACCTGCAGAAGCAAAAATTGTCTTTGACAGCATGAACCTGAACAATATCCAACTGAAGCATCTGTCCAAAAGGTCAAAAATAAAATCCCAAGAGAATGGAAAGCCACTAGCAATTACCCAAATGAATCCATCATAGGAAATGCATCTCAAGGCTTGAGAACAAGATCTTCATTCAAAGAATGCAATGTTGCATTCATATCTTAAGTGGAACCAAAGTCAATCAATGAAGCTCTAAATGATGAAGCTTGGGTGAAAGCTATGAAGGAAGAATTACAGCAATTTGACAAAAGCCAAGTTTGGACAATTGTTCCAAAACAGAAAATACCACTATCATTGGAACAAGATGGGTCTTCCAAAACAAATTGGATGAGCAAGGAAATATTGTAAGAAATAAGGCAAGGTTGGTTGCTCAAGGCTACAACCAACAAGAAGCTATTGACTTTGATGAAACATATGCTCCGTTGCTAGAATGGAAGCCATTCGAATGCTACTAGCATATACCGCTCATCAAGGGTTTAAATTATTTCAAATGGATGTTAAAAGTGCTTTTCTAAATGGAATTATTAATGAAGAAGTATACGTCAAACAACCTCCCAGTTTTGAAGACAAAAGATTTCCAAACCATGTTCTTAAACTCTCTAAAGCCTTATATGGGTTAAAACAAGCTCCTAGAGCTTGGTATGAGAGATTAAGTACATTTCTTTTAGAAAATCATTTTCAAAGAGGAAAAGTTGACACCACTCTTTTCATTAAAAGCACAAATCAAGATTTTCTTCTAGTACAAATTTATGTTGATGATATAATTTTTGGTTCTACTAATAATTCTCTATGTGAAGAATTTTCAATGTTGATGGCAAAAGAGTTTGATATGAGCATGATGGGAGAATTAACCTTCTTCCTTCGACTTCAAGTGAGACAAACACCAAGAGGAATTTTTCTCAACCAAGAAAAGTACACAAAAGAGTTGCTAAAGAAATACAACATGGATCAAGCCAAGATAATGGCAACTCCAATGCATCCCTCGCCAAAATTGATAAAGATGAAGATGGAAGAGACGTTGATGAGACAAAATATAGAGGAATGATTGGATCATTGATGTACCTAACATCATCAAGGCCGGACATATCATTTAGTGTGGGATTATGCTCAAGATTTCAATCTAATCCTAAAGAATCCCATCTTGTTGCAGGTAAAAAGAATTTTTAGATATTTGCTTGGACCTTTTCCCTTGGATTATGGTATCCTAGAACTAACTCATTTGATCTTAAAGGTTATTGTGATGCAGATTATGCAGGAGATAAGATTGATAGAAGAAGCACTAGTGGCTGTCACACATTATTGGGAAACTTAATAGTGTCTTGAAGAGCAAAAAACAAGGAACTGTGGCCTTATCAACGGAGAGGCTGAATACATCTCTGCCTCAAGTTGCTACTCACAACTCCTATGGATAAAGCATCAGTTAATGGACTATAATCTTATATATGATCAAGTTCCTCGTTATTGTGATAATTTAAGTGCTATCAATCTCACAAAAAATCCTATTCTGCACTATAGGACTAAGCACATAGAAATTAGACATCACTTCATAAGAGAACATGTGCAAAATAAAAATATTGAAGTTAAGTTTGTTTGCACTGATGAACAACTTGCTGACTTTCTCACTAAGCCTCTTCTTGAAGAAAGATTTTGTTATTTGAGAAATTGCATTGGGATGAAATGCTCATCTACAATCTGTTAATGTTGTTCTGGTACATATATTCATCTCGTCTCAAGTCCTGGTGTGCTTTTTTTCAGGTATGTATATACATATATGTAATAAGGAAGGTATAGATCCCATCGGGTTCAATTTGTTTTGCATACAATTTTGAACAAATTTTTTTTAGAAGTTGCTATTTCTGCATTTACAAAGGAAGTTGTAAGCAATGTCTCTTGAGCAAAGCATAATGATATACACGTTTTTTTTTTACCTTAATTTTTGTTGGTCCATTGACAAAATTGCAAAACAAAAAAGGGAGACAACATTCCCTTTATTTCATGTGGCCCACTGGTCAAGATACATTCCTTTTTGGCTGAAATTTTTTTTAAAAAAAGTATTCCATTGCAATTTTTTTTTAGACTCAAGTGTAAATTCATGGTACCACCTGAACATCTTGTTGTCTACTTGTCAACATGCTAGCATTCATAAGGGCCTAACATTCTTTTTACTATTATTCTACTCTTTGGCCCCATATCATGGTACGTTGCCATATATATATATATATATATATATATATATATATATATATATATATATATATATATCCTTATCCTACAATATTCTACTCCTTGGCTCCACTTTGCAAGTCTTTTTTAATAAAAAAATCCCTTACCCCATTGAATACATTGCAAACAATTAAGTGGGGACACGTTGTGCTTTATTTCATGTGGTTCACTAGTCAAAATGCTAGAAGCAATACACTAACTACATTCACATTTTGCTGTCAAAATGTTTTGGGACCTTTGTTACCGCTGATGCTTTATTTGTTTCCTTGGGCCCAAAAATGCTCTTTGCTACCATTCATTCTTCTTGATCCTATTATCTCTTATTGCAAATCATTTCTTCAGGGCCCTGGATTCTCTCACACTGCCACTTTATATCCTTGTTTGATCAAATGTTTTTGCCACCTAATTCCTTTTGACTCTAAACACATTCTGCTGAAAATTCTTCTTAACCCATTGGGTAAAATGCAAATGAAAACAACATACGGGCCACATTTTTTTTATGTTTCACGCGGCCCATTGAAAGAAACTCATGTTTACATTTATGTTCCGCTACTACTATGCATATCTCTTGGCCCAATTGTTCTCATCTTCCTGAAGAAATCTTTCACTTCCATTGATTAGCCAACAAGTGTTACCGTGCTAGTTTTTTTTTTTTCTTTCATAGCTATTATTTTTCAAATTTTTTTTTACAACATTCTATTTAAAGAGGAGTACTACCCCTCTATAAGCACTTAAGCTCTCTTTAAATGTGCATCTCTATGTTATCTATGTTGTCTTTATGCTTGTATTGTCTGGAACTAGCTAACCTTGCAGGATTGGAATTTCCCCTATGATGACAAAAGGGGGAGAATATATGAAAATTGAAGAAAAGGAAATGTGAGTTGAAGAAATGAAGAAAGAATGTGCAATGTGTCAATGATGCAATATGTTTGGTACATACTCTCATCACTCAAACTCTCACTATTGTTACCTGTTACAATATGCTGCAAGTGTACATTTTATATATGACTATATGAGTGTACAAATGTTCTGAGTGCCTAAAATTGAATATCCTGTACATATTGAGAATTTTATATATATTCTTGTGGACCTGATTTTGGAAATTCATGTTTCTAAAATTTTTTTTCCATCTCAAAATTTCTCAAAATCCCCTAATCAGATCACTGCCATGGTTGAACATGTATGGAGACTGTCACAAGTCATTGTATGCTTGTATGAATGATTGACTTGCTTGGATTTGTGAGAATCTCACTTGCTTGCTGCATGCTCTTTACCCTTTCTAATGCATGAATGCATGTGTATGAGCCCGAACTTAATCGGTAAAGAAGGAGAACAAGTATGGGCAATATTTCAAATGATTCAATAATGTTGCTTGGCTTCTCCAAATTAATTGTAATGAACTAAGACTCAAACTTAAGAAAAATATTCCTGAAGCTTATCTTGATTTCCAGGCAATGGAAATATAAGAATGAAGTAAGGAAAATATTTTTAAAGGAAAGGTCATATTAAGGGGGAGCTTACATTAAGGGGGAGTATTATTTATCAATTATGTATTGTCATTTCCTTTTATATATGTTTGTCATCAAGGGGGAGATTGTTGGCTTGAGAACCTTTAAATGATGACAAACATAATCTAATATATTTGCTAAAGTGTTTTTAGATTTACGTTAGACAGAAAATATCTCCTACATTTGCAGGAGACATCCTTGGTTTATTTTAAATATCATGTATTACACTTGAACCAAGATGATGTATGCGAAAACTGAGGACAAGCAATGTAATGTCAAAAGTTGCTTTGGAACTTGTGGGTTTCTATAAAGTTAGATATGTCCACATCCCAAGTACAAGAGAGAGAGAAAAAGTACACTCGACAAGTCACAAAGTATGGAGCTAGCTTGTGACTATAGCCAAAAGGTCAAAGCCACTTTTTCTATCACATTACAGCTCAGGTAAAAAAGGACTGGAGAAAGAGCCTTGTGAATGGGTTTTCAAACGGTCAAGACTTTACACAAGCTTAGCAACCTTTTTGTTGAAACCATTTCTGCATCACAAAGAAAGAACCTCTTGGTCCATCATTCAAAATGGAAGTGCTCTTTCTCCCATGCTTCAAGCTCGTTCTACTTGCTGAAAAAGGCAACGTAGGCACAATAAAAACAACAGAAAGAGGGACAACAGGAGCATTTGCAAACGGTCAAATGCTTATACCAACTTGGTGTTCTAATTATTAAATATTTCTGCATAAAAGAAAGAATGCTTTCAACTTTCATCCAAAGAAAATGAATACTCTTCTCTTCTCCCAAGCTTCTGCTCCTGAAACTTGTCCTTCCTGCTACGCAAAGACCACAATGCAGCTAGCATTTCACGGATCTCTCTCTCATGGTTGCAAAGGGCACTGCCTATATAAGGTTCAAGAAGAACCATCTTCATGATCATCAAGACTTATTCAGAAACGAAAACACCTTCAGATCCTAGTATTCAAAGTGTTATCTTGTGATAAATATATTGAGAGGGTTAGTGTTCAATACTTGAAAATTTGTCTTGGTCTTTGTTGAAATTTTAGGATTTCATTTGTGAGAGTTTTAGTTGGAATTGTTACAACTTTGATTTGTAAACTTGAATCTGTATTTGGATTGGGAAATTAGTGGAACTCTCATCAACATTGGTGAGGACTAAAGTAGACTTCATATTGAAGTTGAACCAGTATAAAAACTCTTGGTGCACTCTTCTTAACCCTATCTCTTTATTCTCATTTCATTTCCAACAAATCCTTTAATTTATATTGCTGAAAGTTGTATTCTGATATATTGTTTTAAAAGGATAACAAACATATAAATACTATTTTTAAAGTTTACCAGGAAATTACATACTGCTTACGAATATCTCAGTTCACAGAAGACATCTGGATGAATTGTTTTAACTGTTTGTTAAGTGTGCAGAAAATTTTAAAGGATCACTTGATTCAAACCCCCTTTCTCAAATGATCTGATACCATCAAGAATTTAATTGGTCATCACATGATAATATTGCTGCTGATTTTCAAACTGAAAAGGACATATGTGACGAGTTGCAACCTTCCACAGAGCTGAAAGAGCCATCAATAGAGGGTTACCAGGGTGAAATATTTCCAGATTGGTTTGGTCAATCTTCCTACTACAGAATGACTAAACTGACTCTAAGTGAATGTAGGAATTGTCGCAAGCTTCCTCCACTTGGACAATTACCGTCTCTGAAGAAGCTGGAGATTTCAAGATTTGACAAGTTGTCTAGCCTTGGTGCCGAGTTTTACAAGAATGATGAACTTTGTCGGGAGACTCCTTTTCCATCCCTTGAAATTCTGAGTTTTTATGGAATGTCTAGCTGGCAGGTATGGCACTCGTCTCAGTTTGATGATTCTTTTCCTCAACTTAAAGAGCTTTCAATATGCGACTGTCACATGTTAACCGGAGATTTGCCCAATCACCTTCCGGCTTTAGAAGACCTTCGTGTTTCTGGATGCAACCAGCTTACTTGTTCTCTCCCAAGTGCTCCCAATATTCTCGAATTGGATATACATGGTGTCAGTGAAGTAAGGTTTCAGGAGCTACCGCTTTCACAATGCTCTGAATCAATTTCAGGAAACAGGCACGTGGAATTTGTGTCTGAGGCAATGACCCACATGCAGCTAACAAGTCTTCGATCTTTATCAATCTCACAGTACTCCTCAGCCATATCATTTCCAGGGGCTTGTGTGCCTAGTTCATTACGATATCTGAATATCCAGTATTGTGAAAAACTAGAATTTCCAATGCAGCAACAACAACAAGAGTCGCTACAATCAGTAACAATACATAATAGCTGTGATTCACTCACATCCTTCCCGTTGGCAACATTTCCAAATCTCACGAACCTCATAATCAAAGGGTGTGATAACATGAAATGCCTTGAGGTGTCACAGTCAAAGGATGTTGCTGCTCCTCTTCCTCCAAGCCTCGGTCAATTGGCGATCAGTTTCTGCCCCAGTTTTGTATCCTTGCTGTCTCAGTCCTCACGGAACGCTGCCCTTCCAAGTCTCCGTACATTAGCAATCAAAGAATGTCACAGTTTCGTTTCCTTCTCCACATTAGGGAAGGTTGCACCCCAATTGGAGCGTCTCGAAATATGGGATTGCCCAAAATTGATTCGTTTGGTGAAGAAGGAGGGGATGGGAGTCTGCCCCCAACCTTGAGATATCTTCGTATTGCCGGATGTGAGAAACTAGTGAGGTGCCTAGCATCATCGACGGTCTTGCATAGTTGCTGCAGTCTTTCCCGTCTTGAGATCCATGGTGCATGTGATAGTGCCAAGTCCTTCCCAAGGGAGGGTTGCCTGCCCGCCTCCCTTGAGTTTCTGTATCTACAGTACTTTCCAAGTCTGGAGACGTTGGATTGCAAGGGGCTTCTCCATCTCACCTCCCTCCAATATTTATTAATTACAGACTGTCACAAGCTGGAGAACATTGTGGGAGAAAAGATGCCTGCCTCTCTTGAAACACTCTTCAGATTTTTTTTTTGAATTTTCTATAAAATATTATCCTCATGTTAGTTATTTGTGACCATCCTAATATTCAAATTGAGTAACTCGGAATTTGCATGTTCAAAGACAAGCTGAATCTATAGTTGAACTCTCCTGTCTCCTATTCCTAATATTCTCACTGTGACTACACCCAATAAATGGTTTAGAAACCAAATGTCACCGTCATTAAGAGTTCCAATAAAGAAGAAAGATAATTTCTATTGGATATATTTGAACTAAATTTTTCTTTACTCGTTATTACAGCCATTGCAGAAGGCAGAAGCTTAAGCCTATATCTGCATGTTTCAACAGCTAAAAAGATACGAATAGGTTGAAAACATTAAATTCATGTGCTAATTATGATTAATATTGTGTACTCAAGATCCTTCTTTGTGATGTGTAGTTGTCAATGGACAAAGGCAAGGTAGAACCTTGGAAAGACCATTCAGCATACGAGACTGCATAGCAAGATTAAAAAAAAAAAGTTGTTTGAAGTTCCACCAAGGTTCCTTGGCACATTGGAGACTGCAGGCCAAAAAACATTAAGATAACTTACTAGCCCAAAAGATGAGGGAGATGAATCTAGGGAGGTATTGTCTGTGTTTATGTTTTAAATGACTCATTATTTCCAATTTTATTTTCCATAATACGCATGGAAAGCTTTAACCTCCTATTTTGATGTTGAAAGTCACAAATTCTTGATGATTCTTAAAATTCACAATCTGATTTGATTCTCTTTTTCTTTCTTTTTTTTTTCTAAACAGGGATAGAAGATATATAGGTGGCATGTTACTAATGTGTTCACAAAGGCTATGGGAAAAATGATGATTGACAAATTGAGTGAAGATATGCTAATTATTGTCATTCTTCCTACTGTTATAGAGAGCACTTTTAGAGGTCCATTTCTTGGGTAGATGGAGGGAAATAGGTATATCACCGCTCACCACCTCTTTCTCAGGAGGAGAAGAAAAATGGAGTACTTGATGTGGTAAATGACACCAAAAACAGGATTGCTTAACAGAATCCATTGTCTAGAAAAGTGGAAGAGAAACAAACAATTCACAAATCCATCGATTGGTTAATAATGCTCACACTAACAGTGACTCATTTCCTCTCATAGGTCCCATTTCACATGGTTTTTAATGCAACCTTGGCAGCATAGCAAGGCTTGGAATGACCCAAAAACCAGAAATCAGTGTCTACCAAATTGCATCATCTGTCATGACCCCTCTAGTCTTTCACGATCTGGCTAAACTGCTCTTTGAATGTTACAGCTCCTCACCATGCATTGACTCAAAGTGTAGGCCAACTCATGTCCTACTAATGAGGTTGTTTAGCTTAACAGAAGAATTCTCTGGTCACCTTTGGAGTGGTGCTGTTAAGAAGAGTGGCTTGACCGCTATGGCCTCCTCAAAGGGGAATATGTTGCAAAAATTTGAAAATATCTACAAAAAATCAGTAGAGGAAGCAAGTATGACTCAGAATTGAGCAGGTGACATGCCTTATAAGCCAAATCATTTGGTCATAATGTTATATATTTGCATACAACACATATACACTATTTCCCACATTTTTTTTTCAAACGATTAAAGAAAAAATAATAGAGAAATAAAAAAATGATGATGTACTTGCAATCATAAATTTTATCTTCTATTATCAGGTTAAGTGTTAACACAATGTTGATTAGATTTAGAAGTTAGATGATCCCTTGAGAAAAATGAAACCTTTGCCACACATTCTTTGCCATTGTCATTACTCATTAATGATTTTTCTTCTTTGAATTAGTGTATTTTTATCAGCTGTCTTTTGCATTATGTCTTGACTCACACTCAAATGCAACTCCTTTGTTACCTTTCTTGGAGTTGCTCGCTCATGGCTATCGTTGGTTTGGGTAGGTCTTCTGTTACTTTCATATTTTTAAGCATCTTCCTATCGTTGGCCTATTGCACAGGAAAACCGTGAAAAACATTTGGTCTCTTTTGAAGGAAAAATGTATCTTGGAACGCACATTTTGGGTTGATATTATTGGTGGAGTTCTTATCAGACTCGGGTGATTGCTTTTTGGTTGAGAGTTGACGATTTCAAAGACAATTTTGTGATCTCCGGGGAAAATGGTATTCCCACTGCTAGTTATTAGTAAATTCAGCTCATAACAGCTTTTTGATCATCACATCTCATGCTGGCACTCAGATTGTGAAGGTTTTAGGATTTATTACTTCTTAATTATCTTTTGCTTACAAAATGTTAAATCCTACTTGATCTTCAATATGGAGCTTTTTTGAATTTGAGTAATTCTATCTCAACTGATCTGCTCTTGTTGCAGTAACACCTTTATGGGCTGCCTTGAGCTTCCTGTTGCTCTTTGCTTATCCAACTCCAAGCTTTGAGTTTCATACTGCTTTCACTGGTGTTGCATTGGGAATTGTAAGCAACTTTTCACCCTTTAATGCCATCAATACTGCCTAAAGCGCTAATGTTTTAAGTGTATATATTGAACACCAATATACAGCGCAATTGTCGTGTAGACATGATGCATTCACATCGTCACAAGTTTTCAAAATGCCAATTTGGATTAGAATCAATTAGTCTGCTTGAGTGTGTTTTGGTAGTCTTCCAATGCTAACTAAAACATGCCAAGGGCTATTCTGAGTTTTTGCCTTTTTTGTTTTCCCAATTGCTAATCTTTTTCTATTTATTTGTAGCATGCTAATGCAAATTTTAAGGTAGTTAGAACAGCACTGAAAAATTAAGAAGATAAGTACTTAGGCTTCAAGTGGGAGTACCAGTAGTCAAATCACTTGTCCCCAATCTCACAATTTTAAAATAAAACACTTGAGCATCAAAATATCAGTCAATAGTAGCTAGAAAATGTTGGTCAAATATCATCTTGAGCTTTCTTTTATTCATTTTTGGTTGTCACAGTTATTGGCTTATTGCTGTGCTGGTCGACTTTGAGAGGTTGTGAGTGATGAATCTATTTTCCTTCAATCACTTACCCCTTAAATCATGAAATCAGCATGTCATGGAGCTAGTCAGCTACATACTTACTTCCATTCTGTTTTTCTATATTTCTTGTTCTCTGGCATTTTTGTGATATGTAGCCTTGTGCTTTACTAACATGATATACAAAAGAAAATTTGGGTTGTTTTTGTCACGTGGATTTTGTCTTTGGCATTTAAAAAGTTTCTTTTTTTTTTTTTGGATCTTATCTTACTTCTAAAATAGGGTTTTTTGAAAAACTAAGAAGTCATCGATATAAGAAGGCCTGTTTGTTTGTTGTTCACCAGTAAATTTCTTAAGCAAAGGGTTTGGATTTTGTAGAAAACTAAGTGAAGAAATAAATTGAGAGTTTAGATTTCATGTGTGAGATATAATAATGCATCCCTCTCCTCGTTGAGGTGGGTTTCACTTTCCTCACCCAGATCAGTCTCAATCATATGATTTTTAGTCACTTTGTAGGCATTAGATAAGGATAACCATCTGCTTAAAATTGTTGCAACCTGCAAGACAAAAACATTTCCATAGGCGAGAATTGATCTTCATCTTGTATTTCATTTATCATAATGTGTCTTGACTTTTCAAACTTACGGATGTAGTCTGCACATATGAAATTTCACTACTAATGACTTCACATCTTCACCAACCTTAGCATTGTAACCACCAATCCACCATGCATCTTAAGCACAGCAGGCACATTACATTGCAGTTGAGGACAAGGATGTCTTCAATCATTTATATTTCTTTCTTAGTGTTGTTGTGTTGCGCTAGATATATTAATCTAAGTAGCCATGCTCTTCAGGTCACTGGGATACAACAAGCAGAGGATACCATCAATTTCACCGTGGCTCTGTTGTAGCTTGAGGCATTTGATGTTGATATAGGAATGAGATTTCTTCAGTATGCTTGCAGGACTACCTTGGTCTGTGGCTGACCTTGTGCCATCTCCTTTTCTTCATACGTGGGCATGTGATGCTTAGACATATGCATAGTATAAACTAGTTTCAATGGATATATCTAGATGTAAATTAAAATTGTATAGCAAAGTCAACTTCCCAGTCTGATCGTATTTTTCATGGATCAAACACACATATTTCAGCCAATATTTTTTACATCAGAGTGTATCAAAATTAAACTCTATCATTAAATATTCCAGTTAAATGTGAAAATTGAAAGCAACTCATGCACAGAAGGAAATTTCACAAAAGTTGCGATCTTAATTAAAAGGTGAATTTTTCGGCAAGCAAGATTCATATTGCGATTTTTTTAAAAATGAAAATATGAAAAGAAATTGGTGTTCGATTGACCATGTATGATTACGAAGCTATCAGGGATATATTTGCGGATATTTTACTGGGAGGAGTGGGATATTGCTAATAAATTAGGTTTTGTCATTAAACAAACCCTTCTGTTGCAATAGGGTAACTTTGCTTAATTTTAAAACGTAGTATGTGAAATTAACCAGTATGGTTCTCATACACTGTATAATAATTTTCACTGGATATAATAAAGTAAAGTTTGATTTGGATCCCTGAAATGATTTTTTGTGGTTTTGATTCAAATATTTCTAAAACTGCTGGGTTTTAGTGCTTATCACATAAATATGTTGCTGGCTTTTATGTAAAATTAAAAGACATAGGTGGTCTAACAATAAGAATAAAAACCATACAACTTTAGAAATGTTTGAATTGAAACAAAATTATGAAGAAAAAAGTTATACAGGAACCAAAATAAAAATTATCATATTCTTTTATGACTAAAATATATTATTTAAAGTAAAATTTTTACGCTATCATTCAATCAAATCCTTATATCAATATGACCTTTTAAGCAGTAGATGCAAAAGTAAATTATGTTGTTTATTTAAGAATCTTGGTGATAATGTAAAATTTTAATAGATCCAAATTAAATCTTTAATATTCTCAACTAATTAATTATATCTTATTTTTATATCTTTTGAGATAGTAGAATGAAAGTTAAATATTTTTAATAATATAATTACGTATAGGAATCAACTTTTATCACTTGTCTAACTCCTTGTTCATTCCATTTATAAAGTTTTTAAAACTATAATTTAAGGCGCTAAGCTGCACTCTTAAAATAAATGATGGGCGGTAGATTGACAATTAGCCACATTTTATAACAAATTTTTAAACACCCATCTTGCTCATAAATAATATAAGCCTCATCTTTTTTTTCCAACTTATTTCTCTTCATCACTCATCTCATACCATATGGGCAATTGGTGTTTACACCAATATGAATGTCAAAATAGAATGAGTTAATATTCATTTTAATCCTTTACTTTTCATTTATGAGTTACTTTCTTCTAACTTTTAAAATGAGTCAAATTAATCAATATTACAAAATGTGAGTCATATTAATCCTTCAACAGACTCTTACTTAATATTCTATCAATTAAATGATGATAGACAACCTTAAGTGATATCTTAATTTACCATATGTCCTATGAAATAGAATCAAATTTAAAATGATTTATTTTGGCGTTTAAAATTATACAAAATGAGTCATTTAAATATTTATTATAAATTATAAAATGACTCATTTTGTGAAATTTTATATACCAAAATATATTATTTTAAATTTAATTCTACCTTAGATGACATATAATATAATAAAATATTACTTAATATTATAAATCATTATTTAATTGATAAAATGTTAACAAAAATGGAATAAGGACTAACTCAACATTTTGTAATATTATGGACTAATTTGACTAATTTTAAAAGTTCAGGATTAAAATAACTCATACATAAAAAATCAAAGATTAAAATAAATATTAACTCAAATAGAATTATTCCGAAAAATATGGGTAAAAAATTTAAAAGTGCTCTATCAGCACTTGGGAGCTGTAGCTGCACTCATGCTCCTACCCCTTCTTCCTCCGCATGCTCGCCCTCTCCCTCTCCTCTAGCACCCTCATCCACCATCCACCTATCTTTTTGCCGGCACCACCCACACTCTCCCCTTTCGCTGCGCCACCATTGACCTTTGGCATCATCGCCGCCTTGGGAACCACCATCATCTCTTCACAACCACCACATCTTCAGTTTACAAGTATGAAATCAAGGTCGACACAGAAGCAAAGCAGCATCCCTGCAAGCACCTGTACCAGCCCAAGACCAACTTTAGACATAAAAAAGGAAAAGACCTTATTCTTGGCGATAGATAGTGCAGCACAGAGGGTAAATCGTGGCAAGGTAGAACTCTGCGGTTGGCTAACTGCAGTGCAACGAACTCGACGGTGGCGCCGTGGTTGTGGTGGCGACAAGGACGGGGGGCTATGCAGAAGCGGTGACGAGGACAGCTCCATGTTGTGGTGGTTTGAGCGATGGCAGTCGTTGGGGTGGCAGCGCAAATCTGGAAATCTGAGGTGAGTTTCCAATAGTAAGGGTGGTGCTCGTGGTCGAGATGGTGGCTATAGTTTCCAACCCTGCACCACGAGGGTGAGGGGTGACGGATAAAATGATCCGCACGTGTTTGGGAGCATTGCAAGCTCCACTTTTGTGAACCATTAGATTCAGTAACAAAAATCAATGGATGAGTTAAAATGTTTGTGTTAGTGGACCTTAATTTTGAGAGGCATGGTCCTTGTTTCTGCTTCTGTGTGAACTTGCGCAAAATTCTGAATCTGGCCTGCAATGGAGGTCAATAAATCTTGCTCCAGCATTGACTATTTACAACTTTTGTGGAATAATTGTAAATTAGACACATGTCCAATCAATTAAGATCAAGCTCTATGGAATTTACATTGTCCATAATTAAACTACGCAAGCCATTCAGAGCAGGGACTTAATTTCTCCCGTCACCTCTCTCCTTTATGCTCACTCTCTTTAATGGGTTTGTTTAATTCCAAATCATTTTTTGACAAAAAGTCAACTTTAGCACCTACAAGTTCAAACAAATAATAGATGGCTAAATAATGACTTATATTAAGATAAAAATATGGACCATATGATAATATGTATCAATTATTATGTATTTTCATCAAAATTTTATTCAATGCTCAGATATAGGAATATCCGTCACCAGGGTGAGGTCGCAAAGCACCTGCTAGAAAGGGTAGAACATGATGGTTGGAACTGTGGCAATGTGGATTGCGTGAAGGACCACGGTGCATTGATTTTTTTGTCAAATGGTGCAACGCACACCATAGTCCATAGCGTGCAGAGCAGGGACTTAAATCTCCCGTCACCTCTCAATCTCACCTCATTACTCCAATCAAACTTTAGCACCTATTCAAACAAAAAATAGATGGCTAAAATAATTTATTTAAATAAAAACCATAGATAACATCATTATTATGCCTATATCAAAATTTTATCATAAGATTTGCTTATAAGCAGTTCAATTTTTATCTCCTTAGAAATTTCATATTCAAATCATTAATAGTTAGCAAAATTTGGTTAAATAAAAAATATGGATAATGTCATCACAAAATATACTTTCTTATAACTACTATTTTAAACCATAGTTTGAGAATTGTAAATAAAAACTTTAATTTTGATATATTGATAATTAAATTTTACCTTTATATTTGTATGATCTTTCAAATAGTTAATATAAAATTTAACTACCTTTATTAATATAGTCATACATGATTTAATGACAATGATACAATGCATAGAAATTAAATTAAAATAAAAAAAACCAAGCAAACACATGTTAGAACCCTTTAGGCATAATCATCTTCAAAAATAAATATTAAAAGCATCCCCCTTTAAGCACAGCCGTCATGCAGTCGAAAAGGAAAAGAAATAATATAATCCGAAAAAAACAAATTGTAAAAAATAAAAAGACGTGTGAAAGAGGTGTCATGAGAGAAGAAATTAAAAGAGCAAAAGACCAGAATAGAATATCGAGGGGTGGGGTGCAGTGGGGTTAGTAAATGATCTGGACATAAATATCGGTATTCAATATCTATAATCTATAATATTAATATTACTAATATTAAGATTAAAAAAAATTTTTAAGTGTCATTTAAAATAATTTAAGAGGTAATTTTCATAATTTTAATCTATAATATTTTTTAAAAAAATTACAATCATAATTATTATATATCATTAAAATATCATTGAAGATTATCAGTTTAATGAAATATCTCTTTTATCATTTAAATAATACATATGATGATCTATCTATTTTGAATGTTACCAAACCCTTCCTTTTTTATTATTTTTTATAATCCTTCTTTTTATTATTAAAGATAGATATTTAAACAAATATTATCATATTTTGTTTGCATATTCTTAAATGATTTTATCAACTTAATGTACTATATTTTGAATCAATTTATTATGCATATAAGATTATTAAAAAATAAATAACAAATAAATAAGACAATAGCATATGCCAGTATGAAGATCTCAAAACAAACAAAATATCAAGACATAAATATAGAAGAGAGAAAAACTAAGAGCTAAAAAATAATCTTAATTATTAATTATTTTTAAAAATCACCTTCATATCTCTCTATTATCAATGCAACCTAAATACCCTATATGAAATATTATGGCATTTATTATAAACGGTAATTGAAATAATGCTAAATAAAATATTATAATTGAAAAAATTGAACTTTAAAATGATAAAAAAAGAAAATAAAAGAAATAGTAGTCAAATATATTATTATAGTATTAAAATACTATAGTTATAATATTAACAATTAATAATAACAAATAATTAGATAAATAAAATAACTATTATAAAAAAATTATTATAATAAATTTTTTTAAATTGTTTCACCATGTGCCATTTTCTCATAATTTATATTGTTTAGAAAATTATTTTTACTTCATAAATAAAGGGTACTATTTTATGTAAAATAAAAGGTATATTTAACATTTCATATAATATGAATACAATTAATTATAAAAATTTGAATTTCGAATTGAAAATCATATTCAATTAATACATATATTTTCACATGTACAATAAATATCAATTACAAAATTCACAATCATATTTAAATAAAGAAATATTTCTAAAACTTCTAAAAAATCAAATTTAAAATAAATACCAAACCTATTGAATATGAGAAACTATTAGTGTGATTTCCTTAATTTTATATCTCTGTTGAATTTTTTAAAAATTCAAATCTATATTCTATAAAATTTGTTCTTCCACATTTACATACTATGTGTTATTTTTTCATTATTTTTTTAAACTTTATTTACTTCAAAAATAGAAAGCATATTTCAAAATTTATATAATTAATCAATTAAAAAATATAAAATATTAATCAATTAGTTATCAATACTGATGATTTTATTGGAATGTAATGATCTTGGTATGAACTTATTGATATATTTTGATAAAAAAAATTCAATTTACAAAATATTTATGATTGTGTTTTCAATTATGGGTTGCTAATTCAAAATTTGAATCAAGATTGTAAAGCTCAATTCCATTTTCCTTTATATACTATTATTGTATTAAATTATTTAATCTTAAATTTAATTAATTTGAATTTAGTTACACAATTTTATTGTCTCATTTTAAATAAAATTTTATAGATGAATTTTGTATTCTAATTGAATAAATTGTCCAAATAATATTAAATTTTATGATCCTCTTTTATATTTTATTCATTATTTAATTATTTAACTATTAAATTATTTTTAAAATTAATTTATATATTTAATTTATAATAAAATATATTTAATTAAATTATTATTTCTTTTTAATTATACCAATAAATTATTTTTCAATATCATCTCATCAAATGACTAATTGTGAATTATTTCCACCTAATTGCTTGGCAGGTGGAGTCCACTGAACGAAGCATAAAAAAGTAGAGACCGTGAAGCGCGTGAAGTCAATATCAGCACAGCACAATACGTATACTCCACACATACACTGTTGCCGTTTCATTACACTTGCGAGAAATCCGAGTTTAGGGCAAATATACAACCACATTCCTTGCCTTGAGAAACATGGCTGCAGAACTTGTGGGTGGAGCTTTGCTCTCTTCTTTTCTTAATGTTGTCTTTGACAGGCTGTCATCACCCGAGGTTGTCAACTGGATCCGAGGAAAGAAGCTTGATCAGAAGTTGCTTCAAAAGTTGGAGACATCTTTGTATGTTGTTCAAGCTGTGCTTAATGATGCTGAGCAGAAACAGATCACTGACCACGCTGTGAAGAAGTGGCTTAGCAATCTGGAAGATGCTGTGTATGTGGCTGATGACTTATTGGATGAAGTCTCCACTAAAGCTTTCACTCAAAAGCATCCAGGTAACTTTTTGTCTCGTTTTCTCAAGTTGCAAGATAGGAAAATGGTAACTAAGATAGAAGAAGTCATTGACACACTAGAGACAATTGCAAAGCACAAAGATATCCTTGGTCTTAAAAACATCGCAATGGAGAACATGTCAAGTAGAATTCCATCAACATCTCTAATTGAAAAATCTGATATTTATGGCAGGGATGAAGACAAGGATGCCATAATAGAATTATTGTTAGATGATTCTAGTGATGCTAAAATACCTGTGATCCCCATCGTGGGCATGGGTGGCGTTGGGAAAACTACTTTAGTTCAATTGGTTTACAATGATGACAAAGTGAAAGAAAAATTTGATTTTAAAGTATGGGTTTGTGTTGGGGAAAATTTTGATGTTCTTAAGATGACAAGGACTGTATTGGAGGCAGAAACTTCTAGTACTTGCAACATAAATGATTTAGATTCAATTCAACTTGATTTGAAGAATATGTTGACAGGGAAGAGATTCTTGGTTGTTCTGGATGACATGTGGAACAACAATTATGATGATTGGATAATTTTTCAAAATCCTTTTCAATATGGAAGTGAGGGAAGTAAAATTATCATAACAACTCGTAATGATAATGTCGCTTCTATGGTGCAAACTATTCAACCTTACAAATTGAGCCTGCTGGCTGATGAACATTGTTGGTCAGTGTTTGCAAAACATGCATCTCTCTCTCCAAATCTCCAGACTATTCGTCTCTAGAAAAAGTTGGTAGAAAAATTGTTGAAAAGTGTAAAGGGTTACCTTTGGCTGCTCAAACACTTGGAGGTTTATTAAGAACAAAACATAATGCAAGGGATTGGAATAAAGTATTGAAGAGTGAAATTTGGGAATTTTCCAAAAATGAGAGTAAGATTCTTCCCGCATTAAGAAAGTTATCACTACCTCCCTTCATACTTAAAGCGCTGCTTTGTTTTTTGTTCTTTATATCCTAAGGATTATGAATTTGATAGACATGAATTAGTATTGTTATGGATGGCAGAAGATCTTTTACATCCACCAAAGAGTGGAAGCAACTTGGAAGAATTTGGCTATGATTGTTTTAATGATTTAGCTTCAAGATCATTTTTTCGGCCTTCTAACACTGATGAAGATTTATTTGTGATGCATGATCTGATGCACGACTTAGCAACATTCTATGCTGGCAAATTTTATTTTAGAGTCGCAGAACTTGGGACTACAATCAATGTTGATCTTAAAACTCGTCATTTGTCATATGATGTTCCAGGCAATTATTCGGTCTCAAAATTTTTGGAAACATGTCATAGTTTAAAACATGCAAGGACATTGTTGCAAACCTTTGTTGATATAGTTGCACAGTTCCCAATGGAAATTGCTTCTTCTATACCACTTTTGCTATCACAGATGAAGTACTTAAGAGTTTTGTCTTTTGAATGCTTTCCTCTTGACTCATTACCCGATTCAATAGGCGAATTGATCCATTTGCGCTATTTGGATCTCTCTCATGCACTTATCGTGATATTGCCCGAGTCATTGGGTAAGTTGCAAAATCTACAGACATTGAAATTGAGAGGTTGTGAAAGACTGAAAATGCTTCCCTCTAGCATGCAAGATCTTATAAATTTGCGCCATCTTGATATTAGAAGAACTGATGTACAAGAAATGCCAAATGGGATGAACAAATTAAAAGATTTGTGGTTTTTAAGTGATTATATTGTTGGGAGGCCTAATGAGAATGGGATTAGGGAATTGGGAACACTTGCCAATCTTCAAGGGCCACTTGCCATTCACAGATTGGAGAATGTCATCAATAGTGGTGAAGCTTCAAAGGCAAAGATGATTGATAAGGTGTATCTTGATGTTGTAGAATTTCACTGGTCATCACATGATAATATTGCTGATTTTCAAACTGAAAGGGATATATTTGACATGTTACAACCTTGCAGAGAGTTGAAAAAGATAAGAATACAGGGTTACCGGGGAAATATTTTCAAGTTGGTTAGGAGATTCTTCCTACCATAGTATGACTGAACTGATTTTAATCGAGTGTAGGAATTGTTGCAAGCTTCCTTCACTTGGACAGTTACCCTCTCTGAAATGCCTGAAGATTTCACATTTTGACAAGCTGACTAGCATTGGTGCTGAGTTTTACAAGAATGATGAATTTTATCATGAGACTCCTTTCCCATCCCTTGAAACTCTGGAACTTGGTAAATTGTCTACCTGGCAGGTATGGCACTCGTCTCAGTTTGATGCTGCTTTTCCTCAGCTTAAATTGCTTTCAATATGGGACTGTCCCATGTTAACTGGAGATTTGCCCAGTCACCTCCCGGCTTTGGAAGAGCTTCGTATTTCTGGATGCAAGCAGCTTGATTGTTGTCTCCCTAGTGCTCCCAATATTCTCCATTTGCGTATACATGGTGTCAGTGAAGTAAGATTTCAGGAGCAACCGCTTTCACGATGCTCTGAATCAATTTCAGGAAACAAGCACGTGGAATTTGTGTCTGAGGCAATGACCCACATGCAGCTAACAAGTCTTCGATCTTTATCAATCTCGGAGTGCTCCTCAGCCATATCATTTCCGGGGGCTTGTATGCCTAGTTCATTACGATATCTGAATATCAGGAATTGTGAAAAACTAGAATTTCCAATGCAGCAACAACAACAAGAGTCGCTACAATCAGCAAGAATACATAATAGCTGTGATTCACTCACATCCTTCCCGTTGGCAACATTCCCAAGTCTCACGATACTCATTATTGAAGGGTGTGATAGCATGCAGTGTCTTGATGTGTCACAGTCAAAGGATGCTGCTCCTCTTCCTCCAAGGCTCCGTGATTTACTGATTAGATCCTGCCCCAATTTTGTATCCTTGTTGTCTCAGTCATGGAAAGCTGCTCTTCGAAGTCTCCATAAATTAACAATTGAAAAATGTCAGAGTTTTGTTTCCTTCTCCACATTAGGGAACGTTGCACCCCAATTGGAGCATCTCGACATATGGGATTGCCCAAACATTGATTTGTTTGGTGAAGAAGGAGGGGATGGGAGTCTGCCCCCAACCTTGAGATATCTTCGTATTGCCGGATGTAAGAAACTAGTGAGGTGCCTAGCATCATCGACGGTCTTGCATAGTTGCTGCAGTCTTACCCGTCTTGAGATCCATGGTGCATGTGATAGTGTCAAGTCCTTCCCAAGGGAGGGTTGCCTACCCACCTCCCTTGCGTCTCTGTATCTACAGCACTTTACAAGTCTGGAGACGTTGGATTGCAAGGGGCTTCTCCATCTCACCTCCCTCAAACTTTTAAAAATTGTAAACTGTCCCAAGCTGGAGAACATTGTGGGAGAAGGGTTGCCTACCTCTCTAGAAAAGCTCTACTTCAATCCTAGTCCTTTGTTGGGTGACAGGTGTCTAGGAAGAGATTCAAATTTGGCCCAAAATCTCCCATATCCCCACTATTATAGTTCATGGCATACGCATTCTTGACCAAGTGTCTTCAACAGGTAATTGTTTAACACAACCCCCTCTCCCTACAGAAAAGATGAAAATAAAAAAGAAAAAAGTTACTGCATGTTGTCCAAATATGTTAAAAATTTCTGCACCAACATTTTTATTCTCCTGTAAGTAAGGATGACTATTTTTCATTAATTTTTACTGAAAATATAAACCCAACTCTCTGACAAACAAATGTTATCACTAATAGCTATATAGTTTACAGTAGATTGGTAGTTATGGATATGGAATCATATTAAAAATTATTGTATTTTGGAAAAAGTTTTAATTCAGTATTTTTTTTCTTACACAATTTTATGACATACAGGGGAAACGGTGGGCCACAACATACGTTGTAAAGGTTGCTTCAAATGCTTTTGTATGTGACCTTATGAAATGAGGTGCTCCTCCCAAGTTTAATTCAGGTATTTCTTTTGAATTTTTGATAACATATTATCCTCTTATTAGTTAATTTTTGTCCCTTTTTTATAAGCAAAGTCTAGAAATAAATAAATTATAGTATTATACAATGAAAATTCTTTGCAAAGGAGAATTTTTCGTCTATACTTTATTTTAACCGTAGGAATAAGTCAACAATAAGCAACGGTTGTGTAATATTATTATGTTACTTACTGCAAAGGCCATGTGAGTATCAATTATACTATGATTGAAATCCATGTAATGCTTTTCTATTCATGAAAACATTAAATGTGACTGAGCCATTGGAGAAAACTGAAAATTAGAATAAAAATAGTAACATCATAAAACTAGCAATTGATCAAGGCAAAGAATAAGCAAGCTCCAAAGGGCAGAAATTTTGTTGTCAAATTTCATGGCTTCACTTATTTCCTGATCTCATGTCAGATGTTATTTGTGTAGTTTCAGTGGACAGAGGAAAGGTAGAATCATGAAAGTTCATTTAGAACTGGAGACTTGCATAGCAAGAGAAAAATTTATATCTGAAAACCCACTGAGTTTCCTTCCCACATTGGATACTGCATGTGAAAAAGGACATTAAAGACAGCTTACATCCCCAAAAGATGAGGGAGATGAGTGTGGAGAGGTATTATCTATCCTAATGTTTTAAATGACTCATTATTTACCCTTTTATTTTCCATTATACATACAGAAAGCTTTAGCCTCCTATTTTGCTATTTATGTCACACATTATGATGATTCTTAAATTTCATAATCTAATTTGAATATATATATTCTAAACAAGGCTAGAAGATACATGGGTGGCAGGCGACTTATTTGTTCACAAAGGCTATATATGTGAAACATGATGATTGAAAAATTGAGTGAAGATACTCTTGTTGTTGTTACTCTACCTATCATTGAGAGCACTTGAGAACCATTTCCTGGGTAGATGGAGGAAATAGGTATGTCACCACACACTTTCTCTTTCTCAAGAATAGAAGAACTTTATGAATAACCTGAAAATTGCATTGAGATTTGTATGATAGAACTAAGTTTTTCTCTTAACTACGAGGACAAGGGATCATGTTTACGATAGCTCACAGGTTTCTTGGCAAACCCAAATGGAGTACTTGATGTGGTAACTGACACGAAAAAACTGGATTGTTTATTTGAGTCCGTTATCTTAAAAATTGAAAGAGAAGCAAACAATACACAAAATCCATAGATTGGTTAATAATGCTCACACTAACAGTAACTCATTTCCCCTCATAGGTGCCCTCTGACATGGTTTTTAATGCAACCTTTGCAGCATGGCAAGGCATGGAATGGCCCAAAGACCGTACATCAATGTCTACCAAATTGCTTCATCTGTGGTGAACCCTTCACTTGGATAAAGTGCTCTGTGAATGTTACAGCTCCCCGCTATGCATTGACTCAAAAGGTAGGCCAATTCAAGTGCCACTGATGTAGTTCTTTAGCTTAACAGTATAATTCTTTGATCACCTTGGGAGAGATGCTATTAAGAAGAGTGGCTTGACAGCTATGCCCTCCAAGAAGGGAAATATGTCTCGAAAACTTGAAAATATCTGCAGAAAAGCAGTCGAGGAAGCTAGTATGACTCAAAATTGAGCAGGTGGCATGCCTTATTTGCCAGATCATTTGGACATAATGTTATATATTAGCATACAGAACAGACGTCCTTTTCCTTATCTATTTTCTCAACCAATTAAGGAGAAAAGGTAATAGAGAAATAAAAAATTAATAATGTAGTTGCAGCCATAAAGTTTATCTTCTATTATCACGTTAAGTGTTAAAACAATGTTGATTAGAAGTCAAATTATCCCTTGAGAACAATGACACTTTTGCCTTGCATTCTTTGCCATTGTCATTAATTCTTCTTTGAATGTATTTTTGCCGGCTACCTTTTGCCTTATGTCTTGACTTACACTCAAATGAAAGGCCCCTTTGTTACCTCTTTTGGAGTTGCTCTGGCTTGCTTGCTTGCCATCCTCATGGGTCTGGGTAGATCTTCTGTTACTTTCATATTTTAAGCATCTTCATGTCATTGGCTTATTGCACGGCAAAACAGTGAAAAGCATTTGGTCTCTTTTGGAGGAAGAATTTATGTCGGCATGCACAGTTTGGTAGATGTTGTTGGTAATCTTTGTATTGGACTCGGGGTCCTTGCTTTCTGGCTAACAGTTGATGGTTTCATAGACAATTTAGTGATCTCTGGACTAAATGGTATTCCTACTACTAATTATCAGTAAATTCAGCACATGATAGCTTTATAATTCTCAAATCACATGCTGGCACTCAGATTGTGAAGGTTTTAGGAGTTATTATTATTTCTTAACTCTCTTTACAAAATGTTTAATCCTACTCGATTTTCTATATAGAGTTTCTTTGAATTGGAGTATATTGACAAGCTTTTTTTGTATTCTCCCTCATACTGATCTGCTTTTGTTGCAGTAACTCCTTTTGGGCTGCCATGAGCTTCCTCTTACTCTTTGCTTATTCAATTCCTGAACTTTCAACTCCAAGTTTTTGTTACCTTTCTTGGAGTTGCTCTCGCTTGGTTGCTAGTGGCCCTCATTGGTCTGGGTAGGTCTTGTGTTACTTTCATATTTTAAGCATCTTCCTTTTATTGGCACTTTGCATAGCAAAACAGTGAAAAGCATTTGGTGTCTTTTAAAAGAATATCTCAGCATGCAGAGTTTGGTTGATGTTGTTGGCGGTCTTCTCATTGGACTTGGGGTCTTTGCTTTCTGGCTGACAGTTGATGATTTGATGGACAATTTTGTGATCTCCGGCCTAAAAGGTATTCCTACGGCAAGTTATAGTAAATTCATCATAGAATAGCTTATCATCCAATCACATGTTAGCACCCAGATTGTGAAGGTTTTAGGATTTGTTATCATATCTCTGAACTGTCCTTTGCTTACAAAATGTTAAATCCTACTGATTTTCAATACAGTCCCCTTTTTTCTTTTCTTTTTTGAATTGGAGTAATATTGACAAGCTTTTCTTGTGTTCTAGCTCATACTGATATGCTTTTGTTGCAGTAACACTTTTTTGGGCTGCCTTGAGCGTCCTCTTGTTTTTTGCTTATCCAACTCCTGAACTTCCAACTCCGAGCTTTGAGTTTCATGCTGCTTTCATTGTTGTTGACATGGGAATTGTAAGTAACGTTTGACCCTTTAACTTCCAACATTATTGCTTAACGTCTTCTACGTGTAAACATAGATAAACACGAAATTGAGCATATACATTATTTGCTGAAAATACGAAATTTACTACTAATTACTTCACATCTTCACCAACCTTGAGCATTGTAACCACCATGCATCTTAAGCATAGGCAAATTACATCGTAGTTGATGATAAGGAAATCTTCAATCATTTATACTTCCTTCTTAGTGTTGTTGTGTTGTACTTGATATATTAACGTAAGTGGCTATGTTCTTCAGGTTCCTGGGGCACAGCAAACATACCATTTTCACCATGGCTCTGTCTTCTGTTCTACGCTTATTCTCTTCAGAGCCATGCCTGCAATTGTGGGAAGAATGCTGCTCAGGATACCTACAATTCTCATCATGAAATTCTATAGCAAGACTCTTGCAAAATGTACTCTTCCTGTGGTATCAAGCTGCTTGTGCATCCCAATAAAATCAACCAGCTATAGCCCCACATTGACCCGCTCTAACACAGTTAAAATGTCTGATGAGCAAGCAGGTTATTTGCAAAAGCTTATGTTGCAGTGCGAGGCATTTGATATCGTTACAGGAATAAGATTTCTTCAGTATGCGTGCCTAGCTTGGTCTCTGGTTGACCTTGTGCCATCTCTTTTTTAACACTTGAGCTTGTGATACATATGCATGGTATTCACTAGTTTCAATGGATTTGTCTTATGTAAATTAAATTTCTGTACAGCAAAATCATCCCACTCTAGTCATATCCAGCTATGATTATTGAACAGTGAATGAGAACCATACTGGTCAATTTACAAAGATTCCTTTACTAATAGTAATTTCTCAGTCTTCCCAATAAAATAGCTGCACTGTGAAAATCTATAAATATATCCCAGTCGCTGCTTACCGAATAATTCACCATCAAATTAAGATCTCAACTTTTGTTAAATTTGCCCTGCGCATGCTGCTTTCAATTTACGGCCCTAATTGGAATCATCGACGTCCAAAATTGAAGCCAAGTTCCCACACGGATGACAGTAGTCAGGAGCACTAGAATGGTAACCACCTTTTGCTCCTGCTTTAAGAAAACTGTGGACATAGTTAAAAGCCCCATATTAAAATTTAAAAGCAACACAAAAATATCATTCCATTAGGACAATTACAAGAGCATAACCAGCTGATGAGCTCTGGCAATCAACTTAAGGTTGTTTGTGTGATTAAATTGTTCAGATATATCCTGCAAGAAAAAACACAAGAATTTGAATAAAAATAAAATAAAATAAAGATAGTACCCAATCTAACTATGCTTCAAATGATTACACAATCAAGAATAACGAGGGCATAAGAAATTTGACATTTGGTTACTTGGCCAAAACAGACAGCAGTAGATCACACATGGGTCCTTTCATGAGGAACCCCTTGAACACGATCAAAGTTCTTAATCATGTTATCAAGGGCCTCAGTTGAAGGTGAAAGTCCGCTATTGAAACAAAGTATTTCTTATTCAACCTGGAAGGAACTACTGAATTAGAAGCTCAATGATCAAAACCTGTGACAATAATCTTTGATTACCAATTTCTTATTTATTATTACAACAATCGTAAGAAACCTGTTCACCAATCAATCTAACACCAATGACCATCATATAAATACGGTGAACTTCAATTGAACTAGTAACACATATCATGCCAACTAATATCACAATATATAATTAAAGAACGTAAGAGAGTAATAAAGTTCTGCTCTCTCAATACATCAGACTTAAATCTATAAAATAAAGCATTATGATTTCATATTTTCATTAAAAATAAGATATCAGCATACAAAAAATACAGTAAAAACCCATTTTCATATCTAAAGTTATATTCATGCTTCACTCTAGTCCTGAAAATAAATTACACTTGTAACTTCATAAACCAAAATAAGCCTTTAATCTATTGAAAGCATTAGAAAATCTTTTATTTAAAAATAAAAATATATATGCGAAAGAATTGTCATGTTAAAATTGAAAAGGTCTGATGACGGATTTGGATAGGATATATAAATCCTATATTCAAATCTCCTTGCAATAGAAAGCATTGAAAGCATTTTGGACTGGCGCTACATTGACCATTTTGTACCGATAAAAAAGAACCGTACTGGTGGGGTGGGTGTGAATAAATGGACATAAGCCTTGGTAGTTGGCATTGTTGAAATTTTCCACTTAATTATTGAAGGGACCAGTAAAACACAGAAAGAAGCGTCAAGGAAACATCATTTTCTTGGACGCAGTGTGAGAGCAGTGAAACATCTTGTCTTTATCTTTAGAGGAAGAAAGCAAGAAGCCGGGTTTTTCACGTATATAAATTAAAAAAAAATTATATATCAATCTTTTATATTTTAAAGTTTAGGTATGCATATTTATTTTTTTATTTATGTAAATTGGTTAGCTCTCGCTAGATTTTATATTATTAAAACACAAACGAATTGGTCAGTAACAGATAAATTTCTCTTATTATTATGCTCATTGAAATCCGTTGGCTAGCACTAAATTTTAAACCATTTTTATCTTATACGAAATCGGTCAATTGGTGTAGACTCCCGACACTTTGTTTTGCGTCCGTTTTATTTATTTGAGAAGGTTTACCTTTTTGGAAAAAAAAATTGCACTTATAAATTTATAATCATGTAAGCAAATTAAATGTGATAAATTAATTCTGCATTATATATATATATATATATATATATATATATATATATATACTGGCGGACAAATCCTTCCAGATTCGTGGAAACAACCATCTGTTGCACTAGTCTTATCATAAATTATTAATGTGCCATTTTTTTCATGCAAAGAGTTTAGAGAAAATTTCTTTCATTCTATATTATTTTGTAATATTTGATTGGATGATTAGATATAGGACAATGTAAATATTTTTATTTATATTATTATTATATTAAAATTAAGCTCTTAAACTTATAAAAAAAGGTTAAAATTTAAAATCTATATATGGTGCATAAAAATTTATTAACAGCTGAGTAAGCTAATTTATTAACAACATAAAAATATATATGTAGGAAAATAACATGGAATGAAGAACTTTTCTCCAAATCATGTACATAAAAAATGACACATTAATAATTTTCGATAAGGCTATTGATGGTGTGTAACATATGGTTGTCGTGATGGGCAAGCTTTCCAATCTTAAAGGATTTGATTGCTAGGTGTATCTGTATAAATTATATAATTATATATTTAAACATTGCATAATTAATTGATCAGATCTAATTTGCTTATAATATATATAGATATATAAAGCGTTTAATTTATATATACTGAAGGTGTAAAAAAAATTATACTATTATGAATCAAATTATTTAACTGCATAACTTTTTAAATAATAGCTATAAAACTAATCATTTCCTTAAATATAATAATACATGATTAAAAGATAATAAAAAAATTTTACACATCAATACATACAAATTAAACTCTTATACAAATGCAATTTAAAAAAAAAGATTGCGGAGCTCATTGAATACCTCTGCAAATAAATAAAATCGCGCAAAACAAACTATCCGAAGTCTATTTGAAGTGACTGATTTCGTGTGGGACAAAAATGGTTGAAAATCTAATCCTAGCGTTGATTCGAATGAACATAATAACAAAGAAAACTTTATTTGTTATTGATCGATTTCTTTCTATTTTGGTAATATGAAATCTAATGAAAGTAAATCGATTTTACAATATATATAAAAAAGGATGAATATGCCTAGTTAAACTGAGAAATTGGTATATAACTTTTTTTTTAATTTATATACCTGAAAAATCCGCAAGAAGAATCATGTGTACTTGTCTTAAGTACCCGTGAGCACGTCAAGTCAATGTCTTTTGCCACATAAATAACATCAGCATTGCACTGTAAATAATTAAATCTACTTCCTTACACTTTAGAGGCAATATTATTTCTGTTGGCTGTATTTGAAACCAAATCCTTAATATTATCAACTAATTAATTATATGTTATTTTATAATTTGTACATAATTATAATAAAATTTTAATACTTTTAATAATATAATTACATATAGTTCAATAAATGTCTAAAAAATATTCTGTGTTAACGATATATTAAAATTAAATTTGAAATATATGGTATATAACTACTTGATAATAGAGTTTAATTTCTAGTACTGCATTCATTTACGGGTAACTGAATATTTAAATGAGATTAAACATTAAGAATAAATATACAGGGCTAGAAAATAATTAACATGCTCAAGACATTGTTTAATTGTTTTACTAAAAATAAATATATTTAATAAAAATGAGATACATACAGGGTTAGAGTATGATTTTTTTACTGGTTCTAAGGTCATTCTATTGGGATGTTTTAATAAAAATGTAATAATAAATGAGCTTAAACAATGTCATTAAACATCTCATTTAATTATTTGTTTTAATTTTTAGTCTTCCAATTAAATCAACTCATTTAACTGACTTTTCAAATAGTGAGTGTAAGGCTTAACTACTTTTATTAATGTGATAAAATATAATTAAATAATAATATAAAAATTTTATATTATTAATATATTGAAATTAAACTTATAACAGTATAACAACTAGTATTTTTTGAATTCGTGCAATGGACGGGTAACTAAATGATTTTTTAAAAATAAAGTTAAAGGGATGACTGCAGAATATAAAATAATATATAAAAGAATTTTATATTAATAAAACATCATTTTACAATAATTTTTTTATTATATTATTATATATAAGTTTCAATTTTGATCTAAAATGTTGATCTCCAATCTTTCTTAGCTTGTACTCGTGATCAATGACAGAGAATTATCTATCATTTGAATTAATTAAATTTAAATTAATTTGAATTACAAATTAAATATAGTATTTAAAATAATTGCATTAAATGAAATTTGATTTGATCACTTATTACATTTAAAATTTATTATGCAGCGTTAAAAATGATAGGGATACATATCGGTGTAATTTGAATTTAAATTTAAAATAAAATTATATCCTACCAATCAAATTTAATATGATTTACAAACTAAAAATCAAATTTAATGGGATTTATCAAAGAGAATTAGTTTTACATAAAATTATTGAATTAACTATTGCAATTAATTAATATGCAAATAAACTTAGTAGATGATATTATTATTATTATTATTAAAACAAAATAATGGTATAGCAGAAAGAGGTATTTGGCAAAATAAAACCAAAGGGGAAAAAATAGAAATAATGCCCAAACACAATCTTCGATCATTCCCTATTCTTAATCTTCAAATTCATCTGAATCTCATAGGAGTTGTGAACTGAGGCAGACTACTATCATGTTGAGATAGGTGATAGATCAACAACATCTCCTCTACTAAATTGAGGTGTCAAATTCTAAAAAGAGAAAATTATAGGACCATTAATGCTTGTTTATGTTAACGTAAAATATAATCTGAAGTTCAATAAAATATTTATTAAATTATTTATGAAAAATACAATCACTTTTAATTTACCGCAAAAGATTGAACAATATAGAACTCAAAACTAAAAAATAAAAAATGTATAAACCAAGTCTATCACCATGTGATTCTCCAACAATTTCTAAAAGCAAAACAGAATGGGAAATTTGAATGCATTATCCCCAATTAAAATGAAGAGGCGAAATCAATAATCAATAATAAAAAATCATTAGAAAAAATTCTATACACATTTGAAGACCTGTCGAAAAAGTTTTCTCAAAGCTTAAGCCAAACGCAAAATGAACTATGCAGGATTAAGGGAAAAAAAATTGAAACTTCATATGAACAAATAAAATGCTTAGAACAAAAGCAGACATCTGTGAAACTCCATGGAGAAAAAAAAAAAAACCCATAAATTCATAGAAGAATAACTTGAAAATAATGGACAAAGATTTCCCACACTCGTCAAATGTAGTGGCTTGTATTTTTCAAGTTTGGTGGCTTGTTTTCTTCTCTTCGAAAACTAATGGACAAAAAGTCCAAAACTCTTTAGATACAGCACATGGGGTGATTCTTTCGGTGAAGCACATGGGTAGCAAAATTTTCAACAGAGTGCATGAAGTTAGGTGGCCCCAAAAAGTACAATAAATAAAGGTTGAAAATTTTGGCACAATAACCTCTATAAAGGACCATCAGTGCGAATAACGGAGAAACCACATCAACAAATCCTCTCCTTCCTTTTTAATGATAAAGGAGAATTATTTATTATATATAATTTTTTTTATTAGTGAGAGTATATATCAATAAAAATAATATTATAAGATATTCAGATATATTTAAAATTTGGATTTAGTAGTGTATCCACCTTTTATATCTTCATCATATTTTTATAGTAAAATATTTATTTATTATCTTTACTTAGATAACTTTAAGCTAATCATATAAATTACTAGTGTAATTTATTTTATACTTTTACATAATTATTTTATATTACTTTGTTTGTGTTCTTTGGGCCCTACATCACACAACACACCTTCAACTCAATAGTCTGCAAGATTAAAAAAAAATCAAATCTTTACTTCAACAACAAACATTAAAATGCAGAAAATATATGTATAAATTAAAATACTAAACAAACATTAAAAAACTATATACCCAAAAAAAAACTCATAAAAAAGAAAAGTTAACGTCCAAACTTACCAACCTACAAATGCTTGATTTGAATGGCCGCTTAGTATTGACGTTTTCCAAATGATATGGGCCACATCAACATAACAAAGAACTAATATGGAATGTCGAATTCTCAGGGTCATTTTTTGTAATAAGGTAGGTTGTCTGTCATTATATATGGATTTGAAATAATAATTACGAGACTGTAGATAAATAAATTTCGCATAGCGCGAGAAATGAGAAAAAAATAATTTTTATTTTTCAAAATGAAAAACTAGCACTGTGTGAGATTTTAGAAAAAAAATTAAAATACTAATAGCATGGTGCGAGAGAAAAATATTAAAATAGAAGACATGTTATTCAACAGGAACCATGACCGATGGGCATTCATGTCAGGGTGCCATTTTCTTACATCTTGCGTCTACATTACCAATTGATTCATTCCATTCTATAAAATGCTTACTGAACAAAAACTTTATTTTCATTGATAATAAGCCAACGGAATTGTTCCTATGGTGTTGAAAGGTTGCCTTTTATTTTAATTGCTTGTGTTTAAATTTTAAGTTAACAGATAACAAAACTAGGCATTCTAAATACATTATTGGTAACGTAAGAATATATTTTAGTATGTGTTTGAGTGTATCTACAAGAGAATTTAAAATGTTAGAAAATTAAAATACTTTAATTAAATTTCTTTAATTTTTAAATTTTTTATTTGGATAGATAATTACATTTCCTTCATTTATAAAATACTTTATTTTGGTGAGATAATTACATTACCTTAATTTTAACATATTTTATTTAAAAAACATAATGTATCTTTTAAAAATAAGTTTTATTAATAATTAAAATTCAACCAATCTAAAATCAATTATAATGAGCATATATTTGATAAATTATCTTAAATTTTATTCATAAATATTTTAAATTTGAATTATAAAATTTAATTGTTATATAAATAAAATAGAATGATACATAAATATGACATCATGTAATATAAACTAAATATTAAAAATTTAAAATGCAACAAAATGAATTAAAAATAACATTAAAAAAAATCTCATAAATATAAAGAAATTATAATAAAATATAATAAAAATGTGACTTACCAAAATGAGAAAAATGTGTACTTGTACATGTAAGGATTTTCAAAACTCTCTCTCTATAAGTGGAAATTAAAATCTTTTATTTTAGATAGATAAAATCACTCTTTAAAATCTCTTGAATTTTGTAATTCTTCTAAGTGAATATCAAAATAGGATATTTTATCATGATGAATTTTAAATCTTTTCAAAAATTACATTCTTCTCTATAATTGCTCCATCCAAACGCACACTTAAAGAAATATTTAATTTCGATTGGTGAAAGAATTAATTAATTATATATGTGAATACCTTACTAAACAAAGACTAGTATGCATAAGAATATGTTACTAATTAATTATTTAATTTGATAATGTGTTCTTTGGAATCCTATCTAATTGATGTTTCAAATTTTCATTGTTATAACCATAATGTGTTCTTTTTTATTTTCTTTTTAAATTTATTTTTATAATTTAATGAAAAAAATTCTAGAAAATGTTCTCTAAAAATAGAAAAACTATTATTAATTTAAAGATATTACAATATTCACATTACATCAAACTATAAAAAAGTACATGTCATACAAACCCATCATCATCATCATCATCATCTCCCCCCTCATCATCTCCTTGATTTAGATTTAGATTTTGCCACACCATCAGATGTAGATGTGCCCTCAAACCCCATCCTATGCTCTGTATGACCAATTGGGGAAAGTATTCATTGAGGTTACATCTTCTATGGGTTGGTACACATCTTCCTATACATCAGGTTCACTAGCTTGCACATTTGGGTCGAAGTCACACCAAGGTGTAGATTGAGCATCATCAATATTGTAAGAACTATTCATCCCAGACTTACATTGCCACTCCTCAATGGACCTTATTCCTCAACTCAGGATGCTCCTTGAACTATGTCAACTGCCTTTTGCATTTAGGGACATTCGCAATGGTTCAATGCTATGTTAACTCTATACCTGGGAGGATTACTCATTATTCCCTTCAGATTCAACCATTGATCTGCATCATCATTTGTAACTGGCAAGGGTACAAAGACCATGCAATCAGGAACTTCTTTTGTATTGTTACGTGAAACACGATCTAGCCCATGACTCATATTGGGAATGGTTGGTCCGGTGGTGATGTTGGAACAATGGTGATATGGGAATGCCTAGTCCTATTGGTGATGTGGATTGGCTGGTCCTGAGGGATTAGCTTGTCCTACTTCATTGAAGGGACAACCACAACCAATCTTTCGCGTATTGTGCATACCAGTCCCAATATTTATTTGATAGGACATAATTGTTAGTGGGTTGTCCTTGTAATAAACGGTCAGTTAGTCTCCCAATATAACTCACTCGATGCTTTTGTCTCTAGTCAATTGGTTTTTTACCTCGTAAGTCTTTAATATGTAATGTCCTTAGATTACATGGGGAAGGAATTGATTAATCAAACTGAATTGACGCATCACATGATCAGCTACATGCCACTCTATTGTCTCAAAACATATCAGTGGGTTAAGTTGACCATAAGGGATGGTCAACCCACACGTCAACTAGAATGTGTCATCAATTGCTAGATCTTGGTATGGTTGCTACATAAACTACATTAATAAACATGTTACATGAGATGTACAAATAATATTTAATTTGGTAATAAAAGAAAGTCTTTACTATATTAATGTTTACCTGATCAAATTGCATCTAATCTAATGCAAGTTTGAAGGATGATGTCAACGTATTTGATTATTGTAACAACAATATATCATATATGCAACTTGATCTAAGATAGGTGTTTGCTTCTCTAAACTATTAACAATTGTTAAATGAATTTTCCATATTGAATTGGTTTGTTGAAATTGGGTCTTTAGAGCTTTTATAATTCTATTTAATTATATTAATACCAAAAAAATTAAAATATGGTCTATCATGCCCGACAAGCTACTTGTTTAATAATAAAATAACAACATAATTCCTAATAAAATCCTTTAAACTATTTTTAAATACTTTTGTTTATTAAAAAATTATAATATAAGAGGAGGGAGTGAGTTCCAGTACATTTCAATATATAGGAAATGAAAATTTCAAAATAAAAATCACATGAAACTTATTATCTTTTCTCTAACTAATAAAAATCATAAAAATATTATGTCAAAAAAATAAAAATTAATTTACAATTTTTTGATGAACTTTTACCAATCCATGCTCACTAGAAATTACTTATCAATTGACATTGTTTTCTTTTCACTATTTTTTTGATATAGTCTCACTACACTAGTACACTATGTAATATAACCTAATTACACTTTAATAGGGCTAAATTCTAAATCCTAAACCCTCATAACAGGGCTATAACTAGTATACCCTGTTAAATGGAAATATGTATTTTTTTTATTTTGCACAAAATATATTACTTCAACAAGGGAAATATTTAAAGGGTGTAAAGCTCCACCTTGTACAATTATAAGCATTAATATATCACATCAAAACCCAAATTACACGATCATGCATACATATAATATATTATTATATTATATCACATCAAAACAGAAGATATGACCAGCAAATTAAACTGTAGGCCTTTGACATGGCTTAGGAGCCTTTTTTCCTAATTTCTTTTTCCACACAGTAGTGACCAGCAAGTTGCCAAAATCTCGCATGATGCGAGCTTCCCCTATGCAACCAGAAGGCGACGCGTGGCGTGCAGCAGGAGCATTCACAAAATCTCGCACGGGTGTGATTTCCAGCTTCTAATGGAGCGACGACACATGCCTCTCTCTAACGGTGATGCGATGGCATGCACAGACTTTGTTTTACATGCTGCACAGTATAAAAATGATGTATGTTGAATATAATCTCACATAATGTGAGATTTAAGAAATCATAATGAGTATAATTTTCTCTCAAATTTTATATTATTATTATTCAATTATCTAGTTTCCATAATAAAATAATTTATTCAAATTGTCATGCATAAAAAATGAAATCAAGATTAATAATGAAATTGAAAAAACTCAAATAACTAATAAGCAATGGAAAGGGAGATTGGAATGGAGAAACTTAAGAAGAAGAATGCAATACAATGATAGTTTAAAATAGTTGATATAATGAAGAAATTAAAAAAAAATTGTCCCCACCCATTTCAATGGCCCAAACCGGCCTTTGTCTTTCCATTTTGATCAACCAATGCTCTACCTTCAATGGACGATTTTGGTAGATCTCCCGCCAGAGACTCATTAACTATTGCTGCTATCACTACCAAGAAGATATCGCATATGCTCAACATCCTCATCAGCATCCCAAAGAAAGGGCATGCATGAGAAGAATCAAAATAAAAATTATTAGAAAAGGCATAAATGAGAGAAGAAATTGATTAACATTAGATTATGGATGAGAATGATTCTCGAAAATAAAACCCATATATGGAGTGAATTTCTATTACAGAAAATATAAGAAGAGTGATGAGTGAAATGGTTTTGATATCGCATGGAAAATGAATATAAATGAATTATTGCAGATATTAACAAAATAAGCATTGAATTTGAATTTGAAATTCAAAATTTAAATATCATAATTGATTATATTAATTTTGAAATACATCTTCAATTGTAAATAAGCAAATTTTTTTTTTCATGTGTGTCACTGTGAGTTTTTTTAAATATTTAGAATAGAATTTAAAAAATAAGAAAGAATATGCTTTGCTTTTTTTTTTTTTTTGCACCGATATGTATTCCTTTAAATATGTCAAACTTGTATCATTTGAAATTTGTTTTAATATCAATATTGATGCTTAATTTGAGTTAAGATTATGATTTTTGAATTAATTATAATTTATAATTGATGTCTTATAATTAATTATAATTGATGTAATTCATATCAGTTAATTAAATGTGATGAATGTAGCTGATATCTCTTAATTATTTATACTTGATATAATTGATTGGCTTCTTTATAAATGAGTATTTATTTTAAGAAATTGTTTTAAATATAAAAATCTAGCAAGAAATTCGAATTAATCAGAGGTGACACTTGTCAACGGCACGTTCCCACATCGATAACAGTAGCCAAGAGCACTAAAAATGGTAGCCGCCTTTTGCTCCTGTTTCAAGAAAACCATGGACATATTTAAACCGGTTTCATTATTTATGCAAAATAGTCTTGAAGTTGACTATAATTAATTTTTGTTATGATAATTTTCCAGATCATATCATGTCCAATCATATCAGGTGGAGAAATAATATACCAATGTTGATTAAAAATTGACTTTATAAGGGGTATGTTAGCTATTATCAGCGTGTCAAAGTAGTCCTAAATGGTTACAATCAACTTTTGTATTAACAGAAGTTGATTTAATTGATTTTGTATTTTACAGAATTCAATTTAATAGACTTCTTTGAAATATAGAGGACAATTGTAAGTTTTAGTACTTGACATATATTGACAATATTTAGAACAAGATTTTAATTGACTTGTAATGAAATCAAATAATATAAAAATTTTAGTAAATTTAATATTTTTAATCCAAATTATCCATTTTTAAAATTTATTTTAATCAAATTAATTTGATTGGAGTTTTATCATCTTACCACTGAAATAAAATTCTTAGTACTAATTCTTTTATTTACAATATTCAAATCTAAAACTTTATTTAAGAAAAATAAGTGTCAAATTAATTCAATCTAGCAAGTGATTTTTTTTTACTAAGTTTTTAGCTTAGTTCCTTATATTTATAGTGAGATAAATTAGTTTATTAGATTTGAAAAATCTTATACTAATTATTTCTTAGATTTGAAAAATCTCATAATAATTCTTTAAATTTTATAAAGAGAATAAATTAGTAATTAAATATGATTATAGTCAATTTCAAGATTATTTTGGCATAAAAATTTTGCAACTTAAAAAATCAATTTAAATTGATTTTTATTAGAAAAGAAAAGGATATATATGAAGCAACTGGAAAACTAAAAGTGTAATATGTTATTTTTTTCATTTTATTTATGTAAAAAATCTAAATTTAAAAGCAAGCTACACAAAAATATAATTCCATTAGAAGGTCTATTACAGGAGCATAGCCAGCTAATGAGCTCTGGCAATCAACTTAAGATTGTTTGTGTAATTAAATTGTTCAGATATATCCTCAAAGAAAAAACACATGAATTCGAATAAAAATAAAATAAAATAATGATAGTAGCCAATCTAACCCCTTGAACACGATCGAAGTTCTTAATCATGTTATCAAGGGACTTAATCAAAGGTGAAAGTCCACTATGCAAACACAATATTTCTTATTCAACCTGGAGAGGCTACTAAATCATAAGCTGAATGATCAAAACTAGTGACAATTATCTTTGACTACCAATTTCTTATTTATTATTACAACAATCGTAAGAAACCTGTTCACCAATCAATCTAACACCTCCAACCATCATATAAATAAAGTGAACTTCAATTGAACTAGTAACAGATATCATGCCAACTAATATCACAATATATAATCAAATAACAGGGTAATGAAGTTCTACTCCCTCACTACATCAAACTTAAATCTATACAATAAAGCATTATGATTTCATATTTTCATTAAAAATAAGATAACAGCATACAAAAAATAGAGTAAAAACCCGCTTTCATTGCTAAAGTTACATTCATAAAACACTTTTGTCCTGAAAATAAATTATACTTACAACTTCATAAACCAAAATAAGTCTTTATTCTATTGAAAGCAATAAAAAATATTTTATTTAAAAATAAAAAAGTAAAAGAGGTACTATGTTAAAATTAAAAAAAATACTAAAACTAATCTAATAATAAAAAAAATTAAATAATATACATAAAATTTTACATTTAAATTTCACCACAATTGATATAATTTTCAAAGTTAAAAAAGAACCGCACTGGTGGACGTTACATTAAACACTTTGTACCAGTTAAAAAGAACCGGACTGGTGGGGTGGGTGTGAACAAATGGACATAAATACTGATTATTGGCATTGTTGAAATTTTCCACTTAATTATTGAATAGGACAAATTGTAAGCTGGGTCTCACCCAGTGGTCCATACTCTTTACGAGAGAGCAGTGAAACCTCTCGTCTTTATACTTAAGAGGCCTTTATCTTAATAGGAAGAAAGCAAGAAGCATCATGTAAACTTGTCTGCAACACACCCATGTGCCCGTCAGGTCAGTGTCTTTTGCTACCAAGAGAAGAACGATGATGTAACGGTCTCGAGACCATACATGCTCATGTGAACTCGAGAAATGGTTGTGACCAAAAATTAAATAAAATTCGAGAAATGGCAAACAGCAATAGTCAGAATATTTATTTAGAGTTTAATTTTTATTTATTAATTATCATTCAGTTATATATTATTATATTACTTAAAATGATTATATTTCATATTTATTATTTAAAAAATTATATAAATAAAATAATTTAATTAAATAATAATATAAAAAAATTTATATAATACATACATAAAAATTAAACTATTTTAAATCAAAAGTTCAACTACACACGATCTGACGATCTCTTGCATGTAACTTTCCCCTCTTAACCCAACTAAAGAGAATATATTGTGCTCTCACTCTTACCGAATGATTATTTATTTTTAAGTAAATAATTTTTTATCCTAATATTTTTAATTTCATAATAATTTGGTCTCAATAATTTTTTATACCAATTTAGTTTTAACATTTTAAATTTCACATTAATTTAGAGATTTCATTAGATTTCAACTATAATATAATAACTTTGATAAAATAACTTTGACATCAAAGTGAAAATTTAATAAAATATAGTTCAATAATTGTCTAAAAAATTTCTGTATTAGCGATAGATTAAAATTAAATTTAAAATATATGGTATATAACTAATTGAAAATAGAGTTTAGTTTTTATGCATTTAGGTATAATATTTTTTTACACAATATTAAATCAAATCATATCATTTGAATGATTTTTCAAGTATTGAATGTAAGATATTTAACAACTTTTACTGATATAACAAAATATGATTAGATGATAATTTAAAAAGAATTTTACATTTTTAGTATATAGAAATTAAACTCTTAATAATATAATAATTCACACCAATATTAGATAACATGGTTCGAAGAAAACATATTAAGTTTTCCGTTTATAAGCTTTAAAACTACAATTTAAACAAAACGTTAGAACGTTTCTTTCATTTTCAGTTTCAGTTTTAGATTTGGAAAGGAAAAAATGAAAAACTAAAAACTCAAAATTTCTGGGTATTTACTTTGTAGTTTCCAGTTTCAACTTTTGATTTATGAAGGAAAAAAAAAATCAAAAACTGAAATTATATAAATAAAATAATTTAATTAAATAATAATATAAAAAAATTTATATGATACATACTTAAAAATTAAACTCTTTTAAATCAAAAGTTCAACTGCACACAGTCTCACGGTCTCTTGCGTGTAACTTTCCCCTCTTAACCCAACTAAAGAGAATATATTGTGCTCTAACTCTTACCGAATGATTATTTATTTTTATGTAAATAATTTTTTATCCTAATATTTTTAATTTCATAATAATTTGGTCTAAATAATTTTTTTATATCAATTTAGTTTTAACATTTTTAAATTTGATATTAATTTAGAGATTTCATTAGATTTCAACTTTAATATAACTAGTTGTTTAACAATATTGTAAAGTAATATTGAAAAATAATTTGTTAGACATTACTAAAAAGAAATAACAATTTAATTAAATATATTTTATCATAAATTGAATATATAAATTAATTTTAAAAACAAGTTAATAGTTAAATAATTAAATAATGAATAAAATTTAATAAATAATTAGTATCATTTTAAAGAAGAGTAAATTATGAAATTGAAGTATTTTTTAAAAAAATTTAATGTTGAAAAATTGAATGTTTTTCACCCTATAAGCAAATTGATACTTATTCATTATTAATTTATTAATTAATCAATATTAATTATAAAAATAAAAATGGAATTATCAATAACATGTCATATTAACAATAATTATAAAAATTTTGTTATAATTATCAATGCAGTTTAAAAAATTTTAAATATCATTTGGTTCATTTAGAAAATGAAAACATTAACATTGCAAAAACACCATAATAGTGACTAATAGCATCAAAATCATTAAATTAAAACTATTTTTATTTGAAGTAGATAATGTCCATTCTAAATTAAATTATTCTTCTCCTATTTAATTGTCTTTTACTTCACTATCTCCTTCAAATAGAATCATATATTTATTACATGGTCTTTTAACAAAATCAAACAAATCCCATAAATAAAAAATATTGATCAATAATTTCATCGACTTTAATTTATCACATTAACGTAAAAAAATCAAATATTAAATTATATGTTAAAATATAAAAAACTTAAAAATTTAAATAACATGATGTTGGAATTAATAAAGTTATATTGTAAAAAGTTGAAAAAAATTAAATGAAATATAAAATAAAAATAAATTTAGATGAGTATAAAACATAAAGTCAATTTATCAAATTACCTCTATTTTATTTTATTTATTCAGCATAATTATTTTAATCATTATGTTGTATCATCAATTAATTAATTAAAATTGATAATTAATTTACTTTAAATTAATTTTTTTACAAATTAAATATAATATTCATATTAATTGAATAAAATAAAATTTGATTTGATTTACAAATCACTTATATATTTAAAATATATTAAGTAGGTTTTTATTTATTTCATAACGTTGTTAAGTGGTGTTTAAAATGAATAAGAATAGATATCAATTTAATTTGAGTTTAAATTTGAAATAAAATTAAACTTATCAATCAAATTTATTTTTTTATGTGATCATCAATCAAATTTAATATGATCTTGAAACTAAAAATCAAATTTGATGAGATTTGTTAAATCACATGATGTATTGTTTTTAAAAGAAATTCAGGATATGAATGATAAAAATATATAATTTGGTCTTTATTAATATTCAATTAGAACACTCACATAAAAAATTATATTCAATTAAAGCACAAAATTTATCTATAAAATCCTATTCAAAATTGAGACAATAAAATTGTGTAACTAAATTCAAATTAATTAAATCCAAAATAAAAAAAATTTAATACAATAATAGTATATAAAGGCAAAAAAATGAAATTGAGCTTTACAACCTTGATTCAAATTTTGAATTAGCAACTCATAATTGAAAACATAATCATAAGTATTTTGTAGATTGGATTTTTTTTATTGAAATATATCAATAAGTTCACACCAAGGCCATTACATTCCAATAAATTCATTAGTATTGATAACCAATATATATACATATATAATCTCCAATATTTTAGAAATCTATACTGCTAAAACACCTATACTAACCATCAACATATCTAGTAGCTATGTTATTCATATTGTTTTAGTATGAATCCAAAAAGATTATAATCCTATACTTCCAAACTTCATTACTATATGGAATTAGTCATATCACTTATAGTCAATTTGATGTCATTCTTAACTATAATATTCTTCTTGAACAACTTGTACAATTCAATGTGTTTATTAAATGATGTTTCTTGATCACATAACTTGTCCCTCTAATCTTGAACAATTTTCAAAGCTTCTAAAACAATAGGTGAAAACAATTCAAATGTGATAATGAATTGTAAAAAAAACACCTAAAATAAATAAAAATATTAAATATATAACAAAAGATGAAAAATATAAACATAATAATAAAGAGAAAAATATGTAGAACTATTAGTAAAATTGATGTAAATTAAAATAAGGTGTACTACTCGTCCATATCAATTTTGATGACATTGAAATTGTCTCTTTCCATTTCTCTCAATAGAAATAGAACTTTAAATTTTTATAACTTAGAATGTTCTATAAGTGAATAATTCTAATATGAAATTAGTATGACTAATTATTATAACTAATATGAAAAAACATATTGATAGATTAATTAATATTATATTATTGTATGGAATAATAATAATTATATTATTGTATATAATAAATAGAAGAACATTCTATTAGTTGCAAATACAAAAAAATTATTATTATTTGAGTTTATTATTGATGAGCCATAGAAAGATAGATATTGATAGAGTGACTAAGTGATTGAAGGAGATATAAATTATTATGATATTGTTATTATTACAATTATAGATAGATTGTAAAATAATATGCATTAATTTAAAGAATATTTAAATTTTATATCAGAATATGTGTCGTTAAATGTATTTCTACTTTTGGTAAGAGAATTTTTTCTAAAAAAATTAAAATTACCAAAAAATAATACCTGACATTATAATTATTGTTTAATATTCCTAAATATTATATTTATATAGCTAGTTTAACATTTTATTAAAAAATATTTTAGGTGACAATTTACTTATGAAATTATACGATGCATCATTTGGACAAATATCAAAATTTTAATTATAATCAATTAAAATTTTGAATTAGTGACATATTTTCAAATTTAATTTCAATAACACACCCTAAAGAACATCATAACAACAAATCCAACAAAACAATTAAAACACATCCATATCCAATTCAATGCAAATTGATAAAAATCTATATTATATATAAATAAAAGGTGATAAAAAAAATACTATTTTGCTACATTACACATCATAAGACACATATGTCAAAACTCTAACATTGATGGAGTTGTTTGAAAATATATATAATAGAAAATATATTGAATGAATAAAACCTTGTAAATTATAGAAGACGAATCAATTAAAAGTGAAAAATAGAAGAGTGAAGTAAATAAAAAAGGAATATAACAGAACTGGTACTTTTTTCTATGCAAAGAAAAAGGCTAGAAAATACAAAATATTTAAAAAAATATCAATCTTAAAAATTCAAATAATATTATTTGTTTGCCACAATTGATATAACAATGTATAATAAAATAAAAGAATAAAAATTTACAATGAAAATTATGGGAGAATGAATAGATTAGAATAGTGAAAGAGAGGAAAGTAAATTTAGAGTAATGAAGAAACTCATCTAACCTGAAAAATATAAGAAATGAATAAACACGTATTTGAATATGAGGTAATGTTTGATGGCATTGAAGCTTCATCAACAATAGTAAAAATTTGAATGCTCGTTAATGAGAAGAAGAGAAGTGAAAAAGAGAATAAAGAGATATTATAAGAAGGAATGTAAGAGTTGTAGAATAATGATAAGTAAATTACAAAATGAAATCAATACTACTCATCAACGTAAAATAAGATAAAAATAAATTAAGACAACAATTGAGAGTGATAAAAAATAAATAATCATAGAGTCATTCATCTATAAAGTTTTAAAACTGATATATCAAGACAAAAAATAAAATAACCTAACAAAATAAAACAATATTGAGAGACGCTTGTTATAACAAAAAATTACCTTGATAAAAATTTATATTGAAAAAATTGAAACTTAGTATTTATTATTGTAGATATGAAAATACTATACATTGATTTAAAGTTGATATTGAATTTGAAATTTAAATTTTGTATATTTTAATTGATTAATTATATGAATTTTGAAATATACTTTCTATTTTTGAAGTAAATAAAGTTTAAAAAATTATAAAAAAATGACACATTGTATGTAAATGTGAAAGAATAAATTTTATAGAATATATATTTGAATTTTTCAAAAATTAACAGGGACATAAAAATACACCTAATTCAGTATAATAGTTCTCTCATATTCAATAGGTTCATATTTATTTTAGATTTGATTTTTTAGAAATTTTAGAAATATTTCCTTATTTAAATATGATTTTGAATTTTGTAATTGATTATTATACATGTGAAAATATATGTATTAATTTAATATGATTTTTAATTCAAAATTCAAATTTTTATAATTAATTGTATTCATATTATATGAAATGTTAAATATACCTTTTATTTTGCATAAAAAATACCCTTTATTTAAGAAGTAAAAATAATTTTCTAAACAATATAAATTATGAGAAAATGGTACATGGTGAAACAATTTAAAAAAATCTATTATAATAAAATTTTTATAATAGTTGTTTCATTTAACTAATTATTTATTATTATTAATTATTAATATTATAATTATAGTATTTTAATATTATAATAATATATTTGACCTTTCCTTTATCTTCTTTTTTTTTATCATTTTAAAGTTTAATTTTTCAATTATAATATTTTGTTTAGCCTTATTTTAATTGCCGTTTGTAATAAATGCTATAATATTTTATATAGGGTATTTAGATTGCATTGATGATAGAGAGATATGAAGGTGATTTTTTTAAAAAATAATTAATAATTAAGATTATTTTTCATCTCTTAATTTTTCTCTCTTCTATATTTGTATCTTGATATTTTATTTGTTTTGGTCTAACTACATGTGCTATTGTCTCATTTATTTTTTATTTATTTTTTTAATATCTTATATGCATAATAAATCAATTCAAGATATAGTACATTAAGTTAATAAATGCAGTTTAAGAATATACAAACAAAATATGATAATATTTATTCAAATATATCTATCTTTAATAATAAAAAATAATTATAGAAAATAATAAAAAAGGAAGGGTTTGGTGACATTCAAAATAGATAGATCATCATATGTATTATTTAAATGATAAAGAATATTTCATTAAATGTTGATAATCTTCAATGATATTTTAATAATATATAATAATTGTGATTGTGTTTTTTTAAAAAATAATTATAGATTAAAGTTATGAAAATTGTGAGTCATAAATTATTAGAATAACTCTTAAAACTTTCCTTAATATGGTCTTAATATTAGTATTATAGATAACTTTGACATCAAAGTGAAAATTTAATAAAATATAGTTCAATAATTGTCTAAAAAATATACTGTATTAGCGATAGATTAAAATTAAATTTAAAATATATGGTATATAACTAATTGAAATAGACTTTAGTTTTTATGCACTTACATTATAATATTTTTTTAATAATATTAAATTAAATTATTTCATTTGAATGATTTTAAATATTAAGTATAAGATATTTAATAACTTTTACTTGATATAACAAAACATGATTGTATGATAATATAAAAAGAATTTTACATTATCAGTATATAGAAATTAAACTCTTAATAATATAACAATTCACACCAATATTAAGTAACATGGTTCGGAGAAAACATATTAAGTTTTCCGTTTATAAGCTTTAAAACTACAATTTAAACAAAATGTTACTTTCTCATAACTTTTATTTTAAGCCAAAGTTTGAGAATTGTAAATAAAAATCCAAACATGCACATTATCAGCGTTGCAATGCATACATCCTAACATAACCGTTGTCAGAAATAAATATAAAAGCATCCTTCCTTTAAGCATTGTCGTCATGGACTCAGAAAGGAAAAGAAACGATATTATTTGGAAAAGAAATTATAATAAAAAAGGCAGTGTGAAAGAGGCGTGATGTGGGAAGAAGAAAACAAAAAATCGGAAGTATCATAGTGGGATTCACACTACATTTTGTCGTGTAATAATAATAAAAAAAAAGCATGGCATGTGGGGTGGGGCTAGTAAACGGGCGTAAATATCGTAATTCAGCATTGTTGAAAAAATCTCCACTCAATTGATTTGGAGATTCACTGAACGAAGCATTAAAAGATAGTAGAAAGCAACAAGAAGGAAACCATACCATCACACTATTTGGACGTAGTGGACCATACTTTCCATGAAAGCAGTGAAACATCTCTTTTCTTTGAAGGAAGAAAGCAAAAAAGCATTGTACTCGAAGTGAAGTGAATTTGTATGGAAGACCATTGAGAGCGTGAAGTCAATATCTTTTGCTTATAAAAATTTACCAGCCCTGCACTATGTGTACACGACCCCTTCACACACTGCTACCACTTCATTACACTTGCACTTGTGAGAGCCCCGAGTTTTAGTGCAAACTACAGCCACTTTCCTTACCTTCCTTCTAATCTGATCTTGAGAAACATGGCTGCAGAACTTGTGGCTGGTGCTCTCCTCTCTTCTTTTTTTGATGCTGTCTTTGACAGGCTGTCATCATCCGAGGTTGCCAACTGGATCCGAGGGAAGAAGCTTGATGAGAGGCTACTTGGAAGGTTAAAGAAAACTCTTGAAGATGCTTATGCCTTGCTCAATGATGCTGAGCAGAAACAGATCAAAGAGAAAGCAGTGAAGGACTGGCTCGATAGTCTTGAAGATGCTGCATATACGGCTGATGACTTGATGGATGAAGTCTCCACTAAAGCTGCCACTCAAAAAGATCCAGGTAACCGCTTCTCTCGTTTGCTCAACTTGCAAGATAGGGAGATGGTCAGTAGGATGGAAGACATAACTTATACATTAGAGTCAATTGTAAGCCAAAATGATTTCCTTGGTCTGAAGGAGATTCCAAAAGAGGACTTTTCATGGAGGGAAACATCATCTGTAGTTGATATGTCTGATATATATGGAGGGGTGAAGACAAGGAGGCCATAATAGAAAAACTATTGCCAGATGCTAAAATATCTGTGATCCCCATTGTGGGTATGGGTGGGATTGGAAAAACTACTTTGGCTCAATTGGTTTACAACGATGACAAACTGAAATTTGATTTTAAAGTGTGGGTTTATGTTGGGGAAAAATTTGATGCCCTTACGATGACAAAGAAAATCTTGGAGAAATTAGAAACTTCTAGTTCTTGCGACAAACTTGATTTAGATTCAATTCAACTTAAGTTGAAGGATATGTTGACAGGAAAAAGATTCTTGGTGGTTCTTGATGACATGTGGAAGGTTAATTATGGTGAATGGATAAAATTTCAAAATCCTTTTAAATGTGAAAGTAAGGGAAGTAAAATTATAGTAACAACTCGCGATGATACTGTTGCTTCTGCGGTGCAATATTCAACCTCACAAATTGAGGGAGTTGTCTAATGATCATTGTTGGTTAGTGTTTGCAAATCATGCATTTCCTTCTCCAGGATCTCAAAACTATTCATCTCTAGAAGAAGTTGGTAAAAAAATTGTTGAAAAGTGTAAAGGATTACCTTTAGCTGCTAAGACACTTGGAGCCTTGTTAAGAACAAAACATGATGTAGGGGACTGGGATAAAATATTGAAGAGTGAAATTTGGAAATTTTCTGAAAATGAAAATGAGATTCTTCCTGCACTAAAAATCAGTTATCATTACCTCCCTTCATATTTGAAGCGTTGCTTTGTTTTTTGTTCTTTATATCCTAAGGGTCATCAATTTGATAGAGATGAATTAGTATTGTTGTGGATGGCAGAAAATCTTTAAAACAGCCAGAGAGTGGAAGCAACATAGAAGATTTTCATTCTTGTTTTGATCATTTAGTTTCAAGATCTTTTTTCCAGCCTTCTAAAAGTAATGAAAATTTATTTGTGATGCATGATCTGATGCATGACTTAGCAATATTCTATCCTGGAAAGTTCTATTTTAGAGCCTCAGAATTCGGGACTACAATGTTGATTTTAAAGCTCGTCATTTGTCATATGATGTTCCAGAAAATAATTTGTTCTCAAAATTTTTGGAAACATTTGATAGTTTGAAACATGCAAGGACATTGTTGCAAACCTCTTTTGGTATGTTTAAAAAGTTCCCAGAGGAAATTGCTTCTTCTATATCACTTTTGCTGCCACATATGAAATGCTCAAGAGTTTTGTGCTTCAAAGGCGTTCCTCTTGACTCAATACCCAATTCAATAGGTGAGTTGATCCATTTGCGCTATTTTGATCTCTCTAGAGCACCTATTGAGACATTGCCCGAGTCATTGAGTGACTTGTACAATCTTCAAACATTGAAGTTAAGAAATTGTGAAAAACTGAAAATGCTTCCCTCTAGGATGCAAGATCTTGTAAATTTGCGGCATCTTGATATTAGAGGAACTTATTGTTTAAAAGAAATTCCAGAAGGGATGAACAAATTAAAAGATTTGCAGTTTTTAAGTGACTATATTGTAGGGAAGCATAATGTGAATAGAATTTGGGAATTTGGAAAACTTACAAATCTTCATGGGTCACTTGTCATTCACAAATTAGAGAATTTCAGTAATAGTGATGAAGCTTCAGACGCAAGGATGATTAAAAAGAAGCACATTGATGATATAACATTTAGATGGTCATCATCATGTGATAATGTTAACTTGCAAACTGAAAAAGATATATTTAAGAAGTTAAAACCTTGCACAGAAGTGAAAAAGATAAATATATGGGGATATAGGGGTGAAGTATTTCCGGATTGGTTAGGTCAATCTTCCTACCATCGAATGACTGTACTGACTCTGGTTGGGTGTGGGAATTGTTGCAAGCTTCCTTCACTTGGACAGTTACCCCATCTGAAGCACCTGAAGATCTCTTTTTTGACAAGCTGACTAGCATTGGTGCTGAGTTTAACAAGAATGATCATGAGACTCCTTTTCCATCCCTTGAAACTCTGGAACTTCATATCTTGCCTATGTGGCAGGTATGGCAGTCGTCTCTGTTTGATGCTGCTTTTTCTCATCTTAAAAAGCTTTCAATTCTCCATTGTCCCATGTTAACCGGAAATTTGCCAATCACCTTCCGGCTTTGGAAGAGCTTCATATTTCTGGATGCGAGCAGCTTACTTGTTCTCTCCCAAGTGCTCCCAATATTCTCGAATTGCATATACATCGTGTCAGTGAAGTAAGGTTTCAGGAGCTAACAAGTCTTCGATCTTTAATAATCACACGTTGCTCCTCAGCCATATCATTTCCAGGGGCTTGTATGCCCGCTTCATTACAACATCTTGGAATCCGGGATTGTAAAAACCTAGAATTTCCAATGCAGCAACAGCGGCAAGAGTCGCTACGTAGACTTGAAATAGATAATAGCTGTGATTCACTCATATCCTTCCCGTTGGCAGCATTTCCAAATCTCACGCGCCTCATAATCCTAAGGTGTGCTAACATGAAATATTTGAGGGTCACAGTCAAAGGATGCTGCTCCTCTTCCTCCAAGCCTCAATTTGATTATCAGATTTTGCCCCAGTTTTGAATCCTTGCTGTCTCAGTCCTCACGGGACAATAACGCTGCTCTTCCAAGTCTCCTCACCTTACAATCCAAGGATGTGGCAGCTTCGCATCGTTCTCCACATTAGGGAAGGCTGCACCCCAATTAGTGCTTCTCACATACATACTTGCCCAGAAATTGAAATTGATTCGTTTGATGAAGAAGGGAGATGGGAGTCTGCCGCCTACCTTGAGATATGTTAGTATCTACAAATGTGAGAAACTATTGAGGTGCTTAGCATCATCGACGGTATTGCATAGTTGCCGCAGTCTTACCCGTCTTGTGATCGGCGGTGCATGTGATAGTGTCAAGTCCTTCCCAAGGGAAGGTTGCCTGCCTGCCTCCCTTGAGTATCTGAATCTAGAGGACTTTCCAAGTCTGGAGGCGTTGGATTGCAAGGGGCTTCTGCATCTCACCTCCCTCCAGTTTTTATTAATTAGAGGCTGTCCCAAGCTGGAGAACATTGTGGAAGAAAAGATGCCTGCCTCTCTTGAAGCACTCACCATCTTTAGCAGTCCTTTCTTTGGTGACCGCTGCCGAGGAAGAGACCTGCAAATTTGGCCCAAAATCTCCCACATCCCTAATATTGAAGTTAATTGGAGACACATTTTTGACACAGCATCTTCATCAGGTAGTTATTTAACTCGCCCCTTATAAAGTTACTGCATGTTGTTCAATTATGTTTAATTTTCAGCACCAACATTTTTTGTTCTCTTGTAAATAATGATGACTGTTTTTTTTTCTTAATTAATTTTTACTGTAAATGTAAACCCATCTCCCTGACAAACAAGTGCTAGTCACCATTAGCATATATAAATAATCTACAGTAGATGGGCAGTTATGGCTATAGAATCATGTAAGAGTTATTGTATTTTGAGAAAGTGTTAATTCAATATTTATTTTCTTTTTATTTCTTCCTTTTCTTGTCTGCATGCAGATGTAGATACAGATGCAGATGTAGATACAGATGCAGATACAGATACAAAGGAATGAAAGGGCCAAAATATATGTGGTAAAGGTTACTTCAAATGCGTACATATATGAACAAGTGGAATGAGGTGCTTTTTCTAAGCCTAATTCATGTATTGCTTTTCAATTTTTGATAGCATATTATCCTCGTCTTAGTTATTTGTGACCATTATAATGCTCTCGTGTTCCATGTGACCCTTCTAATATTCAAATTGACTAACATAGAATTTGCATGTTCGAACACAAGCTGAATTTATAGTTGAAATCTCGTCTCCTGTACTATATTCCACTGACTGCTCCCAAGAAATGGCTTAGAAAGCAAATGTCATGGTCATTGAGAATTCCAATGAAGAAGAAAGATAATTCTATTGGCTGTATTTAATTTAAAATTTTCTATACTTGCTATTCGTGGTGTAAATTTCCACTTTATTTTTAAGTACCTAATATATTAATAGGATTTAGGAAAACGCGATTATTGTTAATTTCTATCTAGGTTTCAGGTCTACAAGAATCACATTTGTTGTTGGCTGAGCTTGAATTCAAGTGAGGATTACTTGGCTTGGTGCTATTTAAAACAGATTCTGTTTTTGTCCACCTTTTATTATAAGAAGTCAAGAAATAAATAAATTAATAGAAAGAAATTTCTTGACTATCTTTTGCTTACAAAATGTTAAATCCTGCTTGATATTCAATAGAGAACTTTTATGAACTGGAGTAATATTGACAAGTTTTATTGTATTCTATCTTAAGCTCTTTCTACATGTTTCAACAGGTTAAAAGATAAGAATGGGTTGAAAACCTTAAAATCATGTGCTAATTGTGATTAATATTGTCTACTAGGATCCTTGCTTGTGATGTGTAGTTGCCAATGGACAAAGGCAACGTAGAATCATGGAAAGACCATTCATCTCTGGAGATTGCGTAGCAAGAGAAAAATTATGTCTGAAATTCTACCAAGTTTCCTTCCCACATTGGACACTGAAGGTGAAAAACATTGAAGATAGCTTACTAGCCCAAAAGATGAGGGAGATAGGTCTAGAGAGTTATTGTCTGTCTTTGCGTTTTAAATGACTCATTTTTATCATTTTATTTTTCATAATGCATACAGAAAGCTTTACCCTCCTATTTTGATGTTGATGTCACAAATTCTTAATGTTTTTTAAAATTCATAATTTAATTTGAGTTTGTTTTTCTTAACAGGGCTAGAAGATACAGGGGTGGCAGGATACTACGTTTCCACAAAGGCTATGGGAAAAATGATTATTGACAAATTGAGTGAAGATATGCTAGTTTGTAATTCTTCTACTGCTATTGAGAACACTTTCAAGAACCATTTCCTGGGAAGATGGGGGAAATAGGTGTGTGACCACTCACTAGCTCTTTCTCAAGCCGAAAAGAACTTTATGAATAACTGAAATGAGATTTGTATGATAGAACTAAGTTTTTCTCTTAAATAATAGGATGATGGATCATTGTTTAGGGCAGCTAACAGGTTTCTTGACAATGCCAAATGGAATACTTGATGTGGTAAGTCATAAGTGATGCCCAAAAACTGGATTGTTTCACATAATCCATAATCTGAAAAGTGAAAGAGAAGCCAACAATTTACAAAATCCATAGATTGGTTAATAATGCTCAAATTAACAGTGACTCATTTCCTCACATAGGTCCTATTTGACATGGATTTTAATGCAACCTTCGCAGCATCACAAGGCATGGAATGGCCCAAAAGCCAGACAATAGGGTCTACCAACTTGCATCATCTGTGGTGAACCCTCTAGTCTTCCATGACATGGCTAAACTGCTCTCTGAATGTTCCAGCTCCTCACCATGCATTGACTCAAAGTGTAGGCCAATTCAAATCCCACTCATGAAGTTGTCTGGCTTAATAGAAGAATTCTCTGGTCACCTTTGGGGAGATGCTATTAAGAAGAGTGGCTTGACAGCTATGCCCTCCTCAAAGGGGAATATGTCTCCAAAACTTAAAAATATCTGCAGAAAATCAGTAGAGGAAGCAAGTATACCTCAGAATTAAAGCAGATGCAATGCCTTATAAGCCAAATCACATGGTCATAATGATGTATATTTATATACAACACACGTTTTTTTTTCTCGAATTTCTCAACCAAGGAGAAAAAAAAGTTAATAGAGAAATAAAAAATTGATAATGTGCAATAATAATTTTATCTCCTATCATCAGTTAAGTGTTAACACAATGTTGATTAGATGCAGAAGTTAGATTATCCCTTGAGAACAATGAAATCTTTGCCTTGCAGTCGTTGGCATTATCATTAATGAACTTTTCTTTCAATGGATTTTTGTCAGCTACCTTTTGCCCGTTGTCTTGACTCACACTCAAATGCAAGGCCCCTTTGTTACCGTCCTTGGAGTTGCTCTCGTTTGCTTGCTAGTGGCAGGCATTTGTTCGGTAGGTCTTGTGTTACCTTTATATTTTAAGCATCTTCCTTTTATTGGCATATGATCTCTTTTAAAGGAGTCTCTCGGTATGCACAGTTTGGTTGATGTTGTTGGTGGTCTTCTTATTGGACTTGGGTCCTGGCTTTCTGGCTGGCAGTTGATGATTTGATGGACAATTCTGATCTCAGGACTAAAAGGTATTTCTACTGCTAATTATAGTAAATTCAGCATAGAATAGCTTATTATCCCATCACATGCTTACAAAGTGTTAAATCCTGCTGGTTTCCCCCCAAAAAAAAAAAACAAAAAAAAAAAACAACCACAACCACCTTTGTATTCTATCTCATACTGATATGCTTTTGTTGCAGTAACACTTTTTGGGCTGCCTTGAGCATCCTCTTCTTGTTTACTTATCCAACTCCGAGCTTTGAGTTTCATACTGCTTTCACTGGTGTTGAAATGGGAATTGTAAGTAACTTTTCACCCTTTAGCTTCTAAAATTATTGCTTAATGTCCTCTTTGTTGAACATATATAAACACTAAATTGAGCATATACATTATTTGCTGAAAATGAAATTCACTACTAATGACTTCCATCTTCACCAACCTTGAGCATTGTAAGCGTTGTTGTGTTGTACTAGATATATTAACCTAAGTGGCCATGTTCTTCAGGTCCCTGGGTACAACAAACATACCACTATTTTCACCATGGCTTTGTTGTCTGTGACTCTGTTCTACGCTTCTTCTCTTCAGAACTATACCTGCATGTGTTGGAAGAATGCTGCTGGGGATGCCTACAATTCTCATTGTGAAATTCTGCAACAAGACTCTTCAAAATGTACTCTTCCCGTGGTATCAAACTGCTTGTGCATCCCAATAAAATCAACAAGCTATAGCTCCACATTGAACTGCTCTAACACAGTTAAAATGTCTGATAAGCTTAAACAAGGAGGTTATTTGCAAAAGCCTCTGTGGCAGTGTGAGGCATTTGATGTTGATACGGGAATAAGATTTCTTCGGTATGCATGCCTAGCTTGGTCTGTGGTTGACCTTGTGCCATCTCTTTGATAACACGTGAGCTTGTGATACTTACATATGCGTAGTATAAATTAGTTTCAATGGATATCTATATCTATATGTAAATTAAATTTTTGTATAGCAAAATCATCCCACTCTGGTCGTATCCAGCGATGATTTTTGAACAGTAAGTGAGAACCGTACTGGTCTGTTCACAAAGATCCTTCATCTAATAATAATTTCTCAGCTCTCCCAATAAAATAGCAGCACTGTGAAAATCTATAAATATATCCCTTATAGTTTTGTAATCATGAATGCTTCACATCAAACACCAATTTCTTTCAATATTCTCATTACAAAATATCGATGGAAATTCCGGATTTTAGCATGGGTATCCTATGGTCACAGACCGAAAGCTGTTTCTTGTTGATATAGTGCTATGACAAACAAGGGTGTAAAAATCTATGGTGACTGTTGGTGTAATGTTGACTTATTTTGTGCAGTTTTCTTGAGTCTTCATGTTGCCATCAGCTGATTTGACATGCTATTGGTGCTCTCCTGAAGATTGTTTCCTGCATAGCTGCTTTGTTTTGGGTGTTGGTCAGACTTTGGAGTTTGATAATCGGCTGTTGAGATCCCTTTATGCTAATTATTAGTGTTGTCTTGAATTTTTGGGTGTATGAGTACTGGCTAGGTGGGTATGTGTGTTGGAGTTTATTCTTTTGAATTTGTATGGTGATGGTGTGATATGTCAATCATGATTCGTGGTTGAGGGGTAAGGTCTTGTGTTTTGGGGCTTATCTAGTGGGGGCCTGGATGGCTTTTATTTTAATCTGTGAAATCAATTTCTGGTTTGTCTTTTGTATCACTGCCTTTTTAAGAGCCTTTTTTGTTTTCAACTTCCTTCTCTGGCTTTTATGGCAATGTCAAAGGAGTTGTCTCATTTTGGTGCTCATGTTATGAGAATAGGTGATGCATTGGTGGGGTTGCTATGCTGTGAGTATCTATCAGAAGTCCTCTGTTGCTGAGACATATGGATCTATGCTTTTCAAACATGTGCTGATGTTACTTTGTGATGGTAGTTTGTATGGTTTGCTTTAGCTTGTTTTACCATATCGAATTACATGCTGTGAAGAATGGTGGTGTGAACAAGTGCTGCTATAGTTTTGGAATTGTTTTGCTGTCTCTTATTCAGCACTAGGTGGTAGGATTGTAAACATGTTGGTTAGGATTGGACTTTGTGCAAACTGCAAAGTGTAATGGGTTAAAGCTAACCCCTTTTACTAAATTGAACACAATTACAAAGAACATAAATCACTAATATCATTGCAACTTATACTGAAAATTCATAAAATTGCAAAGGCAAATCATTACAGAATTTGAAAATCTAGCCATTGCTTCTAAATACAAGGAAGAAAACAAGAACCAACAAAATATCCACATTTAGCTACAATAATGCATACTCTTCTGACATTACCATCATCTTGCTTATTTCTCCAGTAGGATGTTCAGCAATCCAGCAAGGGCTTGATTGTCACCTGCCTATCATAATCAGCAGCTACATTATAGGATTTGCCTGTCACAGTATTTTACCAATCTATCTATGCTTCAAAAAATAACACAATCAACAATGCAGGCATAAGATATTAATCTTTGGGTACTTGGCCAAAAAAAGTACATCCACAACCACGGAGAGAAACAAATTGATATGGCACTTTATAATCTTTTGATTCCAGATTCTTGGTTTTGAGATATTCAGATTTTGATATTGATCTGCCATATATCCATCAATGTTGAAAAGTGGCTAACAATGTTGCACATTCTATTCGCTTATTATGTTATAAAAATTTAGAAGTTGCTTGTCACTTGGGGACAATTTTCTATATTTCATCTAAAGCATGAATATCGTTTTTTAAAACAGAAATAAAGCAAAAATATCCTAAAATGCAAGCCCCCCAGTGAGTTCTTGTTTTGAGTGGGGTAGAAAGAACAAAAATACAAAGCAACAACTATCAGCAACTATTGGTAAAAACACCGGTCCATATAATCTCCTATAAACAAGTAATTAGTATCTGGACACTGTAAATAAAACAAATATTCTTAGATTTGAAATCTAAATAAATAGCAAAATTTAACATCAAGGATAAAATTCGAATTCACAAAAAAATAAAAATAAAAAAATTTGCACTTAAAAATAAGGATTGAAAGAATTGCTTCTTCCTTCCACCAAACAGGCATTAAAAGTTAAAACGATAACCATTAAAATCAAAATAATGAACCATAATACAGGAGAAAATAAAGTATTTAAGTGCAACAACAACACATCCAACTAAACAAAGCATAACTAGTCATGCAAAGCATGGAACAGCCAACAGATGAACAAGTAGTAAAGCAAATGAGATCAATATCTTTAGCAACAGAGAAAGGCCTCTCATTGGAATGAAGGCAACTAATAAAATGTCAGGAAGAAAGAATTGCACCTCAATATTACTTCCATGCATTAAAGTCTCCTTAGCCTTCTCACATAATAAAACTCTAAGGTACATGGAGAACAGAAAACAAACTAAGACAGCATCAGTTTATTTTAATTGTTGTTTTCCATTAAGATAATATAATAACAAGAAGAGGAGATGATAATATAGCATTCCAACAAGAGTCATGATTAATTAAAGTAATTATAACGGAAACAAAAAGGGAGAATCAACATATTAACCACTTGCAATTATTGAATTTAACCTACTTTTGCAGAAATTGGGATTATCTTGGACAACATCCCCTAATACCATTAGGGAATATTATCAAGGTGATTTCATGGGAAAGGTAGAATGCCTTCTAAAGGTAATAAAATTTACTTGATAATTTGTTATTATACAGTATATGTGTGTATAGATAGATGGTATTTTATCAAAACTTATGCCTAATATTTGTTTTGTTCAAAGATTTTTATACCCGTGAATGAGGAAAACATCTATTGGTACCTTGTCATGGTTTACCTAGAAAAAATCAGCTCATTATGTTTGACTTTGTCATTCCCAGCCTAAAAAGAGTCAAAGAAGCACAACATTAAAAAATTGGTATATTTTCATGTTCATTACCTTAGCTTTGTAGTGTATCAAATCCCTTTATTATCCATTGCATTTAATTTATTATCAGCTTACTTAATCTTTTTTTTTAGCTTTACGGGCATTGTATTTCGAAGAAATGCTTTTACATTATTCTTTTTATAATCTTAATTCTTAAGAACACTCGTAAGCCAAAAACAAATGATTTTGCAATTATTGAGGCTGAGGAGATTGGATAACAAAAGGATGACTTGTAAGTTATTGTTAACAAATTCTTTAGATATATTACTCATACATTTCTATTAATACACTTTGAATCTCATTTAAATGCAAATTCAGAAATGACTCTAGTGTTTGGGTGGTATCATGGATGCTTGATTGCAGTTGGTCTGATAACTACAATATTTGTGTAGATACCCAAACTCAAATTGAATACGCACACTTCATTTTCCTTTTTTTTTTCATTAACACTTTTTAGTCATTAATTCAAAAACTTTCTTTATTCTTAGGTGGAAAGCTACGAGGATGCAGCTTGCACTAGATTTGGTTTTGAAGCCGTACAACGAAATAAGTAAGAAAGTCATTGATGCAGCTATCAAAAACTACTAGCAATTTGAAGAGAAGCAACAACGTTTAGCGAAAGCTGTAGGATAGACTTTCTAGTTTTTTATAAATGTTTACAATGCTTTGGTTTAGTCAATTATTTTGAAGTCTTTTTTTGAACTGTTGTACTCCAATTCGTGGAATGTGATCACAATTTCTATGTGGATATTTTAGTTCTATTTCTGGTTTTGGATCTTGGTTGCATATCAGTATTTTGATTAATTTACTGCTACTGCAATGCCTAATCACTGCTCTTAGGTGGGGAATGTTGGTTTGGGACCATTTGGTCATGGTTTATACTATAATAGAAGTAGTGATGTAAAAGAATGGAAAACTTTTTTAAGCTTAGAGAGCAAGACGATGACTTGGTTTTTGTTTCGTTTTTGCAGTAAGCTAAGAAAGATGTGTAGGGAAGATACAAATTAAAGAAAGAAGTGATATATATCCCCCTGAGCTATTGATGAGTTAAACCCAATTTTTAATTATAGAGTAAATCCAAAACAGTGTACTCTTAATTTTTAAATTGGACAAATTAATCCCTAACAAAAATGAATTGACAAATTGATTCATGACCTTTTCAAATATGGGATAATTTAGTCCTAACAAAAATAAATGGACAAATCAATCCTAACCTTATAAAAATTAGTCTAGGCTGACTGGCAATATATTTAGATGACGACTTGATAAGCAACAAAAAATAATAGAAGAGAAATTAATGAAAAGCCTAAAGAGAATCAAATGCTTGTTTGAATTTTTAATTCATTTTTTCGATAAAGCCTAAAGAAATCAAGTCTGGGATGCCTACTGGTTTAAATTTTAATTTTTTTATAATTTTTTCCTTTTTATTCTAAAAAGCTAATTTTTTTAAATAAATGAATTTTCAAATATTTATACTTTTCATAATTTTATTTTTAATGTTTATTAATAATTTAAATTAAAAAAATTCTTGATTTACAAGGTGATTTATTACTAATTTATAGATTTGGTTATTCTAAAATGAGGATGTTAGTAAAGTACATAGGTAAGGGATTACTCATCCATTGATCATTTTATGGAATCCATATATGATGCATATACGCCAAGTTCAGGATGCCATTCTTGCTTCAAAGCCATTAGCTCGGTTTTGTGCCATTAGCTAGCTTCTGTTGTTTCCTAGGAGGGATGTTGTACCTGTAACGAATATGCAAAGTTTAACTTGTATTTGACATTGTTGCTTCAGTGGAGCAATATAGACAGAGAACTGTGTGCCTACTACATACAGATATGACTGTTTTATAATCTAAACAACGAATACAGACAGGCATGGAGTTTTTTATGGTGCATTGGAAGGCCTACGTCAGCATTGGAAAAAACAGAAGTTGTAAAGGTCATAACCAATGTTCTGAAAATTGAAACTTTAGAGGAAGAAATCGCCTGTTTGTTTGGTTTAATCAAAATGCTCAGGAAAGACTGGAGGAACAAAGAACAAGTTGGAATTGAAAGCTTAACCTTAAAAATCCTTTAACCTTTTTTTTTTTAAATACAAAATTACATTATTTTGGGTTTTTTTTTAAAAAAAACTTAAAATATCATATTTCCTAATTTTTTTTCTTTTCTAATATGAAAAGTAGTAACTTAAGAGATTTGATCCATATGGATAATATTTATTTTGATTAAGAGATAAATTATGTTATGTTTTATGGATTTTGTTGATGCCTAATTTAATTTTTAGTTATTTTATGACATATATTTTATTTTGTATTTTTATACATTTATATAAATACATATTTTATTATATTCCTGTTTTAAATAAACCTTTGGCCAAAGTTTTTTATGGTGTCGGCCTAATTTTGGAAACCTTTGGTCATTACAATGCAGAGATTGTTCAATCAAGTCATATACAATGCAGAGAAGTTTTGGTTTCTTGGACATCTTTAATGGTTCAGAATATTATCTGTCACCTTAAACAAATGAAGTAATTGCTCTGAGGCTTATATAATTATGTAGCAAATTAAAGTCAAATGGCGATGGCATGCTTTGGAAATTTAGGTCCACATTTCTCTTTGGAGTACGGGCTAATATTGAGCTCAGTAAGTAATCAATTCTCATTTATCAGGCTATACCAGCATATACGTTATATATATATATATTTCTTCTGGAAAAAGTTCTCATTGTAATCTTGCTGCAAGAGATTTTTATGCAAAACTTGACGCTTAGTTCTGCCACAAGATCATCATTGGTATTATGTGTTGCTTTATTGTTTATGGATTAATGAAATTAAACTTTCTAATCTATAAACAAGGGAGAAAAAAAGAAAGCAATTCACAGGAGTAGTCCAACAAGATAAAAGCACAAACAAACTACCCGGCAATTTCGTTTCACGAAAGGCTACTTTGGAGCAGGCATGTTGCTCCTCCTCCTCGGAAGGGAAAATAAAGGCATGTTCCAAGTCTTCCAGGAAGTTGTAGCCCGGGAGGTTCGCCAAGGTGAAGACACGATTCACACGGACATCAACATCTAAGAACCTTTGCTCCTTTCCTCCGAATCCGAAAGCAGGCGGGCTCATATGGTGCGAATGAGAGGGCAAACATGAGCACGCAAAGGACTGTTCTTGTGCCATAATTATGCTCAGGTGGGAATCCATTCACCAGAGCACATACGAGGCCATTGCCAAGTTCAACAAACTTGAGCTGGAGGGTGTAAGAAGCAAAGGAGGAGGGTTGGATTGCCTCAGATACCTCGTCAAGTGATTGATAGCAAAAGACGGAATTGTCTTGGTTATTCAGCAGCATAGCATATATCTTCACTCTCACTTGAGAGTTTGGAAAGCCTCTTCCACGTCTACGAAAGCGTAACCCTGTTGCAGTTGCAGTTGCGGTTATTATCTGGAAGTGGAAGTGATGACGCCACCATGATTGATGGAAAAAGAATTTCACGTTCATCCTCCAGAAAGGAAAAGGACTTTCTGATGTTGTCATTCAGTTGATCCCACTTGTTCGTTTGGGTGTCGAAGGCATACAGATAGTACTTTTTTCGCGCACGTTAGAGGCTTCGAAGAACAGCCTATCTTGGAGGACGAAAAACGCGTTGCTACGTCCGAAACCGTCTGAGTACATGGGAGGAGGACCGGGCAAGGCCTGCCACTTCTTCCCTCCGGAACCTAGAACCCAAAAGCCCTCTTTTCTCTTTACCATCCTGAACTTCCACGAACATCGTATACTATCAAGTAAACTTTACCTCCAACGTTTGCAATGTATGAGCAAAGAAGAGCGGTGGGTGGCGGAGGAATGGAGTCAGGCGTCGCCTCAGATATCCGGAGGAACGACTTCTTCTTGTCGTTGTCGTCACCGTCCTTGTCGAAGAACAATTCGTAGATCTTGGAGGAAAGAGCACGATCAGGTGGTTCGTCATCTATTAAACCACCAGCCAAGAAAAGCTTGGAATCGTGAACGAAGGGGCTCATAATCTCCTCTGGAAGTTTTCCATGGAAATCATAAGGAAGCGGAGATATAGATTTCCAATCCACGACCTCCTTCCCCCATCCCATCACTTCTTCCAGGGAGATGCCAACAATATTTCGCATAGTCACCACCCAAAGGCAACCTGTTTCAGCCATATATATCGAGATGGATGATCAAAGTAAGTATATATGCACGCACTGCAGAGAGAAAGAAAGAAAAGAAAGAAAGGATTGGATTCGCTATGAGGGGCGGAGGAGGGAAAGCGCATTGCGGTGAAGATGAGATTGGGGCAAGGGAAGCTCACCAAATCAGGGTTAGGGTTTTTTTGAAAACTCACCTGAAGTTGCGAGTCAACGCAGGCGGTGTAGTTTTCCCTACCATCCAATGAAATGATGTCTTTTGCATTTGTAAGGCCCAAAATAGCAGACGGTTGGAGTGGATGTGTTCCATCATCAATGTCATGTATGACTTGGTTAGTATTCACCATACTACCGTAGCATGCAATGATGTGACCTATTGCAGTATAACTGCTGCTATATTAAAAAGCAAACGTGCTTCTTTGAATTTTTGTATTTTTTAAATTAAAATTATGTATAAAAATTTAAAACAAGTACATAAGTTTTTTTATCAGAAAAACCTAAAAAAAAAGTTGGTTGTGTTTTCATAACATGAAAAATATAATTTAATTTGTAATAGAAATTAATAAATTATATCATAGTTATTTTAAGTTTAAACAAATACATTCCATAAACACTAACATGTGATTGTTTGTGTAACTTCCAAAAGAAAAATGTGTTGTTCTACTTTTATATCACCGTATTTTTAGTGATAAGTTCAAGGGTAATCTCTGAATAAGAAAAAAGTGTATTTGTAAAGTACCATTTATTTGTAATTTGATAGTATCCATATTCTAAATTTATGTATTTGTAACTTTTTTAGAATTCTTAGAAAATGTTTTAAAGTAATTATAACTTTATCTAAAATTAATGGGAATTGATAAAAATTAACTCTCTTTAAATCTCAAAGCTATATTTTGTGAAAATTTAGGAATCATTTTACCTTTGTTCAAATATGCACTTTTAGAATGTTATAATTATGAGGCCTAATATAGCTGATGGCTAACTAATCTTTTAAATATCTAATTAAGGGTTCAATTTTTTATTGTGTGTATAGAGAATGTTTTATGACTAGAGGCAAATCACATCTATAAGCTCTATTTCTCAATAGGATTAGTTATTTTAAACGATAAATATCCTAGATTTGAAAAAAAATGCATTAGTAGAATGAGCAAATATTCAATTAGAAAGATATTTTTTATAAATAATCTTTCTAAACAATCTAAGTTTTTGGGAGATAATTTATGATATGTTATTAGAGTATTTGTAACCAAATAATTTGGAGTTCAATTATTGTAATTGTTTATTCTTTTCGATGAAAAATAAAATTTCTTTGCAAGGTAAAATAAATATCTTCATGGTTCACATTACATTTTAAGCATAATAAACATTTGTGTGAGAATAAATGATAAATATAAATAATTAGCTTTTTGCCTATACTACACACAGTAATATAGTATCCTAAAAACTTGATTTAATTTTTTTGGATAAATATAAATTTTTGTCATATATGTCATCTTAATTTGAAAATTTTGATCACCAGATCAATTTATATATTTGAATATAAATTGTTATCTTATTTTAAATATCTTCTCATTATCCAATAAGATTGCAATGGTTACTTACTTTATATTCTTAAAAAAATGTAAAATAATAGCTTTTATTGTCTCATTTTAAATTATGTAACTCAATTTATATTGTCTTCTTATATGTCTTATTCATTCATAATGAACACATTTTAATAATAACAAATATTTTATATTGTGTAGAAATTATATATTTATAAAATGATTTTATATTATGTAGAAATCATGTTATTTTAAATCAAAATACATGCACATTACTATCAAATTATAAGTTTAATTTTAATGTACTAACAATATAAAAGAATGTTACACTATAATTAATTCAAATCTTATCATACATATGGTTTTTCAAGTAGTAGGTATGATAATCAATCATAATTGCTCACATGATAATGTATAATTAGATGACAATGTAAGACTCTTTGAAACTAACAATGTATCAAAATTATATCCCCAATTGTACAAGCATTTTATATTATATATTTTTATATAAAAATATTAAATATATATGGTAAACCATGGTTAATAATAACTATTTTTCTATAGGTTTTATATGCTAGAGGTAATATATACATTTTTTAAGTTCAATTTGTGCCTTTATTTTCATGGTATGCTCTTCAAATATATTTAGAAAAAAATTATATTTCAGTGTGTGCATATATATATATATATATATATATATATATATATATTATTTAGCATATAAAACCTATAAAAAAGGGCTCCTATTAATCGTGATTTACTATACAGTATACATTTTAGATTTTAATGTATAAAAGTTTAAAATATAAAATGTTTATATAATTGGGATTTAATCTTGATACGTTGTTAGTTTTAAAAAATATTATACTATCATCATATTATATATTGTCATGTGAACAATTAAGGTTTATTCGCATCTACCACTTGAAAAACCATACATATGGTAAGACTTGAATTTATCAAAGTGTGGAAAACTCTTTAACATTGTTAATGCATTAAAATTAAGGTCAAAATTTGATGATAATGTGCTTATATTTAAAGTTCCACCAATTTATTGACATTTGAAGAGTTTTGAACATCCAAATTAACCTTTGGTGAATGTCTTTTGTTGCACTTTGAAGTGTGTTAGTGTGTAATGCAAGATAGTCTAGTGTGTTTTGTAGTTATTTTGGTTTCAACATATTTTCAGGTTCATGGCAAAAATTATGAACATATGGCTAAGTAATTCATGCCCGGTGCCCAAAAGTTTGAAAGGAAATTTGGCTATAGAGTTTTGACACCTACGTGCTCAATCCTGACCGCTGTGCAATATTTTCTATTCTTTCACATTCCAAACAAAACGGGGGCAAAAGCATAAATTTGATAAAATAGAGATGTCACACTATTTGGTAATCCCAAATAGAGAAATTTTTAATGATAAATATGATTGCGAAAAAAAAACAACATATAATAACAAATCAAAGTGCATAATAGTAAAAGCACCTGCAATAATGTCAATAACATGGCAACAATAAGCATAAGGAGACATATATGCCAAGTTCAGGATGTCATTCTTGCTTCAAAGCCATTAGCTCGGTTTTGTGCCACTAGCTAGCTTCTGTTGTTTCCTTGGAGGGGATGTTGTACCTGTAACAAATATGCCAAGTTTAACTTGTATTTGACATTGTTGCTTCGGTGGAGCATTATAGACAGAGAAACTGTGTGCCTACTACATACAGATATGACTGTTTTATAATCTAAACAATGAATACAAGCAGGCATGGAGTTTTTGATGGTATATTGGAAGGCCTACGTCAGCATTGGAAAAACAGAAGTTGTAAAGTTCATTACAATGCAGAGAAGTTTTGGTTTCTTGGACATCCTTAATGGTTCAGAATATCATCTATCACCTTAAACAAATGAAGTAATTGCTCTGAGGTTTATATGATTATGTAGAAAATTAAAATCAAATGGCGATGGCATGCTTTGGAAATTTAGGTCCACGTTTCTCTTTGGAGTACGGGCTAATATTGAGCTCAGAAAGTAATCAATTCTCATTTTCTCATTTATCAGGCTATACCAGCATATACGTTATATATATATTTCTTCTCGAAAAAAGTTCTCATTGTAATCTTGCTGCAAGAGATTTTTATGCAAAACTTGACGCTTAGTTCTGCCTCAAGATCATCATTGGTATTATGTGTTGCTTTATTGTTTATGGATTAATGAAATTAAACTTTCTAATCTATAAACAAGGGAGAAAAAGAAAGCAATTCACAGGAGTAGTCCAACAAGATAAAAGCACAAACAAACAAATCACCCAGCAATTTCGTTTCACGAAAGGCTACCTTTGCCTTTGCACCTCCTCCTCGGAAGGGAAAATAAAGGCATGTTCCAAGTCTTCCATGAAGTTGTAGCCCGGGAGGTTCGTCAAGGTGAAGACACGATTCACACGGACATCAACATCTAAGAACCTTTGCCCTTTTCCTCCGCATCCGAAAGCGTCGGCGGGCTGATCCTGTGTGAATGAGAGGGCAAACACAAGCACGCAAAGGACCGGTCTTGTGCCATAATTATGCTCAGGTGGGAATCCATTCACCAGAGCACATACAAGGCCATTGCCAAGTTCAACAAACTTGAGCTGGAGGCAGAAATCAGTAAAGGAGGAGGGTTGGATTGCCTCAGATACCTCGTCAAGTGATTGATAGCAAAAGACGGAATTGTCTTGGTTATTCAGCAGCATAGCATATATCCTTCAGTCTCACTTGAGAGTTTGGAAGCCTCTCCCACCTCCACGAAAGCGTAACCCTGCAGTTGCGGTTGCGGTTATTATCTGGAAGTGTAAGCGACGCCACCATGATTGATGGAAAAAGAATTTCAAGTTCATCCTCCAGAAAGGAAAAGGACTTTTTGATGTTGTCATCCAGTTGATCCCACTTGTTGGTTTGGGTGTCAAAGGCATACAGATGGTCGTTTCCTTCGCGCACGTTAACGGCTTCCATGTACAGCTTATCTTGGAGGACGAAAAACGCGTGGTACGTTCGAAACCGTCTAAGTACATGGGAGGAGGACCGAGCAAGCCCTGCCACTCCTTCCCTCCGGAACCTAGAACCCAAAAGCCCTCTTCTCGCTTCATGTTCCTGAACTTGCTACGACCATCGTATACTAACAAGTAAACTTTACCTCCAACGTTTGCAATGTATGAGAAAATAAGAGCGGTGGGTGGCGGAGGAATGGAGTCAGGCGCCGCCTCAGATATCCAGAGGAACGACTTCTTCTTGTCCTTGTCGTCGCCGTCCTTGTCGAAGAACAATTCGTAAATCTTGGAAGAAAGAGCACGACCAGTTGGTTCGTCATGTATTAAACCACCGGCCAAAAAAAGCTTGGAATCGTGAACGAAGGGGCTCATACTCTCCTCTGGAAGTTTTTGATGGAAATCAAAAGGAAGCGGAGATATAGATTTCCAATGCACGTCCTCCTTTCCCCATCCCATCAATTCTTCCAGGGAGATGCCAACAATATTTTGCATAGTCACCACCCAAAGGTAACTTGTTTCAGCCATATATATCGAGATCGATGATCAAAGTAAGTATATATGCACGCACTGCAGAGAGAAAGAAAGAAAGGACTGGATTCGCTATGAGGGGGCGGAGGAGGGAAAGCGTGGTGTGGTGAAGATGAGATTGGGACACGGGAAGCTCATCAAATCAGGGTTAGGGTTTGTTTCTTCACTTCTCTCATTTTTTTTTGGTTTTAATGTTGGTGGCCACTCTAATGCCTATGCCTAGGAGGGTTAAAGCCTATAGTGCCTATAATGATGTGTTAAGTTATGCATTTGACATGTGTTGAGCTGTGCTTCTTCCCCTCTCTCTCTCGCCTTCACATCCTTCCATGTTTATTGGATATTAATTCAATAATTAAACATTTCAATTGGTGCCTAATCAAACTCAAACCCTTTTTTTTTCACTTGACTTCTCCATTGGACTGTATCTATTTTTAGAAATAAATTAAGAATAAGGGTGTTTGTTTCAGATTTATTAAAAAAAATTATGAAACTTAAATTTTATGTTTAATTAAAAAAATAAAAATTGAATTGTTTTAGAAATGTTCTTTTTAGTTTATAAAAAAATTAAAAAATAATTTTTTTAATTCTAATTAATTTTTAAAAATTATTTAAATATATAAAAATTGACTATTTTAAGTGAAAAAGTGACTATAGGGCCTATAATTCCATACAAATGCACCCTAGACCTTCCATAAAATTATAAAACTGATTGGATATATGTATATGAAGTTTATTCACATAAAAAAAAGGAGGGATTAGAAAAAAAATCCTAAATTTGGACAAGCCGAACTCTTGAAAAAAAAGAAAAAGAAAAAAAAGATTGGAAAAAAAGAAACATTGTACGAATTTGGAATTGAATTCTTGAAAAAAAAGAGAGAAAAGAAAAAAATGAAGATTAGAAAAAAAAAAAAAACACTGTGTGAATTGAATTCAGACAAACCAAATGGAAAAAAAGAAAAAATAGAAAAAAGATAAATACTATGCACTAAATTGAATTTGGACAAACCAAATTCTTAAAAAAAAAATTAAAAAATAAACACTATACATTGATGAGTCAAGTGAACAAAACAAATGGGTTTGGGTTTGATTAGGCACCAACTGAAATGTTTAATTCCGAATTAATATCTGAATGAACGTGGAAAGGCGTGAAGGCAAGACAAAGAGAGGGGCAAAGAAGAGGATAACTCAACATATGTAAAATATACAACTTAATACATCATCATAGACATTATAGGCTTTGACCCTCATAAGTACCAGAGTAGCCACCTTTAGTGTTTGAAATGTCAATTGTGGCTTTGGGAATTAAAATGACGGATGGCGTGTTGTTAGTGGACCGAGGGTGTGTGGTCCTGGTGGGCTTGGAGCAATGAATGGGCTAACATAGTGTGTGCTATCTTGTTCCCACATCACCCTCGGAACCCCTTCTCCTTCTCCCAAGCCAATTAAACTACTAATAATTTAAAGTTTAACATAGAGTAATATCCAAATGGTCCCTCCCTGATAAATTTATTGGTGATAAATTAGTTTATAATAAAAAAATATTAATATTGAAATCCTTCATAATTATAAAAAGGACACTATACCTTTATAATTTCCACTACTAGGACATATACCAAACACTATCTAGTAGTCCCTGAAACACTATTCATAATGTCATATACAGAACTCATGGGATGTTGTCCTAAATTCTGTCATATTTATTTCAGAAGCATAATATACGTAAATCATATAAAAGGAATTAGTGCTCATTTTAGTCGCCATTTTTCACTCGTGAGTTATTTTAAGTTCAACTTTTAAAATGAGTTAAATTCTCTCAACGTTACAAAATATGAGTTAAGTTAGTCCCTTATTCCATTTGTTTAACATTTTATCAATTAAATGATGATCTATAATGTTAAGTGATATCTTCTCATACCATGTGTCATCTAAAGTAGAATGAAGTTTAAAATAATTTATTTTGATATCTAAAATTACACAAAATGATTCATTTTATGATTTATAATGGATATTTAAATGACTCATTTTTTATAATTTTAAATACTAAAATGAATTATTTTAAACTTATTCTACTTAGATGACATATGGTATGTTAAGGTATCACTTATGATATCTAATCATTTAATTGATAAATATTAAGTAAGAGTTGGTTGGGGACTAATATGACTCATATTTTACAATGGGGATTAATTTACTCATTTTAAAAATCAAAAACCAAAATGACTCATGAATGAAAAGTGATGGACTAAAAATGAACACTAACTCTATAAAAAGGGTCAACTTTGGGAAGTTCAAGTGCTAATAACACAATGAATAATCCACTATACGAAATCCATCCAAGCAATGTTTACTTATATAAACTGGACTTGTTAAGAGAAAATACATTATAGAAATTTAATTACTTGTGTTGTGAAGTTCGTTAATCATAAATTACATTATACATTTTAGTAACTTTGATGTGTTATTTGTATTCACAATACATGGCACATCATATTAACTCACATTTCATCCATCATTAGATGAGATGTGAACCCTAGCATTATTCTTTCTTTAATCTTCATATATTCTATTAAGTTTATGACATTTGACTAGTAACTCAGCTGAACAAGTAGACTCATCAGCTGAACAAGTAGACCCACTAACCCAGTATCTATCTTGTGTCAATGACTAAGGTTTTATATCAGATACTCCCAATAAATTTAGAAGCATGAGAAAACAATGACTGCTTATAACACAGATAAATAAACATGAAAACACAGGATTGGCAAACATGAAAGCAGATTTTTGTGTCAAACAAAAACATACCACGCTGGAGCACGCTTCCCAACCTTAGGGTCCTCCCCATAGTACTTACCTGAATTAAGCTCAAATTTGTAACTCGGTGGGAAGTTTAAGATGCCTTCCGACCATCCTCCAAACACACCAGAAGCTACAAACTCTGTTCATTTTTCCAAGCAGATGCTTTTCGCATGTTATAAATCATGGAACTAAAGTGAACAAGTATGTTTACTATGAATTATAGTTATCCAACTTGGTCCACTTAGGAACCATTATGAAAGGCATTTAACAACCCAATATGATATGGCTACAGAGATACTCATGACTCATTTAGTATGAAATGAAAAGATAATAACATTGGAACGGGAACACAGGTTCACGAGTGATATTTACTAATTACTTCTTTCAATCATGGGATCAAATTTTTTTTTTTTGGGGCATATTGAAAGAAGAAGAAGAAGAAGAAGAATAAGGGGAAAAAAGAATTCTAAAGCTTGAACCTAAGCAGGTTATAGAAGGAGGTGAGATATATTGCTAAACAGTAGCCAAATAGATCTCTTGTTATATAAAACACCATATCAGACCTTACAAATTCTGCTTCAGAAGAATGTTCTTGTACACTCCATACCAAATGCTAGAGTTTCTATATTACCTGGTCTTTCTCAACCAATTTTGACCACTGCTTTTTTGAGATAAGAGCTCTTGTTTCCACATTTGATAAGTTGATACAGTAATTCAGATCACCCAACCGAATTATTCGTCTGTAGATAAATTGGAATTGATTAAGCTATTATAGCACTTAGAACATTTGAACACAGGATTACAGTGACAAAGCAGAAACAAAAGGAGGCTAAAAATGCTGCAACTAGAATGAAACACAAGAGCAGACAAACTACAGATATTGCCTGAAGAATAGTGCCTTCTTTGGTCATATAACTTGTTATGCTTATAGTTAGATCCAATTATCAGCACATGGATTTAAGAGGAGGAACTCAAACATAATAGTTCTAATATTTGTGAACAATACATCAACATTTTCTCATCAGAGCCGAGCCACTTTCACTGACAATTGCAGAAATACTGGATTTTATGACATATGGTGGCAAAGCCATAAAATGGGAATTGTAAGTAACTTTTCACCCTTTAGCTTCTAACATTATTGCTTAATGTCCTCTTCATTGAACATAGATAAACACGAAATCGAGCATATACATTATTTGCTGAAAATACGAAATTCACTACTAATGACTTCACATCTTCACCAACCTTGAGCATTGTAAGTGTTGTTGTGTTGTACTAGATACACTAACCTAAGTGGCCATGTATTTCAGGTCCCTGGGTACAACAAACATACCACTATTTTCGCCATGGCCTTGTTGTCTGTTCTATGGTTCTTCTCTTTAGAACTATCCCTGCATTTGTGGGGAGAATGCTGCTGGGCATGCCTACAATTCTCATTGTGAAATTCTGCAGCAAGACTCTTCAAAATGTACTCTTCCGGTGGTATCAAATTGCTTGTGCATCCCAATAAAATCAACAAGCTATTGTTCCACATTGAATTGCTCTAACACAATTAAAATGTCTGATAAGCTTAAACAAGGAGGTTATCTGCAAAAGCTTCCGTGGCAGTGTGAGGCATTTGATGTTGATACGGGAATAAGATTTCTTCAGTATGCATGCCTAGCTTGGTCTGTGGTTGACCTTGTGCCATCTTTTTTTTAACACGTGAGCTTGTGATACTTACATATGCGTAGTATAAATTAGTTTCAATGGATATATCTATATGTAAATTAAATTTTTGTATAGCAAAATCATCCCACTCTAGTCGTATCCAGTGATGATTTTTGAACAGTAAATGAGAACCGTACTGTTCAATTCACAAAGATCCCTTCATCTAATAGTAATTTCTCAGTCCTCCCAATAAAATAGTAGCATTGTGAAAAACTATAAATATATCCCCTGTAGTTTTGTAATCACCAATGCTTCATCAAACACCAATTTCTTTCAATATTTTCATTACAAAATATCGATGGAAATTCTGGATTTCGGCATGGGTGGGTCATGATCCTATGGTTGCAGACTGAAAAGCTGTTTCTTGTTGATATAGTGCCATGATGTTGGTGTAATCTTGACTCATTTTGTGCAGTTTTCTTGAGTCTTCATGTTGCCATCAGCTGATTTGACATGCCTGCATGGCTGCTTTGTTTTGGGTGTTGGTCAGACTTTGGAGTTTGATAATCAGCTGTTGAGATCCCTTTATGCTAATTATTAGTGTTGTCTTGATTTTGGGTGTGAGTACTGGCTAGGTGTGCATGTGTGTTGGAGTTTACTCTTTTCTGAATTTGCATGGTGATGGTGTGATATGTCAATCATGATTTGTGGTTAGGGTTTTGGGGTTTATCTAGTGGGGCGTGGATGGTTTTTGTTTTAATTTGTGAAATCAATTTCTGGTTTGTCTTGTGTATCAGTGCCTTTTTATGAGCCTTTTTTGTTTTCAACTTCCTTCTGTAGCTTTGATGGCAATGCTAAGAGATCGATTTAGGAGTTTGTCTCGTTTAAGTGCTCATGTTATGAGAATAGGTGATGCATTGGTGGGGTTGCTATGTTGTGATTATCTAGCAGAAGTCCTCTGTTGCTGAGACATATGGATCTATGCTTTTTCAAAACATGTGCTGATGTTACTTTATGATGGTAGTTTGTATGGTGTTGAATACGTGTATACATATGTCAGGAAATAAGTTCTATATAGTCTAGGCCTGGACCTACCAGTTGTTGGGTCTTTATTTTACTAAGTCTAGATCCTACACTTTCTTGGAAGGCTATATGATAGAACCATTTTCCTGGGATCAAAAGTCCCAGTAATTGTTCTTAAGAGGAAAATAAGTTAAAGAGTGATTTTTAATGAATTTTATGAAACTTTTAAACATTTCGTTTTTAGCCCACAAGTTTAGAAAATTTTGAAGATTCCTGGATTTAACTAAAATCCAAAATTTGGATTTTCATTTGTTGGGATTTTGATTTTTATGATATTTTATTTGAATCCAAATGAGGGGTATTTCCTTATTTACATTTATGTAAATAAATGAGTGTTGAGACAACCCAAATACCAAGATGATAGAGGAATGAAGTTTGGTTGCTATTGCATAATTCTCAGAATAGCCTCTGAGTGAGTTATGTTCACTACAGCGAGTAGGCGAACCATAAGGCTGCTGCAAGCAAGTATGTGCCTCGGAGGCTCACTAGCAAGTGTGCCGATGTTAACAAAGTGCAAAACGACAAAGTTTTGATAAGTGGGATCCCCACCCATAAAACACCCCAAGGCTCGAGTTTTCTCAGAAAACCTCAAGCTCTCCCTCTTTAACTCTCTCCAAGCCCTCTTCCACTCAATCCAACCCCAATCCTTCTCCTTCCAAGATCCAAGGTAAGTGATTGATGTTAGTTTATGCTAGTTTCTTCCATGTTCTTCCTTCCCTATGTTGTAAGTAGTTATTTTCTCTCATTATTGTCAAGTGGGGTACTCCCCAATCTTGTTAGAGTTGTGTTAGGGTAATCTAGAGATACCCATAGAGCATTCATGAGTTTATTGGTTGTAATGCAGACATTAATGCTATCCTTACTCCCTGGAGCTTCTCCGGTTCCTCTCTTGTTCCCCTTCTATAGGTGAGTAGGTTCGAATCATGTAGTCTCTATGTGGATCATTATAGCTATTTTCATTAGATTGTGACATTATTGTATGATTTTAAAGAAATTATAAATTATTATGGGTTATGCCAAGTTTATGAAATTATGGTTTTCAACTATCATGAATTGTATTACTTGAGGCTATCTTAGAAAAGATTAGAGACAGTGATGATTTTGCCAAGCTTATGAGATCATGATTTCAAGAGTGGAATATGCATATATAATAGAGTTTAAATAAGAGAAGAACTTAGCACAGAGTAATTAGAGGAATATATATATATATATATAGAGAGAGAGAGAGAGAGAACAAAGTATGTTTTAGTTGTGAATAAATATGTTACATGATTTCCAAGTATTATCATTATAAACCCCAGTGATTTAAATTATGATATTAGAGTTATCAAGTTTATGAATATATATTAGCTTAAGATATGAATTTAAAACTTCAGTCTTATGGTACCAAGAGTTCCAGAATTCAATATGATTCGTAGCAACGCTAGATACATATTCTCTGGGCTTGAAATGGAATACCTACAGCGGGTGATCCCTTGGGCATCATTTCCATAGCCACAATTATGCTAAAGTCAAATTGTTAGAGTTATATGAATTTAGAACTCTTAGATAGCGTTTGGTTCCTTCCAGAGACAAAATAGGGCATGAGACGGAGACATAAAAATATTGTCCCTATCGTGTTTGGTTGACGGGAGGTGAGCAGTTGACCAGCGTTGGGTGGCCGTTGACCACCGTTGACCGGCGTTGACCGTTGACTTCCCGTGCATTGACTGTTGACCTCTGGCTTTGACCGATGGGACTACCAGGAGGTTGCTACCTAAGGGGTTAAATCCTCTCTCGTGTCCTGTCTCCACTTTTGGAGGACAAATACAGAAATTTTTGTCTTGGAATGGAAAAAATTTTTGTCCCTACCCCGTCTCTACCACCAAACATGATAGGGGCAGGGCTTGCGTTCGCGAGACGGAACACTCACCCTCTAGTATTGTTGATTTTATTTACGTCAGTTGAGTTATGTATGATGAGATTTATTAACAGCTATGGAGGCAAACCGGACCATAGTGGCAATCCAGGAAACCTAGTTTGGTACCCAGTTGTTCGACAAGGACTATTTGATACACAACTATTATTATTATTATCATGTTTTTATTATTGTTATTATGATTTCATACTTCTTGTTGTTGTTGTCTCATGAAGGGTACATGTGAGAATTCACTCTGAGTTTTAGATTAAACTCACCCATCTCCTTTCTCTCATTACAAGTATAGCTGCGGTTACGGGTCTTTCTCAGTCATCTCCTCTCCAGCATAGAGGTATCAGTAGTGAGCTTCACTTTGGAGTGAAGCGCCTTTTATTGTTCTTAGATGCTCCATGTCATTGCGGCAAGGTCCCGAACCATAGTGATGTTTTACATTTTATTTTACCATGAATTAGATTATATTGTAATTACATGATTATAGGTTTCATGGTTTTTTTAAATCTATAAAGAGTAATTCAATATATGTTGTATTATAACTATAGATACAAAGTTTGATTATGAAACTAATTATGATGATTTAGATTTCAAAGAGAATATGATTTATGGTAGATATGGAAATATGTTTGAAAATATATTTTATAATTTAAGCTTTGCATATAGAACTTAGAGGTCATAGCTTATGTGGAGATGTGATTCCCACGTGCCTTAACATTTCTAAGTCGATTATGAAGTGTGAACAAGTGCTGATATAGTTTTGGAATTGTTTTGTTGTCCCTCCTATTCTGCACTAAGAGGTAGGAGTGTAAACGGATTGATTTGGATTGGACTTGGTGCAAATTGCAGAGGGTAATGGGATAGAACTAGCCCTTTTTACTGAATTGAACACAATTACAAAGAACAAAATTAAATCACTAACATCATTGCAACTTATACTGAAAATTCATAAAACTGCAAAAGCAAATCATTACAGTACTTGAAAATCCCTGCCATTGCTTCTAAATACAAGGAAGAAAACAAGAACCTACAAAATATCCACATTTAGCTGCAAGCCTGCAATAATGCATACTCTTCTGACATTGCCATCGTCTTGGCTATTTCTCTAGCAGGATGTCCGGCAATCCAGCGAGAACTTGATTGTCACCTGCCTATCATAATCAGCAGCTACGTTATAGGATTTGCCTATCACAGTATTTTACCAATCTATCTATGCTTCAAAAAATAACACAATCAACAATGCAGGCATAAGAAATTAATCTTTGGTTACTTGGCCAGAAAAAGCATATCCAGAACCACGGGAGAAACAAAGTGATATGACACTTTATAATCTTTTGATTCCAGATTCTTGGTTTTGAGATATTGAGATTTTGATATTGATCTGCCACATATCCATCAATGTTGAAAAGTGGCTCGCAATGTTGCCCATTCTAATTCTATTCACTTATTATGTTATAAAAACTTAGAAGTTACTTATCACTTGGGGACAATTTTCTATATTTCATCTAAAGCATGAATATCTATTTTTAAAAAAAAACAGAAATAAAGCATAAATATCCTAAAATGCAACCCCCACCTCCGGGGCCGCCCAAAGTGAGTTCTCGTTTTGAGTTGGGGTAGAAAGAACAAAAATACAAAGCAGCAACTATCAGCAACAATTAGTAATAACCCCGGTCCATATAATCTCCTATAAACAAGTAATTAGTATCTGGAAATAAAACAAATATTCTTAGATTTGAAATCTAAATAAATAGAAAAATTTAACATCAAGGATAAAATTCGAATTCACAAAATAAAAAAAATAAAAAATCATTTTGCACTTAAAAATAGGGATTGAAAGAATTGCTTCTTCCTTCCACCAAACAGGCATTAAAAGTTAAAACGATAACCATTAAAATCAAAATAATGAACCATAATACAGGAGAAAATAAAGTATTTAAGTGCAACAACAACACATCCAACTAAACAAAAGCATTACTGGTCATGCAAAGCATGGAACAGCCAACAGATGAACAAGTAGTAAAGCAAATGAGATCAATATCTTTAGCAATTCATTGGAATGAGAGGCAACTAATAAAATGTCAGGAAGAAAGGATTGCACCTCAACATTACTTCCATGCATTAAAGTCTCCTTAGCCTTCTTACATAATAAAACTCTAAGGTACATGGAGAAGAGAAAACAAGCTAAGACAGCATCAGTTTATTTTAATTGTTGTTTTCCATTAAGATAATAATAATAACAAGAAGAGGAGATGATAATATAGCTTTCCAACAAGAGTCATGATTAATTAAAGAAATTATAACGGAAACAAAAGGGAGAATCAACATATTAGCAATACGGTGTAATATTTCTGAGTTGAGACACAGTGTAAATAGTCAAACATGAAGTAATGAAGTGCATTAATTACCTTATTCAAATAATTAATTGGATGATGTATAAAATCACCCTAAACTTATACCTTCTTGCAAATTAACACTATGAATTTTAAAACCTTTTTAATTAGTCTCTGAACTTTGATTAATACTTCAACAGACCATTTTATATTAAATTTGTTCATACAATAATGTTATAACTTATGATAACACATAAAAACATATTAACCATTTGTTTTATATTAGTTTAGATTATTGACTAATTTATTTATTGTTCAAGTACTTTTTGAAATAGCTAAATTAATAGATAAATTTTTAAAATAAAAAATTCAAATTTAAATATATTATAATAAAAAATTGTTAATGATAACTAATCTGTTTAATAATATTGTAAATTAATCAACAGTTTATATTAATGAATGGAAAAATCTTATCATTTACTGTAATTATTAGTAATTTTAGCAAATTCTTCATAAAAATATTTATTGAGTCATAAATTAAAGTTTAAAAACTAATTAAAAAGATTTTAAAATTTATGGTGATACTTCGTAAAAGATATAAGTTTCAAGTTAGTAATAGTCTTTTCCAATTTTTAAATTTTTTTGATACATAAATATATATATATATATATATATATATACCTTTAAAATAGCAAAAAATAAATAATTAATCGAATTCCCTTCATTTTAAGGGAATAAAGAATCCTCAACCACAATCAATTCGTTCAACATATTAATTTCATGAGAAGTGTATGAAAATGACGTAAAAACCTTGATATCATGTGTTTACTTATTTTAGAAAAAGAAAAAAAAAGAAAGAAACATAATAAAAAGATGGGGCAATTTCTCTTTGGGAACATAATTATTTCTTCAGAGAGAACATGCACCTCACTAACAAATCAATCAAACTGTTTAAAACAACCAAATATCCTCAACCCCCCTTTCCCATAGTAGCAAAGTTTTTTTCATTTGTTGGTTACTTTATCCTTTTGAATTTTGATAAGGATGGACATGTAATTAATAACTTAAATTACGGATTTCGTTCAAGATAAGTTAACCGTGAATTATCGTAATGGTACTAATTAGACTAAATAAGCCATTGCAATTAGTCCCAAGGCGCCATCTGTACTGTGGTTTCCAATACTTAGAACAACAGAAGGAAAATGACAAGTACGGTAGCCGATGGTTTAACAAAAAAAGTTTTTGATTTTAATGTATTTTGTCCTAATGTTAAAGAGTCCAATATATAAATTTAATAATATAATTTCATATGACTGAATAATAAATTGATGTCAATGAGAGTTTGACTAGAAGACTGTGTGGAAAAAAATTCACTTTTATTTAAATTAAGAAAATTAAACTAACTTTTTTTTTTTTTTTTTAGTGTGAACCAAGGTATCCTTCTTTATGACAAGCATCTAAGGCTTGGAGACCAAAGTTATTTTACCTCTCAACAAGCTTCCTTCTCTACACAAGTGAATTAGCATTCACATGAGGACTTCAATGTATTTAAATTAATAGGGTTTGATTAGACAAATTTGTGAGTAAAAATAAACGAACTAAAAGCTTTAAAAAAGTTAAGGATTTAATTTAAATATATTCAGATAGTTTGGTTTGAGATAAAAATAAATTAAATTTTTCATGAATGAACTCCCTATTTTACACATGAAGTTCATTTATGAAAAATTTATTATCAATTTTTTACTTCGAATCAAACATACCCCAATGGTTTATTTAGTTTGGAAAATAATTGCGATGTAAATTTTCATAAATGATCAAGTTCTATATGTAACTTTACACATGAAACTCATTTGTCAAAATTCATATCACATTTTTATTCTAACCAAACACATTGTGAGTGTAAAACTCATTTTACATTGACCATTATTTACCACATCAAATGTACTTGAGTCTTATACCTGCTAATTGAAAAATCAAACAAATAAAATGAGGGAATGTTTAAATTAGTTTCAAAATTGTATGTGAGTTTTTTTTTTATTTCTGAGATTTATGAATTAACTTTTTAGTTATTGATATTATTAAATGTGAATTAAATTAATCTTACTCTTTTTTTTATTACTTTATCTTTATATTTTTTCTAATGTGTCATGTTAAATGATATATCAATGATAAACTTGCATCCTACTTAATCTTAGAATTGATGATGATTGAATAATAAATTCAAACCGTTAATATATGTCAAATATATTAATAATATTTTTATATATTAAATTTATATTATAGTATTAAATTATGTTTATCTTTGTATAATTTAATTGATAAATATCAAGTAGAATATCATGTCAATTAACTAATGTGAAACATTAACCAAAAATGGACAATACAATGACAGAAATAAGATAAGAGACTAATGTGGCTGCATTCTATCACGTCATGGACAAAAAAAAATAATTTCTAAATCTTAGTTATTAAAGAGACCTATCCATATAATTTTAGAACTATACAATTTTAGGACTAATTTGAAATGATTTGAACATTCACTCCAAATGAAATGATTTGTTTATATAACAATATAAATTTTTTCTATTATGAGTGTGTTAAAATTAAACCAATTATTCCATAAAAAAATTAACCCAATTAACTCAATTAAATTTAGCAATTTTTTTCTTCTTCTAAAACTAAACTCATTCGCTGGGCAGCTCCAAAACCAGTCCACGATATTTCAACGGACGAAAGAAAAGTGAGACTGAAAATAAGAAAAGAAAAAATGGAAATTACTATTTCGTAGAAGCAATGAAAAAAGCATGAGTTTCACGGAACCTTGTTTTTCGCCGGTGGATTCATTTAGATATTTTCACTTAAATTAATAAAATCTTATTATTATTTTTTTCCTGCGTAAAAATAGTGTTTGGTAACGAGGAAAACATAAAGAGAAAAAAAGGACCACTTTTGATTCAACTTGGAAAACGCTGAGAAAAATCTCGCTTTTGACATAAAAGAAAAAACACGCACACCGAGAGAGAGAGAGAGACATCATCCAGAAAATTCATCTAAGCTTCATTTTTTTTTCTACCTCGCAACTTTTTGCTACAATCGAACCTTTTCTCTTCCGTCATTCGTTGAGGTTCGATCCTTTTTCGCTTGCTTTTTTCTCCATCAATCTTCTGATTCGCTCATTATTTTCTCGAAAATCGCGTGTTTTTTCGTTTGATCTGTTTCGTTTGCATATTGTAATTTCAATTTCTGATACAATTATCAGTTCTCAATCTTATTTGACACTTCATTTTTTTTTCAATTATTATTTTTCTTTTCATTTTGGATTTCAAGCTCAAAGCTTAAATGTTCTCCGGTGCGATCTCGCGTATTGTATAGCATCTTAGATCATCATTCATTGTGTTTCAATCTATGATTATTTTTGTTTCTAATTTTTATTTTGATTTTGTGGGTTTTTTTTTTTTGGTTATATGTTTAGCTGAACGTGATTGAGTAACAGAAGCACAAGAATAAGAGGATCGTAGATTTGGAAGCATAGGTGTTGTTTTTTTGTTTTTGCTTCACCATTTGGTTGTTATTATATCACAGCAAAAAAAAAAAAGTCAAAGAAAAATTTCTGCAACTATGAGAACTTCATGGGCAGATTCTGTTGACAATTCAGCCATTAGTTCTTCCAATACCAATGCATCCTCGCTGCCTAACCGGTCTGCATATGTTCCGCCGCATCTTCGCAACCGGCAATTGGCCTCTGAACCCTCTACTGCACCTTCAATCTTGGCGCCTTCAATGCCGGCCAATGACCGGCCGAATTATGGCGGCCCAATTGCTGCTTCCATTGGGGAGCTCCTTTAATAAGCCTGATCTCCGGCGGCAGGGGTATGGCTCTAGCTTTCAGAGTGGTGGTGGTGGTGGTGTATGGAACAATAATAGAGGAGGAGGAGGGAGGGACCGTGGAAGGCGTGAGGTGAACCCTTTTGAGAATGATGAGGCTGCGGATCAATCGGTTGGCGAGCAGGAAAACACAGGGATTAACTTTGATGCTTATGATGATATCCCTGTGGAGACTAGTGGGGACAATGTGCCTCCCCCTGTGAATACATTCGCAGAGATTGACTTGGGCGACGCGTTGAATCAGAATATAAAGCGGTGCAAGTATGTCAAGCCAACTCCGGTTCAGAGGTATGCCATACCGATATCTCTTTCCGGACGAGACTTGATGGCTTGTGCTCAGACAGGTTCAGGAAAGACTGCTGCATTTTGCTTCCCTATCATAAGTGGAATCATGAGGGAGCAGTATGTTCAAAGACCATATGTGGCGAAAACTGCTTTCCCTTTGGCGCTTATCCTCTCCCCTACCCGGGAGCTTTCGTGTCAGGTGCAATTCTGAATTTAGTTTCCACTTTCCACTGCATTCATTATGTGTATCTGTTTGAATCCTCAAAAACAGCAATTTTGATCATCGTTTGTTTTCATTCATCTTATAGATACATGATGAGGCCAGGAAATTTTCTTACCAAACTGGTGTCAAGGTGGTAGTTGCTTATGGAGGAGCACCAATCAACCAGCAGGTTAGTTGCATACTGATTCTCTTAAAAGCCTTCTTACTTGCTACTATGTAATTTGTTTTACTTGCCATTGCCTCCTTGACATTTGAGTTTATGTGAATGTATTCAATGTTTGTTTAAGTGTGTGTAGAGATTGTCATTTTTTCAAGTTTTAGTAAGGATCCATAAACTTATTAAACAACTGAAAATTGTCAAATTTTTGTTTTAAAAGTTTAGTTAGGATCCAAAAATGCCATTTTCAATTTCAACAGTAGGTAATGATCTCTTTGTCTAGTAATTGATCATTTTTATTCTAAAATATGGCATTCTTCATCAGTTCCTATGTTTTCAAATACAGTCCCTTGGCTTGTACTTAAAAATGCACATTACACAATATATTTTTTTGTGAATAAATGAGTTAATGAGGTCTGGAAATTTTTCTTGTATTAGTGTCTTAATGCAGAATGTAGTTTGTCAGCTTAGTGAGACCACATCTGCTGTTGTTGGTTGGCTTGTGCCTACTGGTACAGTAGTTTGGATATGCACTTCTTTAATTAGGTAATAATGTTGAGTTTCATTGTTCAGTTGCGGGAGCTTGAGAGAGTTGATATCCTGGTTGCGACTCCAGGACGATTGGTAGATTTGCTTGAGAGGGCTAGGGTGTCCCTGCAGATGATAAGATATCTGGCTCTTGATGAGGCAGATCGCATGCTGGATATGGGTTTTGAGCCTCAAATAAGAAAGATAGTCGAACAAATGGACATGCCTCCTCCTGGCATGAGACAGACACTGCTGTTTAGTGCCACATTTCCGAAAGAGATACAGGTATCTTGTGACTGTTGCTCAGATTCTCCAGTTAAAGGTGAATTATTTACAGAAAAAGTTAAAATTTTCATATTTTTGTAAAAGTTGAAACCAGCCTTTTTTGGGTGCTTTGTTTAAAGCTGGCTTCTCCATTTACTATTAAAAAACCAGTCTTGTGATGTTTCTTTTTATGATTGCCGGCTGTTTCTGTAATTTCAAATGGGTAGAGAAAGTGTTTTTGGCTCTACTTTTTTACTCAGAAATTGCGACTGTAAAGCTTAATAATTTCACTCTACCTTTGATAGTGATGCTTCCTAATTGCCATTAAGGTACTAAAGTTTGGCTGTGTTTGTTTGTGAAATTAGTTATTGACAATTTGTGCTACAACTATAATGCCTTGTAAAGCAAGATAGCAACTCCAATATTGGGTTGTTGTCTTGTTGACACCCATGTTGCAATCAGGGAGCTAGATGTATTTTTCTTTTAGCTAAATTATACAATAATGATACTACTGACTCTCCTGAAAAAGTGGCTTTGATCCAGCACATAAACTTCTCTTTTGCTATTTTCACTGAATGCAGAGACTTGCATCAGATTTTCTTTCAAATTATGTGTTTCTGGCTGTTGGAAGGGTTGGTTCAAGTACTGATCTAATTGCTCAAAGAGTAGAATATGTGCTTGAGTCAGATAAGAGAAGCCACCTCATGGACCTTCTTCATGCTCAGAGGGAAAATGGAATTGATGGCAAGGTAATCTGTCACCTCTGCATACTGCTATTCAGACTTGTGCACGTGTATGCCACATTTATTTTTATTTTGTTTGTGAAATTTACAAATTTTTAAAATCATTACTGGAACTATTTGTTTAAGAGTCGTTAACTTTGATTTGTGGATTTATCATAGCCACAGTTCTCTGCTGAGCATCCTTGGTTGGTTTTTGCAGCAAGGTCTGACATTAGTTTTTGTGGAAACAAAGAAAGGAGCTGATGCATTGGAACACTGCTTGTGTGTCAATGGGTTTCCTGCAACTAGCATTCATGGTGACAGAACACAACAAGTAAGTGTTTAGCTAATTTGAAACTTGTTAGATGTAAAGCATGCCAACATTATGGTTCCATTCAAATCAATTTTTTCTTGATTTGTTTTATGTTTCTGTTGTTAATAATATTCTAGGGGCTTGAATTGGTTTTGCCTTACAAATTTAGTAAATGTGACTTAAGTTGTAAATTATCCATGAAACTTTGAAGGGACTATAAAATTTGAGCTGCTCAATTTTATCCAAAAAGATAAATATTAAGGATCAAATTTAGACGCTTCCCATCTTTTTTAATCTCTACTACTATATAAAAAGGGACTGGTGCTTGGTTTCTAAATTTTTACTCTTCCAGTAAGAGGCCTAGTGTTTGTTTTTACCATAATTGCAATGAGAGGTTTCAAATTAACTAACAAGGCCCTTCTCTTTCTCCCAATTCCTACTTTTCAGGAACTTTTTAAATTTTCTATTTAACCTATTTCAAATTTTTAGTTAACTTTTATTCAACTTTTAATTTTTGAAAGGGAGAAGATGTCATGCCATCATTTAATTAAATATTAATGAATTTTTCCAGCACATCTGCATGACAGGTGCCTCTTCCTAACAATGTTCTCTTTCAAGTAAAACCTGTAGAATTATGCCAAAACAAAAAAAGTAAAACCTACAGCAAAACAATGCTTTCGACTTTCCAATGCATTTTGTAATCGTTCTTAAATTGTTGGCAACCGTGATATTACTATGCTCCAACCGTGAAGCTTCTATTTGAATTCTGTTTACAGTTTAGAAAAAGCTTTCTGGTGCCCATTTATTGTATTAGAACTAATGGACGAAAAGTCGTCCTTCTATATATTTTTTTTGTTCTGTGAACTGAAAACACATTTGTATATTTTAATGGCTGTGTATGCAGGAAAGAGAATTGGCATTGAGGTCATTCAAGAGTGGAAACACGCCAATTTTAGTGGCTACGGATGTTGCGGCTCGTGGTCTTGATATTCCACGGGTAGCGCATGTGGTAAATTTTGATCTTCCCAACGACATTGATGATTATGTGCACCGGATAGGAAGAACTGGGAGAGCTGGTAAAATGGGATTAGCAACAGCCTTCTTCAATGACAGCAATTTGTCCCTGGCTAAACCATTGGCTGATCTGATGCAAGAGGCTAATCAAGAAGTACCCGCCTGGCTCACACGTTATGCGGCACGGTCTTTTTACGGTGGTGGCAATAGAAATAGGCGGTCAGGGGGATCCCGTTTTGGTGGCCGTGATTTTAGGAAGGAGGGCTCATTCAATAAAGGAACAGATTACTATGGCGGAACAGGTGGATATGGGGTTCCTGGAAGTTATGGTGGAGGATATGGCCAAGGTGTGACAAGTGCTTGGGATTAGATTAGTGCCCCATCACTAATTCATTCTCATGTTGAATGTACATAAATTTCAGACTTTAATGATGATGAAAAGTTTTATCTCCTCAACTGCGGTTTGCCTGAATATACAGGAAATCTTTTGGCTTAAGATTAAGGATTTACATTAGTCATTAGCCTTGGTTTTACTGGTTTGGTAAATAGGGTTGGGATTATGAATGCTGCATAAGGAGAAGTTAAAATCTGTGAGCAACCCAAAATTTTCTGACTAGATGATTACCTACGTGAGTCTCAGTAGAAGAGGGAGAGGGTGTAAACGGATTGGACGGGGGACCGTAGGGTAGATATTTTGGAGTTTAATCAGTTAATTGTGTCATGTTCTCATAGGCTCCTTAGCTTTTGACAAATCTAAGTCAGGAGGTGATCCCTATTTAGCATGCACATCATTGATTTGATTATTCTATCAACTTGACGACTTTCCTTAATCACCTAATTTTGTCGTTACTTTAGTAGAAGGATCGATAAATGCAATTTTCGTTACTTTCTTGCCTATATCTATATGTTAATTGAAACTTATAAATCAAGAACTTGTGGATGGAGGGCTTAGGGTGCATTTGATTTCTTCCAAAAATAGTTTTCGGTCTTTAACTTCTGTTATCTGTTAACTTTCTACTTTTAGAATTTTATAAAGGAAATAATAAAAATTATAAATTCAGTTTTTAATATTTATTTTTAATTTTTACTATTTATTTTATAAAATTCTAAAAATAGGAAATAAATTAATGCATCCTTAATTTGATAGTGTTGTGCATGCTATATAGTATTTGGTATGCCCATTGATTTCAATGAGCTTCCTAAAATTAATAATTTTTCCTGTCCGACATTCATCATGTAGTTTTATCCAACTTCAGATGTTAAGGGTGCATTTGCTTCATTTTTTTTTTAAATAATTATAAAATTTAAATTTTATATATAATTTAAGAAGTTAAAAACTGATTTTTTTATTTTTAAAAAAATTATTCAAATATACAAAAATTGATTTTTGAGTGAAAAAAATGATTTTGAGGTTTCAAAATTCCACGCAAACGCATCCTGATTAAAACAAAATGCATATAAAACCGTTGTCAGTAACTCAGTATGCCTCATCATCCTCGGGTTTTAATGAATGAGGATACCCAAGTCTACGCAATGTTCATTGTCTTATTTTATTATCTTGTACAATTATATTATTATGTTATTTCTATAAGAAGTAACAATTATGTTAAAATTAAATCAAATACTGCATTACATTTTCATATCAATATATTAACTTTTTAACCCTGATTTTTTCTATGCACAACAACATACATTATATCGGGGATTATGCTACAATTTTCGCAGCAAGAAGTCACTTAAAAGAGAAGTGCCTCAACAATCCAATGACATAACAAACGATAGTAAACAACAGTATCAATGTGCTCTAAATATATTTGTCTCCAAAATAATGATTTCTATACCCCAAAAAATGTTGATTATGTTTATTCAAACAATAATATCAATTTATCAACTTAATTGTAAAATAAATAATTGAACAGCTTGAAGTGGGCTAACAAGGAAGAAATAGTTCATAGAGACTTTAAATTAAAACTGCAAGGTATACTTTTGAAAAAAAGTGAAAACATGATATTTGTATTGTACCCACAACGTATATAGTAATACATTTTTAAAATAAATTTTAAATTTTGCTACATCATTAGTATAATTTCTTTTAATAGATCATTAAAAAGCTATTATAAAAGTTCGATTTTATCTGAAAATCAAACTCTTTTCAATAACATTATAATCTAGATATTTTTTGGTGCAATATAACAACAGTGTAAGATTTATATTGGAGTCACAACGTAAAATCACTTTCAAATTAGTTATGTATCAAAACTAAATGGCAACCACACTTTGCTAGTACCCTACATTCGTTGGTGGTGGCCGACAAATATGGAATTTATTAGCTTATTGGATTTTATTTCTATTTGAGTTCAGATTTTTTTTATCGATAAAACATGTAAACAGAAAGCAAAATGCGCAAGACAAATTTCACAAAAGTTGAGATCTTAATTAGATGGTGAAGTCTTCAGTAGGCAGGATTGATATTCCTTTAAAAAAAAAAATGAAAACAAGGATCGAAATTAGTGTTCGATGGAGCATTAGTGATTTTAGAAGAAGGAATCTTTGTGAATTGACCCATATGGTTCTCATTTACTGTCCAATAATCATTTCTGGATATGACCAGAGTGGGATGATTTTGCTGTACAAAAGTTTCATTTACATATAGACATATCCATTGAAACAAGTTTATATACAATGCAGTATCTAAGTATCACAAGCTCACATATTTAAAAAGAGATTGCACAAAGTCAAGCACAGACCAAACTAGGCCCGCATACTGAAGAAATCTCACTCCTGTATCAGCATCAAATGCCTCATACAACTGCAACAGAAGCTTTTTCAAATAACCTCCTTGTCTAAGCTCATCAGACATTCTGTGTCAGAGCAGTTCAATGTGGGGCTATAGCTGCCTGATTTTATTGGGATGTACAAGCAGTTTGATACCACTGGAAGAGTACATTTTGTGCGAGCCTTTCTGTGGAATTTCACAATGAGAATTGTAGGTATCTCCAGCACCGTTCTTCCCACAGATGCAGGTGTTGTGAAACATAGCCACGGTGAAATTGATGGTATGTTTGCTTTATCCCAGTGACCTGAAGAACATGGCCACTTAGATTAATATATTTAGTACAACATAACAACATTAAAAAGGGAACATAAATGACTGAACTTCCTTATGCTCGTCAACTATGAGTAATTAATATAGTCTTCTTACGGCGAATCACACACATGACAACATATCAACCATTCAAAACATATTTGAAGTTATAAATATATAGATTTTATAAAAACACTGGTTGAGATTCGTAACATGTGTAGGATTCACCATAACCTCAAGTCTATATTAACATTTTTTCAACTAAAATGTAATTTGCCTATGCTTAGGATGCATGGTGGTTAGAATTTACAATACTACTTGGTTGGTAAAGATGTGAAGTCAATAGCAGAAAATTTAGTACGTGTAGCCTTGTATCCTTGTGTTTGAAAAGTTATAATTATACACATTATGACGTAATTCAAGAGGTTAGTGATTGAATAAAACTAGATCCATCACTTGCCACTTTTCAAAGTCGACCACCACAGCAATAAGCCAATAACTATGATAACCAAAAACAAAGAAAAGAAAGCTCAAGGTGATATTTGACCAACATTATCTAGCTACTATTAACTGGAATTTTGATGCTCAAGAGTTGTAGTTTATATTTTGGGACTGGGGACAGGTGATTTGGTTGCTAGTACTCCCACTTGGAGCCTAAATATTAATCTCTGAAATTATTCAGTGCAATTCTACCTGCCTTAAAATTTGAACAAGAATACTATATACAAATAGAAAGAGAACAGAAATTCAAAAAACCAGAAAGGCAAAAACTGAGAATAGCCCTGGGCCCGTTTTAGTTAGCATTGGAGGACTACTAAAACAAACTCCAGTGGACTACACGAGTCTAGTCCAAATTGGTGTTTTGCATATTTGTAATGATGTGAATTAGCATTAAGTCTACTCTATAGTAGCACCGTACACATTGGTATTCAATATGTTCACCTCAAACATTAGCAATCTATGACAAGGACTAAGGTTTTACAATTAACTAAGCACCCCATGACGTCTTTTGGTCTGAGACTCAGCTTAAACAGTTATATTCCATTATTCCTAGATTATACTTTTACTCATTTTATCTACGTTTACACCACGAAGACACTAAGCAATAACGTATTAGTTCATAGGTTCTTTCAAATTATGGAAAAGAAAAATGATACAAATATAGATGACATTAAAGGGTGAAAAGTTCCTGAAGTTCCTGTTGTAATTAGTGGCTTGAAAATGTTTTTTTTTCCTTTTATTTTAGCACTCTCATATATTGAGAGGTTACGAGAGCACTTTACCTTTCTTCCATTGGTTGCATGGGTGGCTAAGAAGGTTACATTAGCTTTCTACCATTGGTTGCATGAATGGTTACGTAAAGTTACTTGTTGCCTATAAATTGAAGCTTCATTCATTTGTAAAAACATCTCAAACATATAACACTTTCTCTCATATAGAAGTTTGTTTTCTTTTCTTCTTTGTTTTTCATTGGGTTGAGAGTTTTGAGTGTATACACTTGTGAGGTGTATTTGGGTTTGGGATAGTGAGAAGTATATAAACTTCTTTTGTAATCTCTATTATACTTTTATAACAATTATAGAAGTTTGATGTGTGGACGTAAGCTATAAGCTGAACCACATTTTATTCTCTTATATCAACTTTCTTCCGCTATTATTATAACAAACTGGAATCAGAGCGCTTATAACGTTCTGGGAGGCCTGTGAAAACAAAATATGGCGACAACTAAGTTTGATATTCAAGTTTGATGGCCACATCAATTTCGGTATGTGAAGGTCCGTATGATGGAGTTCTTACAAACCAAAATCTAAAGGTAGCACTTGACGAGAAAGATAAGAAGCCCGCTACCATGAAAGACTCTGAGTGGGAAGAAATTGATCAAAAAGCTCTTTCTACTATTCAATTATCCATCACAGATGACGTATAACAAGAGGTCTTATAAGAGAAACTCAAGCATCATTATGGAACAAGCTTGGAGTCATTGTATTTGAAGAAGACGGTGGCTAATCGTCTTGGAGGGTTGCAACGCATATACATACTCCGCATGGCTGAAGGTACGTCTATTAGAACACATATTTCTGAGTTTACCTCACTCGTTATGGATTTGAAGAATATGGATGAGACATTCTCTAGTGAGCAACAAGCAATGATGTTGTTTTGTTCTCTGCCTCTTCTTACAAGCACTTTCAGGAAACACTCATATATGGGCGTGAACACCTTGATATTGATGAGATGAAATCTGCATTAATGAGTCGTGAGAAAATGGAGCACGATAACGGTGGACATGATGACCTTGCAGCTGGCTTGTTTGCTAGAGGAAGATCAAAGGAGATGGGTTCGAGTAGTCATAGCAGATGGAAGTCTAGATCAAAATCTAGACAACGAAGAGGAAGGTGTTATTATTGAAGAAAGAAGGGCATTGGAAAATAGAATACCCAAAGCTTAAAGAAAAGAAAGCCACTAATACGAGTAATGCAGGAAGTGTTGCTTGAAGGTGCTGAAAATGTACTCTCTGGATGTATAACTTCAGTTGGTGATGCATGGATTATCGATTCTGGTTGCTCATATCACACGTGTTAAATCGACATTGGTTTGCAACCTATCAGATGATTGAAGGTGGAGTTGTCCTTATGGGAAACAATATGTCTTGTAAGGTCATTGGCATTGGTAGTAAAAATCAAGATGCATGATGGAGTTGTGAGAACATTGACTGAGGTTCGGCATATACCCGACCTAAAGAAAAATCTTATTTCTTTAGGTACTCTTGATTCCCAAGGGTGTAAGTATTCAGCTGAAGGTGGAGTTTTGAAGGTTTCCAAAGGTGCTCTTATTGTGATCAAAGGAAAGTTGGTCAATGGTCTTTACTTGCTTCAAGGTAGCACCATTGGTGCTGGAGCTGTATCATCCTCCCATAATTCTGAGTAAGATACTACTCATTGTGGCATATGCGGTTGGGGCATATGAGTGAAGCTGGAATGTCTATTTTAAGCAAGCGCGGCTTGCTTGGTGATAGTAAGACAAGAAAACTTGACTTTTGTGAACATTGTATCTATGGGAAGCAAACTAGAGTCAAGTTTAGCACGCCATTCATAGGACAAAGGGCAAGTTGATTATATTCACTCTGATTTGTGGGGCCCTCACCCTCCATCAAAGGTAGTGCCAGATACCTGCGACTTTCATTGATGATTTTTCAAGGAAAGTGTGGGTCTATTTTCTGAAGCACAAGAATGACGTTTTCCTTACTTTCAAAAAGTGGAAAGCGCTCATTGAGAACAAGCCCAAGAAGATCAAGCGTCTTCGAACAGACAATGGTTTGGAGTTTTGTGAAGGTCAGTTCAATGAATTTTGTGAAAATGAAGGCATTGTAAGGCATTTCTCTGCGAAGGACACCACATTATGGTGTAGCAGAACGTATGAATAGAACTCTTCTGGAGAAAGCTAGCTGCATGTTATCTAATGCCAACTTGTCAAAAGAGTTCTGGGCTTAGGCAATTAATATGGCTTGTTATTTGGTGAATCGTTCCCATCAACTGCAATTGAATGTAAAACTCCCTTTGAGGTATGGTCTGGTGCTCCTGCGAATTATTTTGATCTAAGAATATTTGGTTGTCCTGCATATGCTCATACTAATGATGGTAAACTTGAGCGAAGGGCACAAAAGTGTATATTTCTTGGATACGCATCAAGGGTGAAAGGTTACAGGTTATGGTGTACTGAACTTAGACCACCCAAGTTCATAATTAGCAGAGACGTCAAGTTCAATGAATCAACCATGCTTCATTTGACTAAGGAGGTTAGAAATGGGAAGAAGAGCATGGTATCAACAAGTAGGTGGAGCTTGAAGTAGAACATCCGCATGAAGTACACGAAGACACTTTTGAACAGCCCATTCATGAAGAAGAGCAGGAGCAAGAGTTCGTTGAAGAGCAAAAGGAGATCACACCACTACAACACTACATCTTGCAAGAGATAGAGTAAGGAGGCAAATTAAACCTCCTAAGAGATATGCTCATGCTGACATAGTCTCTTTTGCCTTATTGGTTGCAGAGGGTATTGAAACTCAGGACCCTGTAACATACCAAAAAGCTATTACAAGTGGAGAGTCAACACAATGGATTATTGCTATGAATGAGGAGCTGGAACCCTTCATAAGAACAATACTTGGGATCTAGTAAAACAACCAAAAGGGAGAAGATAATCGGTTCTAAATGGATTTTAAAAGGAAGGAAGGTTCTCAGGAGTTGAAGCAACCCGTTACAAAGCTCGCTTGGTTGCAAAAGGATTTAGTCAAAGGGAAGGAATAGACTTCAATGAAGTCTTTTCCCCAGTTGTGAAACACAGCTCCATTCGAGTGTTGCTAGCCATGGTCGCATTGTTTGATTTGGAGCTCGAACAACTTGATGTCAAGACAGCTTTTTGCATGGAGAGCTTGAAAAGCAAATCTACATGAAACAACCTGAAGGTTTTGTTGCTCAAGGTAAAGAAGATCATGTTTGTCTTTTGAAGAAATCGCTATATGGTTTGAAGGTCTCGCGACAATGGTATAAAAGATTTGATTCTTTTATGTTAGGTCATGGTTACTCTAGAAGTGATTATGACAATTGTGTATACCATAAGAAGTTCTTAGATGACTCATTTGTTTATTTGCTACTCTATGTTGATGATATGCTCATTGCTTCTAAGAGTATATCTGAGATCAACAAGTTGAATGCTTAGCTTAGTAATGAATTTGAAATGAAAGATTTGGGAGCTTAAGAAAATTCTGGGTATGGAAATTCAGAGATCGAAGTGCTGGAAAATTGTATTTGTTATAGAAAAATTATATTGAAAAAGTTTTGGAGCGCTTTGGGATGCAGAATGCGAAACCTGAATACTCCACTAGCTCATTTCAGATTGTTAGCTGAAATGCCACCAGAATGATGAAGAAAAGGAAGAGATGATGTATGTTCCTTATGCAAGTGCAGTTGGAAGCATGATGTATGCTATGGTTTGCACTCGGCCAGATATCTCACAAGCGTTAGTGTCGTTAGCAGATATATGGGAAATCCGGAAGATGCACTGGGAGGCTGTGAAATGGATTCTCCGCTATCTACGAGGTACTTCTAATGTTGGCCTTATATTTGACAGGAATCATAATACTAGTAATAGTATTGTTGGTTATGTTGATTCCGACTATGCTGAGATTTGGATAAAAGAAGGTCTTTGGTACATCTTTATCCTCTGGGAGTGCAATTAGTTGGAAAGCAACATTGCAATCCACTATTGCACTATCTACAACAGAAGCCGAGTACATGGCCGAGCGGAAGCCTGAAGGAAGCCATTGGATTCTGGGCTTGGTAGGAGTTAGGGTTGAAAGGAGATCACAGTTATATACTGTGATAGCCAAAGTGCCATATATTTGACTAGAAATCAAATGTATCATGAAAGGACAAAGCACATAGATGTTCGGACCACTTTCTAAGGGAGATTATTTCACAAGGTGATGTTGCTGTGAAAAAGATTGGTACCATTGACAACCCTAGATATGCTCACGAAGCAGTTCCAATTTCTAAGTTTATGCATTCGCTTAGATATAATTGGTGTTCATATCTTTTGAAGGTAGCCCATGCAGTTTCAGCTTTTGAAGGTTCAAGCCAAGGTGGAGAATTGTTGTAATTAGTGGCTTGAAAAGGTTTTTTTTTCCTTTTATTTTAGCACTCTCATATATTGAGGGGTTACGAGAGCACTTTACCTCTCTTCCATTGGTTGCATGGGTGGCTAAGAAGGTTACATTAGCTTTCTACCATTGGTTGCATGAATGGTTACGTAAAGTTACTTGTTGCCTATAAATTGAAGCTTCATTCATTTGTAAAAACATCTCAAACATATAACACTTTCTCTCATATAGAAGTTTGTTTTCTTTTCTTCTTTGTTTTTCATTGGGCTGAGAGTTTTGAGTGTATACACTTGTAAGGTGTATTTGGGTTTGGGATGGTGAAAGTATATAAACTTCTTTTGTAATCTCTATTATACTTTTATAGCAATTATAGAAGTTTGATGTGTGGACGTAAGCTATAAGCTAACCACATTTGTTCTTATATTAACTTTCTTCCGCTATTATTATAACAGTTTCCAATGCAACACCAATGAAGGCAGTATAAAACACAGAGCATGGAGTTGGATAAGCAAAGAGCAAGAGGAATCTCAAGGGAGCCGAAAAAGCTGTTGCTGACTTACTGCAACAAAAGCATATCAGTATGAGGTAGAATACAATAAAACTAGTAAATATTAACCAAAATGTGCATTCCAAAACAAATTCTTCCTCTAAAAGAAACCAAATGTTTTTCACTGTTTTCCTGTGCAATAAGCCATTGACAGGAAGATGCTTAAAATATGAAAGTAACAGGAGACCTACCAAAACCTACGAGGGTCAAGAGCAAGCAAGCGAGAGCAACTCCACGAAAGGTAACAAAGGGGCATTGCATTGAGTGTGAGCCAAGATATAGTGCAAAAGGTAGCTGACAAAAATACATTTGAAGAACAAAAAAGAAAAAATCATTAATGAGTAATGACACTGGCAAAAAATGCGAGGCAAATGTTACATTGTTCTCAAGGGATTATTTAACTTCTGAATCTAATCAACATTGTGTTAACACTAAACATAACGAAAGAAGATATTATTGCAATTACATTATCAATTTTTTTTTTCTCCTTAATTGGTTGAGAAAATAGATAAATAAAAAAGCAGGTATGTGTTGTATGTAAATATATAAAATTATGACTATATGATTTGGGTTATAAGGCAATCCATCTGCTCAATTCTGAGTCAAACTTGTGGTCTAAGCAGCATCTTTTGAAATACTTACAACCTTATAACGCTACTCAATACTTAGTCAAAAGTCATGCCTCAGAATTCCTTTTTGCTATCAAGCATGCCAGCTAAATTTGCCCCACACTAAGTAGGATAACTAGGAATAACATGACAAGAAAATAATTATAACTACCCAATCAAGCAAACAGTGTTAAGAGTGTGAGAAGAAGGAAGTCCATATTCTAATGCATTCTCTTCTTCATCTTTTGTAGCTGATACCACATCCTGTAAAAATGAAATAAAACAAAAGTACTATTTGGTAAGGGCTGTCTATGAAATCACTAATAACAGATGAAACATTCAATCTGAACTAATTGGGTGCATGTGCATAACTTTATGCTGTTACCAACATAATAAGAAAATGCCATCAGCGATGTCACCCCCCTTGCCAATTTCACATGCCCACTCTACATATGCTTTTTGTTCATTGACAACTACACATCACGAGGAAGCATTTGAGTAGACAATATCAATCATAATTAGCACATGATTTTGAGGTTTTTAACTCGTTCTTATCTTTTTAACTTTTGAAACATGTAGACAGAGCTTAAGCTTCTTGCACTTTTTTTGCAATGACCATAAGGCGGCATGATGCTCTAGTTTTTATGTTGATAGCAGTATCATATCCAATCACACTAGTCAAATTATTCCAATGTATAACTCAATGAAATTGTGGAAACAAGTCATTGTGAAAATTATTACACTAACCTTTGACCAAATATTGCATTTGCTGTAGAATTTACAATTACATCAGGCTCATCTCAAATGAATCTTCATCTAGTCCAAGATCGGATTCACAAATATTGCCTACAACAGAAACTAGCTTGCCCAGCATAGCGGCTTGGCAGGTTCTTCCATGGATTTGACTAAGGCATATGAAAAGCCCTTTATTTATGATATAAAAAACAGACAAATAGCATTTAACATGAGATGAGGAAATAAGTGAAGTCATGAAATTTGACAGCAAAGTTTCTGCCCATTGCAGCTTGCTTATTGTTTTCTTCAATCAATTGGTAAATTTGAAATTATAAATATCTCTACCTAAATTTAAACTTCAGTCTTCTCCAATGGCTCATTCACTCATTCATAGTTAGTGTTTGCATGAATAGAAAAGCAGTATATTGATTTCAATGATAGTAAAATTCAAACTCCAGTCGTCTATATAGCAAGTAACATAAAAATCTTACACAGCCATCATCGATTGCTGACTTATTCTGACAATTAAAGTAAAATACAAACAATGAAAAATGCACCTTTGCACAGAGTTTTCTTAGTATTAATTTAATTATTTCTTCACTTTGCTTATAAAAGGGAGGGCAAAAACAAAACCTCATTTAAGAAGCAATGAGTAAGCCTCACTTGAATCCAAACTCAGCCACACCAGCAAATGTGATCTCTGTTGACCAAAAATCTCAACTGTCATACCTTGATACAAATCAACAGTAATTTCATTTACTCATATAATCTCTCTTATTTCCTACCGATATACCAGATACCTACAAATAATGCAAAAATTTATGTCATAAATAGCAAGTAAAGAAAAATTTAATTCAAATACAGCCAACAGAAATGATATTTCTTCTTGGAATTCTCAATGACCGTGACATTTGGTTTCTAAATCATTTCTTGGGAGGGAGTAGTTATATTGAGAATATTAATATAGAAGATAGGGGATTTCAACAGCAAATTCAGCTTGTGTTCGAACATGCAAATCCTGTGTTACTCAATTTGAATATTAGGATGTTCACAAATAAGAATAACTAACACAAGGATAATACGTTATAGAAAATTCAAAAGAAAATCTGAATTAAGCTTGGAAGAAGTACCTCATTTCATCAGGTCACATGCGTAAGCATTTGAAGTAACCTTTATAGCATAAGTTTTGGCCCTTCCTTCTCTTTGTATCCGTATCTGTAATGCAGACCAAAAAGGAAGAAATAAACAAGCCATAAAATTGCAAAAGAAAAATACCGAATTAACACTTTTCCAAAATATGAGAACTCTTCACCCAATTCCATATCCATAACAACCCCATCTATTGTAGATAATATGTGCTATTGGGGACTAACACTTGTTTATCAGGGAGTTGGGTTTACATTGGTATGTTTGGTTTAGAAGGTGAAAATGGGGTAAATTTTCCACGAGTATTTTCCATGAGTGATCATTCGTGGAAGATTTATTTTCATTTTTACCTTCCAACCAAACATAAGTTTAATTGAAAAAATAGTAATCCTTAAATAAGAATAGTGGTGCAGAAAATTTAACGTGTTTGGATAACATGCAGTAATGTTTTGGGGTGAGTTAAACAATGACCTGTTGAAGATCTTGGGTCAGAAATGTGACTGCAACGAGCTTGAATATCAGGGATGTGGGAAATTTTGGACCAAATTTCCGGGTCTCTTCCCTTGCAGCGTTCACCCAACAAAGGACTATTATCGATCCAGAGTTTTTTAAGAGAGGCAGGCATCCTTTCTCCCACAATGTTCTCCAGCTTGGGACAATTCACAATTAATAAATGTTGGAGGGAGGTGAGATGGAGAAGCCCTCGCAATCCAACGTCTCCAGACTTTGAAAGCGATGTATACGAAGACTCTCAAGGGAGGGAGGCAGGCAACCCTCCCTTGGGAAGGACTTGATACTGTCACATGCCTCGTAGATGTCAAGACTGATAAGACTGCAGCAACCATGCAAGACCGCGGATGATGCTAGGCACCTCACTAGTTTCTCGCATGTCACAATATCAAGATGTCTCAAGGTAGGTGGCAGACTCCCATCCCCGCCTTCTTCACCAAACCAATCAATTTCTGGGCAAAACTTTATCGTGAGATGCTCTAGCTGGGTGCAACCTTCACTAATGTGGATAAGGATACCAAACTGGGGCAGAATTCGACCGCTAAATAACGGAGGCTTGGAGGAAGGGCAGCATCATCACCTGACTGTGACACCTCAAGACATTTCAGGTTAACACACCCACTGATTTCGAGGCGCGCGAGATTTGGAAACGCTGCCAACGGGAAGGATGTGAGTGAATCGCAGCCGTTATAGATTCTCAGTGTATGCAACGACTCTTGTTGTTGCTGTTGCTGCATTGGGAATTCTAGGTTCTCACAATACCGGATTTCCAGATCTTGTAATGAAGCGGGCATACAAGCCCCTGGAAATGATATGGCTGAGGAGCACTCTGAGATTGATAAAGATCGAAGACTTGATAGCTGCATGTGGGTCATTGCCTGAGACACAAATTCCACGTGCTTGTTTCCTGAAATTGATTCAGAGCATTGTGAAAGCGGTAGCTCCTGAAACCTTACTTCACTGACACCATGTATACGCAAATGGAGAATATTGGGAGCACTTGGGAGAGAACAAGTAAGCTGGTTGCATCCAGAAACACGAAGGTCTTCTAAAGCCGGAAGGTGATTGGGCAAATCTCCGGTTAACATGGCACAGTGGTATATTGAAAGCTCTTTAAGTTGAGGAAAAGAATCATCAAACTGAGACGAGTGCCATAACTGCCACATAGGCAAGCTATGAAGTCTCAGAGTTTCAAGGGATGGGAAAGGAGTCTCATGACAAAATTCATCAGTCTTGTAAAACTCAGCACCAATGCTAGTCACCTTGTCAAAATATGAAATCTCCAGGTGTTTCAGAGAGGGTAACTGTCCAAGTGGAGGGAGCTTGCAACAATTCCTACACCTTCTTAAAGTCAATGTAGTCATACTATGGTAGGAAGAATGCCCCAACCAATCCGAAAATATTTCACCCATGTAACACTGTACTTTTATCTCTTTCAGCTCCGTGCAGGGTTGTAACTTGTCAAATGTATCCTTTTCAATCTGAAAATCAGCAGCAATATTCTCACGTGATGACCAATTAAATTCTACATAATCAATGTGCAACTTATCAATCATCCTTGCCTCTGAAGCTTCACCGCTATTGAGGACATTCTCTAATTTGTGAATGGCAAGTGAACCATGAAGATTTGCAAGTGCACCCAGTTCCTTAATTCCATTCTCGTCACACCCCCCAACAATATAATCACTTAGAAAATGCAAACTTTTTAATTTGTTCATCCCTTTTGGCATTTCTTGTAAACGAGTTCCTCTAATATCAAGATGGCGCAAGTTTACAAGATCTTTCATGTTGGACGGAAGCATGTTAAGCCTTTTACAACCTCTCAATTTCAATGTTTGTAGATTGTGCAACTTACTCAATGACTCAGGCAATATCACGATAAGTGCTGCGGAGAGATTCAAATAGCGCAAATGGATCAATTGGCCTATTGAATCGGGCAATGATTCAAGATGAATGTATACAAAGGACAAAACTCTTAAGCACCGAAATCGTGACAGTCGGATATAGGTTTCTATAGAGGGATTAATCCACAACATTGTCCTCGCATATTTTAAACAATCACATGCTTTTACAAATTCTGAGACCGAACAATTGCCTTTGACATCATACGACAAATGACGAGTTTTAATATCAATCTTTGCTACACTCTCAAGTTCTGAGGCTCTAAAATAGAAATCACCAGCATAGAATATTGCTAAATCATGCATCAGATCATGCATCACAAATAATCTTTTGTCAATATTAGAAGGCTGAAAAAAGGATCTCAAGGCTAAATCATTAAAACATCTATAGCCAATTTCTTCTAAAGTGTTGCAACTCTTTGATGACTGCAAAAGATCATTTGCCATCCACAACAATATTAATTCATCCCTATCAAATTGATAATCCTTGGAATATAAAGAACAAAAAACAAAGCAACGCTTTAGATATGAAGGGAGGTAATAATAACTTATTCGTAATGCGGAAGAATCTACTTTCATTTTCAAAATTCCCAAATTTCACTATTCAATATATCATTCCAATCCCTTACATTATCCTTTGTTCTTAATAAGCCTCCAAGTGTCTGGGCAGCCAAAGGTAGTCCTTTACACTTTTCAACAATTTTTCTACCAACTTTTTCTAGAGATGAATGGTCTCGGAATCGGGAGAAAGTGATGCATGTTTTGCAAACACGACCAACAATGTTTATTAGACAACAGGCTCAATTTGTAAGGCTGCATAGTTTGCACCATACAAGCAACTTTATCATTACGAGTTGTTACTAAGAATTTTACATCCCTCTTTCACATTGAAATGGATTTTGAAACATTCTCCAATCATCATAACTTTCGTTCCACATGTCGTCCAAAACAATCAAGAATCTTTTCCCTGTCAACACATTCTTCAACTCAAGTTGGATTGAATTTAAATCATTTATGTTGCAAGAATTAGAATTTCCTGCCCCCAATATAGTCTTTGTCATCTTAAGAACATCAAAATTTTCCCCAACACAAACCCATGCTTTAAAATCAAATTTTTCCTTCAATTTGTCATCATTGTAAACCAACTGAGCTAAAGTAGTTTTTCCAACCCCACCCATGCCCACAATGGGGATCACAGATATTTTAGCATCACTAGTATCATCTAGCAATAGTTTTATTATGGCCTCCTTGTCTTCATCCCTTCCATATATATCGGATTTTTCAACTAGAGATGTTGATGGAATTCTCCATGACATGTCCTCCGTTGAAATGTTTTTTAGACCAAGGATATCCTTGTGCTTCGCAATATCTTCTAGTGTATCAATGACTTTTTCTATCTCAGCAACCATTCTCCTATCTTGCAAATTGAACTTGAAATAGCGAGACCAGAAGTTACCTGGATGCTTTTGAGTGGCAGCTTTGGTGTGGACTACATCCAATAAGTCATCAGCCACATACACAGCATCTTCCAAGTTGGTAAGCCACTTCTTCACAGCAGGGTCAGTGATCTGTTTTGCTCAGCATCATTAAGCACAGCTTGGACAACATACAGCGATGTCTCCAACCTTTGAAGCAACCTCTGATCAAGCTTCTTTCCTCGGATCCAGTTGACAACCTCAGGTGATGAAAGCCTATCAAAGACAACATTAAGAAAGAAGAGAGCAAAGCTCCACCCACAAGTGATGCAGCCATGTTTCTCAGGTCAGATCAGAAGGAAAGGCAAGGAAAGTGGTTGCAGTTTAGTTTGCAGTAAAGTCTGGTTTCTCTCAATAATGAGGAAGTGATAGCAGTTTGCGTGGTGTACATATAGTGCAGTTCTGATATATCTTGAGCAAGAGATATTGACTTCACGCGCTTATGGGTCTACAGCGTTCAAAGACGAGCAAGGATGTTTCTCTCCAAAGACTTTTCATGAAGAGTAGTGTGATGTTTCCTTCAGATTTCTCTCTACCTTCTAATGCTTCCTTTAACCAATCTCCAAAGTCCAAACAATTAGGTGGAAATTATTGACAATGTTGAATACCGATATCTATGTCCAAATCATTTGCTAACCCCACCCCATCCGACTAGCAATGATAATTTTTTGTTCTGTTCTTCTCAGATGACACCTCTTTCACACATCTTTTAATTTGCACGATTTATTTTTCCGAATGATATGATATTTCTTTTGCTTTCCGAGGCCATGATGCGTATGCTTAAAGGAAGGGTGATCTCGTATTTACATTGACAATGGTATAATTTTCAATTTTTACTTATCATGTTCAATACTTTCTTACAAAATCTTAAAAATATAATTAAATTAAAAATAGAAAATAAAAATTGAAAACTCTTTTCTAAAACTAAAGGCATCCATAATTTGATAGTGTTGTGCATGTTATATTGTATTAGCAAAAGTAATCAATCCATCCTTTGACTTATTTTCGTTTTTAAATTTGCCCCCTAATTAATATGATTCAAATTTGCCCTCTAACTTTTAAAAATCAAATGTTTATTCTAACCAGTTTTAATTATGTTGTGAATGTGATGAAGTTGACTTCATCTCAGTGGATTATCTAGGGCTGTGGTGGTTTTTTTCTAACTCTCTATCTTCCATTTTTGCCAACTCAATTAATCAATATCTCAAAACTGAAAGGGCCAAGAGCTATAAGTTTAAGCTACTAAAATTATAGTTCAACTAGGTCAAATAGAATAACATAATAAGGAATAGTTGGACTAATATTGGACAAAACATTTGGCAATTAAGGTCTAACAACAATGTATATAATCATATAGATTTCAAGTGCTTTTACATATTCAAATGATTTTTCATTTTTTCAAACTCTACTTTGATTTTCATGTTTATGAAAAAGAAACAACATTATTCATTAATTGTCTAAGCATTCCCTCTTACCTCATGTTCTGAATTAGTTTAACTAAATTAACTGAACAAAACTCATAATATTGATTTAGTTTTGCAAACTTCATGATCTTAATTCCTAACCTCCTGTGTATGCTTTAAAAGGTATTGAGGATTTGGCAAGTCCAACCTTCTTTTATTTAACTCAATCTTGTATTTCCTTTGGTCAGCCTAGTTTGGCCATTTGACTAATGATTCTGTTCCAATGAGTTGTTATGAGGTTTTAGCTCTATGTCACTCATGCAGAGACACATATTAGGATTTATTTATTAAGTTCGAAGTAGTCAAAAATGGACATGTTGAAGCTTTCGTTTTCTTTCTTCATGAATAGCAACCTTCGAGAGTAGTCATTGATAAAATATGAAGGTGTCACAAATCATGGATAGAGCCATTGTTTTCTCACTTGAAGTTAGAGTAACATTTAAATGTATAGTATTAAGCCCCAAACCTTGTTGACTTGATATTGATCAATTATGGAAAATGCTATAGCTCATAAATAGTTTCAGCATTCTTGTTTCCAGAATGAGTTGTCATGCTGTTGAGTAGCTCACTATCCATCTCACTTAGTTCCTAAAGGTGATGAAATTGTGAGCAACTTGCAAAGGAGATCCTTCCATTGTCCTCGAGGAAAACATGGTGGCGGTGATTGGCGAAGCTTAACTAGTGATGATGATCAGCAAGGAGAGAACTTTAGAAAAGCAAGAAAATTGAGTGAGGCGATCCCAAGGAAGAAGGATGAGAGAAAGCATGATGTTCCTCATACTGAAAATGTGACAAGTGAAGATAGTTACTATTTAGTCATGTACTTATCCACACTAATATGTTTGTGCCATTTGTCCTGTCATTAATCTTGCAGCTTGTTTGTCATTAATTATCCCCTCTTAGTGTGTCTTTGGTTTATAGTTTTCACACCACTAAAATTGATTTTGTTTATCTTACAGCTTAAAGATGGTACAACTTCAGTGCATCAATTGCGGGAACACAATGAAAAGGAGTTGCTAGGAATAAGTTCATTGGCACCTGTCTTATTTGGGGATCAACAAATGTCCAATCACTTAGTTTCATATTTGTTGTAGAAATGGATTTATGGGAGGTTGCAATTTGGATAAAAGTACCATGTTGCAACACTCTTTGAACTCAACTTGTTCATTTTTGTCTTTAATTCATAGTCTGGTCCTTTCTTTTATGAAGTACCATAGTTGTTATTTATTTTTGTTTTTGAGGTATGTATTTGACTATTTGTCATTCAATTATTTTAAACAAGACATATTACCAACAAGCTCTTTGTGTTGCAAGGCATTTTAGCCAAAAAGCTCTGTGTATAACTTGACCAAATGACTACAACTTCTAATTAGCATTTTACTTTGAAGAAGTAGTACATAAGAGGGAAAAAAATAAAGTCAAGTTATTGTCAAGGGGACTTTCCAATTTATTCTTCAACATCATGGTGATTTAAAAACTTTTGGATACAAATTGGTAGCAAGTATCAATATGTTGGTAATTATTTATCAAAAAGTTGGTAACTATTTAAAAAATGCTAATATTTGTTAAGATTTTTTATATTAAAGAAAATAGGAATATTATGAAAAGACTATTGTAGAGGACTTAGGGACCCTTGGGATTGATGAATTGGTGGTCTCACAGCATCTAAAATGTGGCCAAGGACAAAAACATGCCAATTTTCTGGTGTACATTGGTAAGTCATACATAAATGTTGGTAATTGATGATAAAATAGTTGGTGAGTATTGAAAAATCTGGTATATTTTAGTTTTAAAAATGAGAGGAGTTGAATTTCCCTTGGAAATTGAGAGTGAGGACTAACATAGAGACTTAGGAGCCCTTTGTATTGATGAATTGGTGCTCTACACATCATCGAAGTTGTGGCCAAGCAAAAAACAGGCAATTTTTTAGTGCACGTTGGTAAGTCATGAAAAAATGTGGTGATTCATGTTTAAAATGTTGGTGAGTAATCCAAATGCTGGTAAATTTTCAGTTTTGAAAATCCTGAGAACGGGGTGAATTTTCTTGGGAAATTGACTTCAGGACTATGGTAGAAGGTGAAAGGCCCATTATATTGATGAATTGATCCTCTCAACAACATCCAAGATGTGCAAAACAAATAAAAATGACCAAAATTTTCTGGTACATGTTAGTAAGTGGTAAAAATGTGTTGGTGATTCATATTCAAAATGTTAGTGAGTAATTGAATTGGTATATTTCAGTTTGAAAATACTAGAAGGATTGAATTTCTTGGAAATAATTCAGGACTATGATGGAAGACTTAGAGGCCCTTTATATTGATGAATTGGTGGTCACAACAACATCCAACATGTGCAAAATGAAAAAAAAATTACCATAATTTTTTTGGTACATGTTGGTAAGTGGTGAAAAAATGTTGGTGATTCATATTCAAAATGTTGGTGAGTTATTCAAATGCTGACTTATTTTCATTTTGGAAATACTGAAAAGTTTTGGTCATCAACATAACATGTAAGCAATGCCCCAAGGACTTATGCACACTAGAATTCATTTATTTAGCCTCAATATCACGTCCAATTTGTACTCTAAGATTAAAATGAGGAAAAAAAAATTTAATTCATTTTGATACAAGATGGTAAATGTTTGACATATGTCAGTGATTCCTTATCAAATTGTTGGTGAGTTCTTAAAAATATTGGTATCCAATCATTTTTTTTTATTATACTATATGAACTTTTAAAAACTTGTGTGAGAAAACTATTTATAAGACTCATAGATTTTATGGATTGATAAATTGAGTCTTAATATCACATTACATTTGTGCTCCAACATTATAGTAATTTGATTTTTTTTTCCTTATACATGTTGGTAATACTTGAGATATGGTGATTCCAACGCACATTGTTGTAATATTACAAGTCCTTTTGCCATTGTACCATAGCTTGCTTGATTCAATTAGATTCCATTCATTAATTTATAGTATGATTCCTCTTAACTTGCTTGCTAACCCAAATTCACATAAGATTCCTAAAATTTTCAAGATTAACAAAATCTAAAACATTACCAGCATTCGAATGAAGTTACCAACATTTTAAACTAACATTACCAACGTTTATAAGCCAAATTACCAACTTATTCAGAAAAATTTCAAGTTTCCTTGCCATTGTAGCATTGTTTGCATGATTCACTTAGGCTCCCTTCATCAATTTATAGTACCAAGAAGTTCATTTCACTTACGTGCTAACCCAAATTTACATAGAATGCTAATATTTCAAAGTTAACAAAGTTTGAAACGTTGCCAACATTTAAGAAAGTTATCAACATTTTGAACTAACATTACTAACATCTTTAAGATTACCAACATAGTGCAGGAAAATTTTAACTTTGCCAAACTAATTCAAAATTGTTTATGATACACATTGGTAGGTGCGTCTAATATGTTGGTGATTCGCCATCAATTTGTTGATGATTTTTCAAAAAAATTAGTATCTTATCAATTTTTTATGATATTAAATATGTGAATTTCATGATAAATTAGGTTAAAGAACTAGTTTAGAGGGCTCATAAACTCTATGGATTGATAAATCAAGCCTCAACATGACATTTAATTTGTGCTTAATGACAAAAGTTAGTCAAAAAAATTCTTGATATACGTTGGTAAGTGATTTCAATATGTTGGTGATTTCTTATTAGTCAAAAAAAGAAAATACTAGGGCTAATTCTGTAGCTATTATGCCGTCAAGAAATACATGTAGTCTTAGGCTTCATATGCAGCATTGAATTCATGGAGATCAATCTATTTAGCATTTATAGTTTGTCTATTTAAGCCATAAATACCATTCTCTGAGCCATCGCATGCGCATCACGTAAGGCATTATCCATCCCAAAGGGGCAAGCATAAAAAATGGTTTAATTGAACACTTCCCATTCCAAATCATGGTAAGTCTGCCATATTCAGCACTGTATACTATTTCTGCTTGCACATATCATAATTTATGTGTTGGTAAGTGCTATTGCTTCCTTGTTGACTACCAGCATGGTGCGGGATGAGGAGAAGAGGACGACTTGGAGGAGGCTCGGCAACAAGACAAGGGATCAGAAGCTTCAACCTCTGTCTCTGGGTGTCATTGACATACAATACATCACCCGGCTAGAACGAGCAGCCTAAGGGTGGCAGCGCGCGTGGCATAAGGGTGGTTGTGCGGCTCAGCTAAGGTGCAAGAAGAAGAAAGGCAAGGAGTGAGGTTAACAGAGTTGGGAGAGAATTCACAAGGTTAGAGGGAAGAGGGAGAGAGTTGGGGTTCACGGGTTTCTTTTCCTTCTTCATTCCTCAACATACCATACTCCCCTTAGTATGTGTGCACACACTAGACATCACTCTCTCCGTACGTATGCGTCGCCATAGTGCGTCGATTCAATGCGTCAGCATATCATTTCTCAATACACTAAATGATAACCACACTTCGTACCAAGTACCTTACATTCGTTGGTGGTGGCCGGCAAACGTGGAATTTATTAGCTTATTGGATTTTATTTCTGTTTGAGTTCAGATTTTTTTTTTTTTATGGATAAAATATGTAAACAGAAAGCAACATGTGCAAGGCAAATTTCACAAAAGTTGAGATCTTAATTAGATGGTGAATTATTCGATAAGCAGGATTGATATAACTTTTTTTTTTTAATAAAAACAATGAAAGAAATTAGTGTTCAATGGTGCATTAGTGATTTCAGAAGAAGGAATCTTGTTAATTGACCAATGTGGTTCTCATTTACTGTTCAATAATCATAGCTGGATATGACCAGAGTGGGATGATTTTGCTATATAGAAATTTAATTTGCATATAGACAAATCCATTGAAACTGATTTATATACTATGTAGTATCTGAGTATCACAAGCTCAGATATTAAAAATGAGATTGCACAAAGTCAACGACAGACCAAGCTAGGCATGCATACTGAAGAAATCTTATTCCTTTATCAACGTCAAATGCCTCATTACTGCAACATAAGCTTTTACAAATAACCTCCTTGTTTAAGTATCAGACATTTTAACTGTGTTAGAGCAATTCAATGTGGGGCTATAGCTGTTTGATTTTATTGGGATGCACAAGCAGTTTGACTCCACAGGAAGAGTACATTTTGTAAGAATCTTGCTGCAGAATTCTGCAATGAGAATTGTAGGTATCCTCAGCAGCATTCTTCCCACAAATGCAGGTGTTGTGGAACAGAGCCATGGTGAAATTGATAGTATGTTCACCGTATCACAGGGACCTGAAGAATATGGCCATTTTTAGATTAATATATTTAGTACAACATAACAACGCTAAGAAGGGAATATAAATGATTGGACTTCCTTATCCTCATCAACTAAGAGTAATGATAGTGTAGTTTCAGGTCTATGGTGAACCATATACATGGTAACATATTAACCATTCAAAATATAATTCAAAGTTACAAATACAGAGATTTTATAAAATCACTCATTGAGTCATACCACGTGTAGGTTTCATGATAAACTCGAATCTATATTAATATTTCCCAAGTAAAATGTAATTTGCCTATGCTTAGGATGCATGGTGGTTACAATCCTAATGGTTGGTAAAGATGTGAACTCATTAGCAGCAAATTTAGCATGTGCAGCCTAGCATCCCTATGTTTGAAAAGTTGTAATTATACACATTATGAAATGATTCAAGAGGTAAGTGATTGAATGAAACTAGATCCATCACTTGCCACTATTCAAAGTCCATCAGCACAGCAATAAGCCAACAACTACGATATTTTGGCCAACATTATCTATAGCTACTATTAACTGAAATTTCGATGCTCAAGTGTTGCATTTTTAATTGTGGGACTGGGGACAGGTGATTTGATTACTTACAAGTACTCCTAATTGGAGCCTAGGTACTAATCTTTGAAATATTCAGTGCAATTCTACCTACCTTAAAATTTGAAAAGTTACTTACAATTCCCATGCAACACCAGTGAAAGCATTATGAAACTCAAAAGCATGGAGTTGGATAAGCAAAGAGCAAGAGGAAGCTCAAGGCAGCTAAAAATGGTGCTACTGACATACTGCAACAAAAGCAGATAAGTATGAGGTAGAATACAACAAAACATGTAAATATTACTCCAATTCCAAAAAGTTCTGTATTGAAAATCAAGTATGATACAACAATTTGTATGCAAAAGATAGTTAATAATAATAATAATAATAAATACTACAACCTTCACAATCTGAATGCAAGCATGTGATATGATAATTATAAAGCTATTTTGTGCTGAATTTACTAATTGCTAGCTGTAGGAGTATCATTTTCTCTTGAGATCACAAAATTGTCTTTGAAATCATCAACCCCGAATCCAATAAGATCACCAATAATATCAACCAAAATGTGCATTCCAAAACAAATTCTTCCTTCAAATGAAACCAAATGCTTTTCTCTGTTTTCCTGTGCAATAAGCCATCGATAGGAATATGCTTAAAATATGAAAGTAAACAGAAGACCTACCAAAACCAACGAGGGTCACGAGCAAGCAAGCGAGAGCAACTCCAAGAAAGGTAACGAAGGGGCCTTGCATTTGAGTATGAGCCAAGACATAGTGCAAAAGGTAGCTGACAAAAATACATTTAAGAAGAAAAAAAAACATTAATGAAATGAGTAATGACATTGGCAAAGAATGCGAGGCAAGGGTTTCATTGTTGTCAAGGGATAATCTAAAGATAATCTAACTTCTAAATCTAATCAACATTGTGATAACACTTAACCCAATGAAAGAAGATAAAATTTATTATTGCAACCACAGTATCAATTTTGTATTTCTCCTTAATTAGTTGAGAAAATAGATAAATGAAAAAGCAGGTATGTGTTATATGTATATAATATATAAAAAATCATGACCATATAATTTGGCTTATAAGGCACGCTACCTGCTTAATTCTGAGTCATACTTATGGTCGAAGCAGCATCTTTTGAAATATTTACAACCTTGCAACACTACTCAAAAGACGTGCCTCAGAATTCCTTTTTGTTATCATGCCAGCTAAATTTGCCTCACACTAAGTAGGATGACTAGGAATAAATGACAAGAAAAGAATTGTAACAAGCCGAACAAGCAAACAGCGTTGAGAGTGTGAGAAGAAGGAAGTCCATATTCTAATGCATTTTCTTCTTCATCTTTTGTAGCAGTTAATCTCCTAACAGGTGGAGAAGCAGGTCTTGGAGCTGATACCACATCCTGTAAAAATGGAAAAAGGCAAAATTATTATTGGGTAAGGGCTATGAAATCACTAATGATACATGAAACATTCAATCTGAACCAATTGGGTGTAAGTGCATAACTCGATGCAGTTACCAACATAATAAGAAAATTCCATCAACAATGTCACCTGCCTCACCAATTTCACATTCCCACTCTACATATGCTTTTTGTTCATTGACAACTACACATCACAAGGAAGGATTTTGAGCAGACAATATCAATCATAATTAGCACATGATTTTGAGGTTTTCAACTCATTCTTATCTTTTTACCTTGTGAAACATATAGAAAGAGCTTAAGCTTCTTGCACTTTTTTTGCAACGGCCATAAGGCGGCATGGTGCTCTTGGTTTTATGTTGATAGCAGTATCATATCCAATCACACTAGTCAAATTATTCCGATGTATAACTCAAAAAAATTGTGGAAACAAGTCACTGTGAAAATTATTACACTAACCTTTGACCAAATGTTGTATTTTGCTGCAGAATTTAGAATTACATCTGCCTCATCTTAGACGAATCTTCGTCTAGTCCAAGATTGGATTCACAAATATTGCCTACAAGAGGCACTAGCTTGCTCAACATAGAGGCTTGGTAGGTTCTTCCATGGATTTGACTAAGGCATATGAAAAGCCCTGTATTTATGATATAAACAACAGACAAATAGCATTTAACATGAGATCAGGAAATAAGTGAAGCCATGAAATTTGACAGCAAAGTTTCTGCCCATTGCAGCTTGTTTATTATCTTCCTCAATAAATTGGTAAATTTTAACTCATAAATATTTATTCCTGAATTTAAATTTCAGTCTTCTCTGGTGGCTCATTCATAGTTAGTGTTTGCATGAATAGAACAACATTATATGGATTTCGATGATAGTAAAACTCAAACTCACGTGAAAGTAAGTAACATAAAAACCTTACACAACTATCACCAGAGTGCTAACTTATTCTGACAATTAAAGAAAAGTACAAACAATGAAAAGTGCTCCTTTGTACAGAATTTTCTTTGTATTAATTTAATTATTTCTTGACTTTGCTTATAAAAGGGTGGGCAAAAACAAAACCTGATTTTAGCAGCAACAAGTAAGCCTCACTAGAATCCAAGCTTAGCCACCAACAAATCAACAATAATTTCATTTACTCATATAGTCTCTCATATTTTCTACGGATAAACCAGGTACTTACAAATAAAGTGAAAATTTACGTCATATATAGCGAGTAAAGAGGAACATAATTCAAATACAACCAACAGAAATGATATTTCTTCTTGAAATTCTCAATGACCATGATATTTGGTTTCTAAACCATTACTTGGGAGCAGTCAGAGAGAATATTAGCATAGAAGACAGGAGATTTCCACAACAAATTCAGCTTGTGTTCGAACATGCAAATTCTATGTTACTCAATTTGAATATTAGGATGGTCACCATTAAGAAAAACTAACACGATGATAAAATGTTCTAAAAACAAAAAAAACTATATGAATTAAGCTTGGAAAAAGCACCTCATTTCATCGGGTCACGTACGTAAGCATTTGAAGTAACCTTTACAGTCTAAGGTTTGGCCCTTCCTTCCCTCTGTAGCTGAATTTGTATCTGTAGCATTTGTGTATGTATCTACATCTGTATGCAGACAAGAAAAGGAAGAAATAAACAAGCCATAAAATTGTAAAAGAAAAATACCGAATTGACACTTTTCCAAAATATGATGACTCTTCCCATGATTCCACATCCATAACAACCCATCTACTGTAGATTATCTATGCTACTGGGGACAAACACTTGTTTGTCAAGGAGTTGGGATTATATTTACTACAAAAATTGATTAAAAAATAGTCATCCTTATTTATAAAAGATTAAAAATGGTGGTGCAGAAAATTTAACATGTTTGGACAACATGCAGAAACGTTTTCGGGGTGAATTAAAAAATTACCTAATGAAGATCTTAGGTCATGAATGCGTCTCCCATCAACTAGAATACGAGGGATGTGGGAAATTTTGGGCCAAATAGGTTGGTCTTTATCTCGGCAGCAGTTCACCCAACAAAGGACTGTTAAAGATGTTGAGTTTTTCAAGAGAGGCAGGCAAACTTTCTCCTACAATGTTCTCCAGCTTGGGACAGTCTCCAATTGACAAAAGTTCAAGGGAGGTGAGATGGAGAAGCCCCTTGCAATCGAACGTCTCCAGACTTGGAAAGTGCTCTACAAACAGTCTCTCAAGGGACGCAGGCAGACATCCCTCCTTTGGGAAGGACTTGACACTATCACATGCACCGTGGATATCAAGAAAGGTAAGACTGTTGCAACTATGCAAGACCGTCGAAGATGCTAGGCACCTCACTAGTTTCTCACATTTGTAGATACTAAGATGTCTCAAGGTAGGCGGCAGACTCCCATTCCCTCCTTCTTCACCAAACGAAGGTGCGTTTCTTTGACTTGGAGGAAGAGTAGCAGCACCGTTTGAAAGTGACACCTCGAGAAATTTCATGTTATCACACCCTTTGATTTCTAGGTGCTTGAGATTTGGAAATGCTGCCAACGGGAAGGATATGAGAGAATCACAGCTATTGTGTATTCTTAGTGTATGCAGCGACTCTTGTTGTTGCTGTTGCTGCATTGAGAATTCCATGTTTTACAATCCCGGATTTCCAGATCTTGCAATGAAGCGGGCACACAAGCCCCTGGAAATGATATGGCTGAGGAGCACTTTGAGATGCATAAAGATCGAAGACATGTTAGTTGGGTGTGGGTCATGGCCTCAAATGCGAACTCCACTAGCTGGCCTCCTTCAATCGACAAAGACCACAGCGAAGGTGGTAGCTCCAGCAATCTCACTTTATATGTGCCACTTACCATTAACTCGAGCATACTGGGAGCACTTGGGAGAGACAAGTAAGCTGCTCGCATCCATCAATACTAAGCTTTTCCAAAGATGGAAGGTGAGGGGAAAATCTCCCCCTAACATGGGACAATCGCTTATTGAAAGCATTTTAAGTCGAGGAAAAGCAGCACCAAACTGAGACCAGTGCCATACCTGCCAGGCAGACAATTTACTAAGCTTCAGAGTTTCAAGGGATGGAAAAGGAGTCTCATGACAAAATTCATCATTCTTGTAAAACTCAGCACCAATTCTAGTCAGCTTGTAAAAATGTGAAATCTTCAGGCGTTTCAGAGAGGGTAATTGTCCAAGTGAAGGGAGCTTGCAACAATTCCTACACCTTCTTAAAGTCAATGTAGTCATACTACGGTAGGAAGAATGCCCCAACCAATCCGAAAATATTTCACCCATGTAACACACTATTTTTATCACTTTCAGCTCCGTGCAGGGTTGCAACTTGTCAAATATATCCTTTTCAATCTGAAAATCAGCAGCAGTATTATTACGTGATGACCAATTAAATTCTAAATAATCAATGTGCAACTTATCAATCATCCTTGCCTCTGAAGCTTCACCACTATTGAGGACATTCTCTAATTTGTGAATGGCAAGTGAACCATGAAGATTTGCAAGTGCACCCAGTTCCTTAATTCCATTCTCGTCACACCCCCCAACAATATAATCACTTAGAAAATGCAAACCTTTTAATTTGTTCATCCCTATTGGCATTTCTTGTAAATGAGTTCCTCTAATATCAAGATGGCGCAAATTTATAAGATCTTTCATGTTGGACAGAAGCATGTTAAGTCTTTTACAGTCTCTCAATTTCAATGTTTGTAGATTGTGCAGCTTACTCAATGACTCAGGCAATGTCATGATAAATGCTCCAGAGAGATTCAAATAGCGCAAATGGATTAATTCGCCTATTGAATCGGGCAATGAGTAAAGAGGAAAGTATACAAAGGACAAAACTCTTAAGCACTTCAACCGTGATATTGAGATATTAGGAGCAATTTCTCTTGAAGACCAAGAAATCCTGTAGAGAGATTAAATTGCAACAATGTCCTCACATATTTTAAACTATCACATGCTTTAAAAATTCTGAGACTGAATAATTGCTTTTGGCATCATATGACAAATGACGAGTTTTAATATCAACTTTGGCAGCCCTCCCATGTTCTGAGGCTCTAAAATAGAAATCACCAGCATAGAATATTGCTAAATCATGCATCAGATCATGCATCACAAATAATCTTTCATCAATATTAGAAGGCTGAAAAAAGGATCTTGAGGCTAAATCATTAAAATATTTATAGCCAATTTTTTCTAAAGTGCTGCAACTCTTCGATGACTGCAAAAGATCATTTGCCATCCATAACAATATTAATTCATCTCTATCAAATTGATAATCCTTGGAATATACAGAACAAAAAACAAAGCAACGCTTTAGATATGAAGGGAGGTAGTGATAACTTATTCTTAATGCAGGAAGAATCCTACTTTCATTTTCAGAAAATTCCCAAATTTCACTATTCAAGATATCCTTCCAATCCCCTACATTATCTTTTGCTCTTAATAAAGCTCCAAGTGTTTGAGCAGCCAAAGGTAATCCTTTACACTTTTCAACAATTTTCTACCAACTTCTTCTAGAGATGAATAGTCTTGGGAATCGGAGAAAGAGATGCATGTTTTGCAAATCTGACCAACAATGTTCATCAGACAATAGGCTCAATTTGTAAGGTTGCATAGTTTGCACCACATAAGCAACCTTATTGTTACGAGTTGTTACTAGAATTTTACTTCCTTCACTTCCATATTGAAATGGAGTTTGAAAGTTATCCAATCATCATAATTATCATTCCACATGTTGTCCAAAACAATCAAGAATCTCTTCCCTATCAACATATCCTTCAGCTGAAGTTGAATTGAATTTAAATCATTTTTGTTGCAAGAACTAGAATTTTCTGCCTCCAATATAGTCTTTGTCATCTTTAGAACATCAAAATTTTCCCAACACAAATCCATGCTTTAAAATCAAATTTTTCCTTCAGTTTGTCATCATTGTAAACTAATTGTGCTAAAGTCGTTTTTCCAACCCCACCCATGCCCACGATGGGGATCACAGATATTTTAGCATCACTAGTATCAATATCATCTACCAATATTTTTATTATGGCCTCCTTGTCTTCATCCCTGCCATATATATTGGTTTTTTCAACCAGAGATGTTGATGGAATTCTCCATGACATGTTCTCTGTTGAAATGTTTTTCAGACCAAGGATATCTTTGTGCTTTGCAATATCTTCTAGTGTAAGAATGACTTCTTCTATCTTGGCAACCATTTTCCTAGCTTGCAAATTGAACTTGCAATAGCGAGACAAGAAGTTACCTGGATGCTTTTGAGTGACAGCTCTGGTGTGGATTTCATCCAACAAGTCATCAGCCTCATACACAGCATCTTCCAGGTTGGTAAGCCACTTCTTCACGGCAGTGTCAGTGATCTGTTTTTGCTCAGCATCATTAAGCACAGCTTGGACAACATACAGCGATGTCTCCAACCTTTGAAGCAACCTCTGGTCAAGCTTCTTTCCTCAGATCCAGTTGACAACCTCAGGTGATGACAGCCTATCAAAGACAACATTAAGAAAGAAGAGCAAAGCTCCACCCAAAAGTGATGCAGCCATGTTTCTCAGGTCAGATCAGAAGGAAAGGCAAGGAAAGTGGTTGTAGTTTGCAGTGAAGTCTGGTTGCTCTCAATAATGAGGAAGTGATAGCAGTTTGCGTGGTGTACATATAGTGCAGTTCTGATATATCTTAAGCAAGAGATATTGACTTCACGCGCTTACGGGTCTACTGCTTTCAAAGACGAGCAAGGATGTTTCTCTCCAAAGACGAGAGACGTTTCGCTGCTTTCATGAAAAGTATGGGTCCATTACGTCCAAACAGTATGATGTTTCATTCTCATTTCTTTCTACTTTCTAGTTTCGAATGATACTCGTTCATTGAATCTCCAAAGTAATTACGTGGAAATTATTAACAATGATATTTATGTGTCCATATCCATTTAATAACCCCACCCATCTGCCACGCTTCTACGGAAGTTCCAGGAAATTAGTCTTTACTTTCGGATGAATAACATTGTTCATCTAAATATTTTTGTCTATTTCATTTATAATCCTCATTAGGTCTATTTGACTTGTCCCATTACTTTCCTCTAAATTTTAAATTATTGAGTAGCAAGTTCTTAGGATTATTGTTTACCCGTGATTCTTTTGGCAGGTTTTGATGTTGATTAAGGCTAAATAATTGCAAGTTTAAGCATGATCTTTGATATAATTGGTCATTATTATGTTTATAACTAAAACTTTGGGAATTGTACTAGCTATAGAATTTGTATTATGATATTGCTTTATGTAATAGGTTAATTTGATATGGGAATTGTTTAGCTTTTAGGAGAATTCTGCTAGATTTTTGATAGCCAAAGTATAAAAGTTAGTATTTTGTGCCAATGGGATCTTATCCTTAAATTTGTTATGCTAGGTAAGTTCATTTGCCTGTGCAGGTATTGAGTTAAGTTAAGGTCGTGACAAGCCTCAACAGAGAATAATAACAAATGGAAAATAAACATCAAATAGAAATAACAAGCATATGAAAAATTGAAAAAATTTACTAAATCTATAACAAATTTTCTACAAATTATAGAATTATTGGTATACCCATGTTCTCAAAATGTGGAAATTCAGGTGCATTCATAGTTTCAAGATCTAATACATGCATGAAAGGTGGCTCGTTATTCATATGTTACCTAATCATCATGTTTGGTATGTCCTCTTCATCCTCAGCATCATTCACACCATTATCATCACTTTCATATTCTTCTTCATCACTTTCTTGCATTACTACTTCACTTTCTTCAAATGGCACAACTATTTGGCTATTGTTATTGATGTATGCAAAATATCTATTGAATGTTGTCATCATTAGTGATTGGAATTGCTTGACAATTTATGAAGCCACCAAAAATTGAGGTTTGGGCACCTGTATAAGGTGAATGACCTTAAACTCAAGGGCAGCAGAGCTCGGTATGAATAGTTTATATACACGAATGAATGTTTAAAATATAACAATATTACTTGTCCATAAGGTCTGTATGGTGGAGGAGCATGCCAATAAAAAATTGGTTCATAATCCGCTTTAAGCAAATTTGCAATCAACAAATAATATAAAATTACTTTTTCAAATTTTACGCTTCATAATTTGCTAGTAGCAAATTTTTGGTTGAAAATTTGGTACACAATCTGCTACCAGTACTTAATATTATTATTATTATTATTATTTGCTTTGCACATAATTCACTGGGAGTAATTTCCATTCCCATAACCACCCCAGAATCATTCCCATGCACACACAATATCATTATAATTGTGTCAGTCAAACTTCATATGAAAAAAATTGACCCTAAAGTCTACACATGAGTTTGCTTAAATAACACTCGATCATTTTTTTTCTCAAAATTTGACATTTCACTGCATTAAAAAAAGGAAAAGACATAGAACAAATTAATGAATTAGAAAATGAAAACTATAACAAGGGAGAATGGACTTTATAAATGTAACTTCAAGTTAACGTATTTCCTATGTTAAATTGATTTTTAAAATTTAAATATTAAATTTCATATCCTTAATTCCATACCTATCTTAAAATAAAATTAAATGATTTAAGTTGAATCAATTTGTCCAATACTATTTTTGCATGCACTAGAGTTTGCTCTTGAGAAAAAGGAAACTTAAACTCTAACTCCTTTATGCTATCTATACAAACTTTCACTGTATTTCAATATGAAGGTACACATATCATTTTTATGTAGAAACTCAAATAATTTATTTTTGTTCTAAGTTAGGTACAAATTTGAGGATATGAGATTTAAGGTTTAAATTTTAACAAATAGTTTAATCTAAGAGACAAGTTAAGTTAAAGTTATGTTTATAAAATTTATTCTCTCTCTAGTTTTTATTTTCTATTTTATTAAGAAATTAATTATTATGTCCTGACAATATAAATATACTTTACACACTATCAACCAATAAAACATTTACAATTCATCCACCTTATGCAATTTTAAAATTTGAATTAGATTTATTTTGAAAATTGATCGCATGATAGTTTTTTTTATTGCTAAAGAGTGTAAAAATAGTTAAACTTTGAGGGCATGATAATTAGACTCTTGTATTAATTTGTTCTTTATTTGTTTATTTTTTGAATTTAATTTTTATGCACTAAAATTTTACACTGTTATCTATATAGTGGGTGGATAATAATCACATTTACTAATATATTATTATATAATTTGATAAATATATTAAAAAAATTACACAGTAAATATATTCCAATTAAATTTTTATTTTTTATTTTTGTTTCTTTTCTGAAAAAAAATGAAGTGGATCGTCACCGGAGTCCTTGTTATTTAGCCAAAGAGAAAAGACTTGAGACAGTAACTCGTAACCGTCACCTACCTGAGAATCGAAGCCAAAACCAGTGGCAACCTGGGTTCTGAGACAACAATGGAGGAAACATCAACAGCAACAGCAACAGAAGCAAAGGAAAAGGAGACAATTTGGTGCAGAGAGACAGTGCCCAAGGTTTTGAAGCTGGTCTGCTCATCACTGCCTCACAGTCTCACTCAGACTGACCTCGTCTCTCTGCTCCTCGTCAGCCCATGGCTTCATCGTACCCTTGTCTCTTCCCAACCCCTTTGGCAGGTATCTCTCCTCTTCTCCTAAAAACTTTTTCATTTTCCATTAAACTCTCAATTTCTTTTTTCCTCAATTTTTTTAAATTTTTATTTTATTTGGTTAGTTACTCAATTTTCGAGAGTCGAATAATGCTGGGAATCGCCTTATAGCTGCTCTTTCTCTGGTTAGTCTTTCTTTCTTTATTTCCTTTTTGTTTTTGTTGAAATTTCTATGCACCCAACTTTGATTACGTTGATGATACTATTTTTCTTTTTCTTTTTTTTGAAAAAAAATGATAGGGAGTTATAAACTTGGCTAGAATTTGGGTTTCAGAATGATGTGGCATGATTACTATGCTTGATTGAATAAGTGAGGTCACATATAACTTCATTTTGTCCTATGACAATCATGATTTTTTAGATGGCACTGGCTAGATTGTTTTGACCGTGTAGTATTACTGATTTTTTTTTTTTTTTCAATTTACTAACCTATGCTGTAGTTACTAACTCTTGCAGAAATTAGATTTTCAAAGTGGAGATTAGAAATAGTATGAAGGGCTTTGCTCATTTTCATCTTTTGTTTTGTTGTGGTGCTTTTGTTTGATATATTCTTTTTTCAGCTTATTGTGTAGTTAATGGTGTTTTGGGGGTGAAATTTGATTGCTTCTTGTAGCCTAGATATAGCTATGTAAAGCAGATTAACCTCGAATTTGCAAGAGATGTTGAAGACACACATCTTGTCCTTGTTAAGAAAAAGGTAACATTCTTTATCATCTTCTATGATTTTTTTTGTTTGTCTACAGTTTTTATCAAGGATGGAGTTGTTCCTGGTTTAACTGAAAAATGTTGTGAAATAAAAATGTTGGTATAATATTTCAAAGGGTTTATTTGATACAGAGATAATGCAAAACTTTTTTACATTATATACAATCTTGTGTCTGACATCTCATTAATGAGTTAATAATCACATGAGTAACGTTTGGTAAATGTCTCGGGAAAGAAATACGGAGACATTAAGGACAAAAAATGTGTTTGGTGAAGGGATGAAGAGAAAAACCTCAAAATTGTCTCCACCTCATGAAAATTTGTAAGTCAATTTCCGTACCTCCGTAAAGGAGTGACGTTATAGACATGTTTCTGGGACACAAATTTGAAATAAATTTTTTTTCCAAGAATATCCCTTTAAACATTTCATATTTCTTCTATGCCTTTCTCACTTTTCAATTTTTTATCAAATTATAACTTAATCTTCATTTTTTCATCAATCATGATGTCCTATACACCACTACCAAACAAAATTCCATCACTGTCTCCAGTATCATCTCCGTCTCTATTGTCTCACTGTCTTCTTCCTTTCTAACTAGGGACAGGTATCAAACACAGTCATGGGGTGTGGAACTCATTACATTATGTGTGTACGCATCATTGGATGCAAGTGTAAAACACTTTTACACATGCATCAAAATTTATTATGTTTCAAAAGATGGTTGTATGATTATGTTTTCTGACTTGCAATATGGAATTGTGTATCAAACAAATACTGATATGTTGCGATGCAGAAAGTATATATTATTGTTTCTCCATTTGTAATAAAGGGAAAGAAGATGATGTAAATTTTCAGCTCAAAATAAATAGGAATATGAATTGCGGATTAAAATTGAAACAAGAACTTATCATGCCTAAAGGCGATGAAGATATGAGTACCGTAGCTTATGAATAGGCACCTAATTGCAAATTGATGAACTTAATGACCTGCTTGCAGCTAAAATCTAGAAGTCCTATTTGATGCTTCTTGTCATAGATGCATTGACAGGACTTGGATAGTTTATGATTGATAACGGGATTATGGTTCTTGACCTACAAGTTTTTTTTTTTGTTTTTTCTTTTACAAAGAAGGAAACAATGTCTGCACAAATACTTTATGATGTAAAACATACGTTGACTTTCATTCTAACCAAAGGTTTTTAAGCATTTCTAGTGTTTTGAATCTCTTCAAAGCTTGGAGTCTTTGAATCTGAATGGCTGCCAAAAAATCTCAGATACAGGAATTGAAGCAATAACCAGTTGTTGTCGTCAGCTCAAAACCTTTTCCATCTACTGGAATGTGAGGTGCTTTCAAATTTTCTTAATTTGTGATGTTTAAATCAGCAGTTGAAAATCTAACTTTTGGACTCAAAAGTCAATTGCTTATTAAAAATACTGAAATATGAATCATATTCTAGGGTGACAGATACAGGACTGATGCATACAGTGAGGAACTGCAAACACATTGTTGATTTGAACATAAGTGGTTGTAAGGTACGTGATGCCTTGGATTAGTTTTACTATAGAATGCCTTGGATTAGTTTGTTACTGATATTGATTTAGTTGTTATTGTGTAATGCATACAAAAAAGGAATGTAAGTAGAAATTGCTGAAAACATCTAGCATAAGGGAGGTCACTAAAAGGATTCAGCAGCAGATCTTTCCTTATTTAATTTAATGTTAGTTGTTTCCCATATTAGGAATTTTGCTTTTTTGCTTTTAGCTTCTTTATTGTGACTGAAGACAATGTGGTAATTGGGTAGTTAACATCTTTGTGCCTCAGTTATTGAGATTTGGTATTTATCTCTTAAACAATTGTTTCTGAACAAAGTACTTTGATTTGATAATTGCAGAATATTTCAGACAGAGGCTTACAATATGTTGCTGAGAATTATCCAGAACTCAAGTCACTTAATCTGACTAGGTATTTGCAGTGATTTATAACAGATTCTATTAGATCTATCATCCTATAGGATTATAAAGATCACTTTTCAAATTATGGACTGCATGGACATTTGTTGATGTCTTTTATGTTTCTGTATAATGGTCTGAAAATGTTTGATTGGCATGTTTGATGCCCATTACAAGTGGGGGGAATCAATTATTTCTGTTTGTTGTTCTGTGCAAGGTGCATTTTTTGGCCAAAAATTCATTACATATAAGATTCAGCAGCTGTCTGTTGAGATGAAAACATATACTGGGGTGAATTATATCTCTGCTGGTACTTAATATCTCAATTTGGTTTGTAGGTGCGTCAAGTTAACAGATGGTGGGTTGAAGCAGTTATTGCACAAATGCCTATCTCTTCAGAGTTTGAATCTCTATGCACTGTCTAGGTTGGCATTCAAACTCAAATTTTTGTTCGAGTTGTCTTTCCCTGGAGTTGGATTAATTCACAGCATTACTCTGATTCAGTTTCACAGATGAAGCCTACAAGAAAATATGCCTTGTTGTTCATCTCAAGTTTTTGGATCTCTGTGGTGCCCAGGTAAAATCTTGGGTTTCCTAAGATTTTTCTGCATAGCCATATCTAATGCAGACTGCTAATAGATAAAACTTTGGCTCTGCAGAATCTTTCAGATGAAGGACTTTCTTGTATTTCTAAATGCAAGAACCTTGTATCTCTCAATTTGACATGGTAAATGAACTGTCGACTTTAATATCTATAACTTGCTCATTATATGAAAATAAAGGGGCTGCATCTCATTTTATATGATAGGTGTGTACGTGTGACTGATGAAGGAGTCATATCCATTGCACAGGGCTGCACCTCCCTTGAATTTTTAAGGTATGTCAATTTGAGAAGTTTGTAGAACTTGCATATATGGTATTGGGTCGTGCAACTCTTGACAGAATTTATCTCCTTGGCTAAATCGTGTTACAAATGTATGTGCTTCTCAAGATATGTGGTAGAATTTGAGTGTTCACTTTTTATGTTTTAGTGTGGGCCATTTGAATGGCCCTAACACCCATGGCAAGTTTGCATGCTATTCTAGTAAATGGCTTTCATTTTCCAGAATACTCCCATTTTTTAATAATTACATGTGAGTAGTTGGTTTCAACTTTGAAGACCTATGAAGTATCAGCTCAGCTGAGCACTCGATACTCATTTAGCATGCCTCATTATTGAGTGCATAGCCCAATCTAGAGTAGACCTGGCTCAAGCGCTTTTTTAATGGTGTTGAACCAAGTTAAGACTTCAGGATATGGGCGGTTTTAAATCATTGCATGGTGAAGTAATGCACTGTTATACATAGACGCTTGCAGCAGCATGAAGTGAGCTTCTTTGTATTAATTTTTTTTAAAAAGTCACTTATCTTGCTGATGTGTTGAAAGGGCATGTTTGCAGCTTGTTTGGAATAACTGGTGTAACTGATAAATGTCTGGAGGCACTCTCAAAATCCTGTTCCACCAAAATTACGACCCTTGATGTGAATGGATGTATTGGCATCAAGGTAAATTCCTACTTGGGAAGTATTTCTATACATGTGACAAATTACAAAGTATTAGCTGGATCAGTTTTTTCCCTAATAGTTTGTTTATTCCTTTGCAGAAACGAAGCCGCGAAGAATTGCTTCAGTTGTTCCCAAACTTGAAATGCTTTAAGGTGCATAGTTAACGTGTGCTATGTGGTAGTTTGGAAATAGCAGTTTTATTTATTTTAATTTTTTTTACAAGGCATATAAACTGTAAAAGTTACAAATTTAATCCCGAGCAATTCTTTTTTCTAAAACATTTCTTTCAACCTGTTGTGTAATTTACTTTTAATAAATTTTGTAGCGAAACAAGTATGTGTGTGTTGCCTTCAAATATACTACTCTTGTAGCAAATCAAGATAAAAACTTGATATTTGCAAAATAACCAGCATAGTTTTCCCTAGCTAAGAACTTATCTTCCAACCTGTTTGTATCTAACTAGATATTTTGTTGTCACCATGGTCTTGCCTTATTTTCTTATTTTCAATTTTATAGACATAAGTCAAGATTTCGCATGTAGTAATAACAGCACGTGAAATTAAGTGCGTTTGTTTTACCGTTTTTGACTGGTGTAAAATTATTTTGATAGAAGCAAAACAAGCAGGCCTTAAAAGGTCCAGTGTTAAACTTTCTTTCATTCAACCATGCCCCTGTGCCAGCCTTTATCTAATCCATCTTGCCTCCCTTATATGCCAAAAATTGTTCAATCAAATAAATAACGTAAAATCAAATACCTTTATGCTCATTGCTTGATTTCAAGTTCTTGGCACGTTGAAACTTGAAACACTACCATTGCACATATAATATACCACTTTACCAAATCTTACACTGTTTAACATAAAGAAGCATCCCCGGAATGGTCACTTTGGAGCCATTCCCTTCCACACAAACTTTTGCCCTTTCTGGCAAGAAGCTACTCTCACAGCAATATGTTAAACTAGTAACAATAAGGCATGGGTGACCAAAATGAGTGTGAACTCCTAAGAAACACAACTAACTACCCAAATTAGTGACAATTAAAACATGAAATACATCAAACAAGTTGGAGAACACTGCCCCTTCAGAGTTGACCAAATGAGTGTGCAAGATAAGCCAGTGCTCCAACAAGGGGTGAGTTTATATAAGTAGCCGGCTCTGATTGCTCATAATCTGACCTTTCATCAGGGAACCTATCATGCTGGTCTGGTCCACCAACAACAGCACCTACTAGAATGTTCGGGTTGGGGGATTGTGAGTTCATCACACTGAACCCTGCTGAACACTGGATCTTCCCAGGGTGTACAGCAATGGAGGGAAGAGATGAGCCCCTGTGGTGTATCCTTTGTGGGAACCTTGGACCATACCCCACCATGTAGGACATCCTCAAGGGATTATCTCCTAGCAAGTAATCCACCTGCAAAAAAGAAATTCAAGTTCAAATTAACAAGCAGATTCGCTATTCACAATATTTTTACAGTGATCATCACATAATAATATATACCAATCATTACATAATGGCTGTTTAGTCACTAATCTTATGGATGGTTTAAGGGTGTGTTTGGCTGAGCTTTTTCTTAGCTCAAATCCTTTTTTCATCCAGCAAAATTATTTTTCGTATATTTTGATTTTTTTAAAAAATAATAATAATAAGTCAGTTATTAGTTTTTTTTTTCGAAGTTAAAAAGAGTATTTTTTGAAAAAAAAATTAATTTTCAGTTTTTTGAGTTATATATAAAATTTAAGTTTTATAATTATTTTTAAAAAAATTCAAAATAAACGCAACCTAAATATACCGAACATATAAAAATACCTCATGGTTACATAATGATATCAAGTACCATCTCTGATTATCATAGAGTACACATTGATCACCAATTATTGGTATACTAATAACCTGTGTAATATTTAAAAATCTTTTTTTTTTCCCAATTAACATGAAAGAAAGCGCATTTTACTTAGTTTACAGCATAGTAAATAGAGGAAATATGTTATAATAAGGTCTCATTTTTCTACCTGTTTCTTGGCTATTGTCCTGAGCCTCCTTGGGGTTACTGTGGTTCCACCACAGTTCACAACCATATGGGATGAGGTCAAGTATTTAGCATATGTTAACAGTAAGAAGGAGGTGGATGTGACATACTGCATGTTGCTATCACTCATCTTGAACAGAAGCCCACCTGTGCAGTAGTTTTTCAAGTGTAAGAACTAAGAAGCCGTTAAGTAACCGTTACATATTGGACCACAAAGTTGAGACTCGGAGAGGGAGGATAAGAAAAAGATACAAGGGAAAGGGACCTCACCTGGGGTATATTGTGCAGAAGAGGCCCAGGAATTAGAGAACAAATGAAGTTGTCAGCATGGCCCTTATATTCATGGAGGGATTGCACCTTTTGGACAAGAAATTCCTAAAATCAAGAGCACAAGAATGTAAGACTAGAACCATTTATGTTACTTGGTATAAAGAAACCAAAATCTATTATTGCTGCTAATAGCATTGGCTATTGCAAAGGACATAGAAGAAATGGGGGAAGAATTTGGACCTTGGAAAGAAGTATCCTTGCTCCAACATGCTTGTTATCCCACCCAAAGGTGTTGTCAAACTCTGCAGCCCCAAGGATATGCCCATTAACTTGAATGTAATTTAGGTACATTGGATTCTTGGTGGCCTTGTGTAGCCAAGCAGCACCCCACAACAATTCATCCTAGCGTATATTATGGAAAGAATGAGTATGCTTCCCATGGATGGAAAATAATAATGTTATTTGAACAAAAAAAGTAGACATAAGAGTGGACATTCAGAAGAGAGAAAGATACAAAGCATCTTATAATAGTGAGCTACATCAAGATTTTGTATCTTTATTTATAACTATTCTTATATCTAAATTATGTATTCAAATAACATAACCCAATTGAAAAACATAAATTAGGCATGCAGGACAAAATACAACTGAAAATTTACCTGATAACCAGAGTAAGAGCAATAAAAGGGGCACACAACGGGCTTTAACGCATTGCTGTAGGATCCCCTATATTTATCAGCAAACTGGAAGACCTATACCCAAATGAAACAAACACAATCTCAAATTTAGTTCACATTGGAAACATTCCATTAAAAGTTTTATTTTTCTTTTACCCTTTTGAGTCAAATTAAGGCCTTACCCTGATAGCCCTCCTGACTAAAACTCTGGAGTATATGGGGTCACTTCTTCTGAAAACCAAGGAAGCAGCTGCAAGTGCTGCAGCAGTTTCAGCAGCCACTTCTGAACCAGGGTTATTTGCATCTATCTTAAACACACTTCTTGGTGTGTCCATGTCCTCAGGTCTCTCCCAACAAGCATGGTCCTTCTTAGCATCTCCCACCTGCAAAGCCAAACCAATGTCAACCTCAATTCCCTTGTTTTTCTCCCTAATCGTAGTTCGTAATACCAATAGAATAGAAAGAAAGACTTATTGAGAAGAGAAAACTAACTGAATAACTAACCTGAACAAAAATGGTGTTCGGATATGCAGTAGCTTTAAGAAGATAATCAGTACCCCAACGAATGGCCTCTCTTGCATTCTGCAGCTCACCTTTCATTAGGCCACCAAACTCAATAACACTCCATGAAAGCATGGTTGTGGTGAATGCCATTGGAAAACCAAACTTCACATTGTCCCCAGCATCATAGTACCCTCCAACCAAATCAACCTGCATTGCATGTTTCACACAAAAATAAGCAACATTTCACTGTCCAAAAACACAAACAACATGGTATCAAGAGGATCGAACTCCGAGTCAAAATTTCACATGACTTTATCGTGTAAATTTTCAACGACAATGAAATCCTCTCATATAGTCCACCTTTTCTGGGAAAGGTGAAAATTTACATATTATATCGTCATGTGAAATTTTGACATGAAAGTATCTATTTCAAACTAGAGAAGGTTTGTAACCAAAAAAAAAAAAAACTGGAGAAGGTTAAGTTATGCCATGACATGACATACATGCATGGCTGAGCCATCATAGAGACCAGAGTCTCTCCTCCAAGACATTCTCTGGTTAGAGGGGAGCCTCCCTGACCTCTGGCCTTCAAAGAACAGTATGGATTTTGTGAGAGCATCTCTGTAGTTGTGAGTTGCAAAGTGAGGGTGGTGATGGTGCAAAGGGTGACCATTGTAATGGAATGGGAAAGCATCACAATGTGGAAGAAGAATAGCAGTGAAAACATAGAACAAATAAAGCACAATAGAGAAGGAAACAAAGAAAGTCATTTTGTGAAGTGTGTAACAAAGAAGAAAAAAAATCCACTCAACCAGCAGAACCAAACTGACAGTTGCAAGACACAGTGTGTGTGCGCTCTCTCTTTTCTTCAACTTTGCTGACTATTTATAAAAGCAAAAGGTGCTTCGGGTAACGCCCTTCTTCGTTACAATACAACAATAATTAGGTCCACATCCTACTCCTACAACAAGGATTATGGCTTTTTCATGCTTTCCATTTCTTCAATAACTACCCCTATCTAAAACGGTTTTGGAAGTTACCTAGCTCACTGAACACAACTTAATAAGAAAAATGTTATTTATACATAAAATGTGTAGGAGTTTGTATTGATTCGCAAGTCACTGTATATGCCATTTAACTAAAGGACGGTATCCAATAATAAATAGATGTGAGTCGTAAAGTTACACACCTTATATACAAATAACATAACACGAATCAATTACTAAAGAGAAATTGTTGTTCGATGCATTTAACTAGAATTACTTCTTCTATGACATAATTGATAAGTTTAAGGTGTCTTTTGACACCCAGTCAAAAAGCATTTTTCTTTCCTTAGATGTTTTTATCTTGACTGTTGACTCCAAAGTGCTAAGCCATGCACTTTGTTGTGACTCTCATCTTAAGGGTGTGCATGATACCAAAAAATAGAAAATTGCAGAAGAAAATTTTATGAATAAATTTTATGTGCAAAATTGTAAACAGTGTGAAATATTTCACGAAAATTCCATCATATAGGCTAATTGTAACAGTAAGAAAGTTATGCCTTCTTTTTTCCCATTGGAAATGTCATAAAGTTCCCTTCATACATACAGTGCTCTAGTTTCTTTTGCAAATTAAAAGAAAGAGAATAAAAGGTTTGCTAGATGAAGTTTCAAGTCAATTCAAATCTGATCAGATACATGATTCTTACTTGTGTGTAACAGGGCAACATTGGGTAATTCGATGCATGAGAAATTTTAGAGTAAATTTGAAATATTCTTAATTTTCAGTCCTTAAAATATTACATCATTCACATTAGTCCTTAAAAGATTTCATATCAAGCACATTAATTCTTGAAATATTGATTTTCAAAGTATTGATTCTTGAAAAAAAGAAAAAATCAACTTTTAACATATTAATCCTTAGTCCTTCAAAAAATTGATTTTCAGTATATTAATCTCTTTGTAATTAATGTTCATATATTTTTCTGTCAAGAAATTAATATGTTATAATATGAAATCTTTTGAGAATTAAAGTGATGCATCTAATCATTTCATGAGTAAAATATTAAAATGTGAATCTTTAATGGAATAAAATATACATTTGTATATATAAATGTTTTTAATTATTTTTTCTTTTGATTTTTTTATTGGGTAGAATTAAGTCATGATTTTATTTGGGTTTTACTAATTAAAATTCTTGTTAACACTTTCATTCAACAAAGATTTTTTCCGATAGTTTTTCATTCATCAAAGTAAATGAAAAAAGAAATTAAAGGATTATATAAAAATGTAAAAAATAGAACTTTAAGGTTTTTTTAAATCTATCAAATATTCCAAAGGTTCTCATTCTCGTGTAATGTCTTTCTTTTCTAAATTCTTTTGCAGGCATTTGTCAGGAAAAAAAACTTTTTATTTAATCTGTTTTTTGTTCTAAAATAGAAATTAAATGTTTTGGCGTGTCTTGTTCCAATAATGGAGTTCAACTGAGCGTTCCAAGTTCAGTGGAAATTGCCGAGAAAAGTTGTTGCCCACAACACCATAACTCAACGGATAGAAAATCCATGACCATGAGCAACTCAACTGCAGCATTAAAATTATAGATGTGTTATTCAACATCTTCATTGGACGTCAAAGGATGCTATAAAGTTTATATGTTACAAAATATTGGGAACTTCATAAATTTATTATGGATTTAATTTTGATGTGCCGAAAATTTATAGACTTTCATTCAATTTAGTATTGTCACGTAAGTGAATATATAGTTGACATTGACATTTATTACTTAAATAGTCAACAAATAGAAAAATTTGACTAGATGATAATATAAAAAAACTTTTATACCTTCAATAATGCATCAAAATTAAATTCATTTATCATTTTATTTGTTCTTCACTCCTCTATTAATGTCCCAAAATTGTAGAATAATCATGTAAAAAATAATTATGTTAAAATTATACATAACAAATTATCCTGATCCCCTTAAAGTTTAATAAAATTCATCCTAACTCCCTTTCATTTATCTCAATGACATTGATAGACCTTTCCTAAATGCATTACACAATGTGCAATTAAGGGAATGACAATATAATGATTTAATAAATAATTTTATAAACTCTAAACCTTCTAAACAAATTTTATAAATAAAAGAAAATAGCGGTGATAAATTTCACAAAAATATCAAAAGATATCAGTACAATAAATGTGGAGATGCCTGAACTCAGAAAAGATGTCGGAGAAAGGAGATCGATGAGCACAAGCATATGGAGAAGACACTGACCCTTCGAGTTGAAAGACCATTTAACCTAAAATTGTCCATGATGATTGATGAAGGCCCATATACACACTCATTGAACTTCTATGGATAAGCTTATAATAAAGAAACTTTCACCCTTCGGTTCTGATCACATGTTATGATGTTACCAACCCAACCCTACATGTCAATCCATTCATATAGACTCTACATGGCATAATTGCAGTGATATTAAATTACATCATGCATTCCAAGCGTATTTCTCGTTATTTTGTTGCTTTCAATACTTATCAATAAAAATGAGATTGTCTCAGTTGAATGGGACTGAAGCATATAATGAGTTGAAGTGAGATTTCTCAATCGTTGTTGGTTTGTTACTTTATTTTTTTCCCCTTTGGAGGGTACATTGTTAACTGATGATATTTTTAGTTAGGGAAAGGCATACATCGTTGGTTGCGCTAATATAATTAATTTCCAACAAAAATAGTAATTACTTGCCTAACTAGTCTTGGTATTTATTAATGTTATATAATCAAATATTTATTTTTAATTTTTTACATAATTATTCAAGAAATGAATATAAAAATTAATTATATTTATTAATGTGACAATATATAATTGTATATGATAATATAAAACTCTGTTTCATTTTGGATGCATAAAAATTAAATTATTTTATTATAAGACAAAATAATTTGTGAAACTACTGTAAAATTCGATTTTAGATGTAGATGTAGGGAGGTACTTGTTTACTTCATCTCAAGCATTTAACGAGAAGAAAAAAAAAACATTGCTAGAACTAAAATTCAGTGAACAAAATAAATAAATAATATATACTGTATATACAATAATATTGAAAACATCGTGCTGGCAAAAAAAGTGTTTCAGCATGTGGAGACGGAAAACTTTCCACCTTGATTCTCTTATAAATGATTGGAGTAATGTTTATTGCATATGGCATACAGCATTATTTGATTGAGACCAATATAATTTTTTTTTCTCCAAAATTAGTGTGTTAACTTTTATCAAAGAAGGAGGGCGCTTGAGGATGGAGGAATTGTTCATCTATTCTTGAGTAGACAAGCTCTTTCCTCGTCCATTTTTATTCCTGATAAAAAAATTTATATTAATTTAATTCTAAAATTTTTAATTTATTATCAATTTAGTCATTGTATTAGATTTGAGTTTTATATAAATGATTAAATTGATAATAAATAAAAAATATTAGCACTTAAAAATATTAAGACTAAATTGATGTTAAAAAATTTTTAGGATAAAATTGATATCAAAATATTGATGTCAAAAATTTTATTGGGACCAAACTGATATCAGATTAAAAATATTCAGACAAAAATATCGTTTAGTCTCTATTTTTTTTTCCTCTTACCAAAGCAAACTGTTAAGATATATAACTAAATATATATAAAGCAAAAATATATAGCCCGACAAACACTCGGATACAAAGACGAAGGAGCCGCGAGAAAGAGAAAATTAGTTCTTAGGAAGTGCACTCTATGAAGCTCAACCAGAGTTCAAATTAATATGGTTTAATTTGAACAATGTAAATTGTGTTTCTAGCTCGTTTTATTATAGTTGACAAAATTAAGTTGAGTTATATTTTAACTTGATTTTTAGTCTTATAGTTTAGTAAACGTTGAAAAAAAAAAAAGAAGAAGTTCATCTCCGTTGGATCAAACCATGATTTGCCAATTATAAATCAAACAAATCCTATATGTTTTTCTTTAGGAGGTTTTTACGTATAGCACTTCTAATATTTTACAAATTTTAATAATTGCAGTAAAGTTCACACTGTTGATGATAATTTATATATTAATTAATATTGCTAATTATTAGTGAAAAACATTACAATGAAAGTATCATAAATTAATTGACTCTCATGAGGTGATAACTTGAAACCAAAAAGAGAAAACGAAAGTTTACATGAAGTTGTAAAGCAGGAAAACTAGCTGGGAAGAATGAACTTTTTCTCCTTTTGCCAGTTATCTTGTTTGTTGTTGCACACTTCAACAAGAAATAGAACTTTCTTTTTATAAACACATTTAACATATCAAATTATTTGATTATATTTATTTACAATAAAGTTTACAAAACTTAAAGTAATTAAGTATATCTTAAATAATTAAAATTATAGAGGCCAAATTTGATAATAAACGTATCAAGATATATAGATGGAGATGTTAAATAAATATTCATCATACAAAAGTTGTCAAATAGTTGATATTTTTTCCTGCAAAATTATCAAATATGAAGCCCTTCTAGTCAGAAAGCGATTGAACGGATTTGACATAATGGCACACCACCACGTGCTCCTGGTGTCTTCCCACATGCAACACTGTGCATTTCATTTGCCCATTTTCTTCATATTCCCTCTGCAGCGAAAAAAAGATGATAGACACATGTAATAAGTCGTGTTTTGATCAGTGCTAGCTCAATCAAAAAGGCTGACACAACCTTTTCTCATTGGCGTGGAAGCTTGAAAATAGAACCTCCAAATCTCCCATAGTCCAACTCCATGATGTTGGTGACTTGTTCTGATTTATAATATCGTGACTCTGATTTAGTTGGTTTTATAATCTCCCATAGTTATAATGCAAAGCTAGCTGGTGTTAATTTATTTGCTAGTACATGCTACATAAGCAAAGTGTTGCATCCCACAAATTAATGGTCTCTTAGATATGGTTGGCCATTGGGAGGATGAATTATTTTATGTGAAAATTTCACATGACATTTTTGTCATGTCTAAGTTTTAATTATTGATTAGAATTTTTTTGCAAGACTTATGTTAGAGCCAACCTTCTTAATCAATTATCTTTCAAGACTGCATAATTATAATAAAAAAGCATGCACTACAGCTTTGGATTTTGAATATATTCCACAAGTACATTAAAGAGTATTAGGGTAAAAAGATAAGGACTCATAATTGATCATTGGTACAATTCTAAAGTTATAGAAAACTTCTATTTTACTCTTCTTTGTGATTCACTCTCTGAGCCCATCAAACATATATATAGATAATTTGAATCATTTTCTTCTCTAAAATATTCTATAGGGCCTGCCTTAACATCTTATCCTATACCTTTATCTAAATCAATAAAAACTATATGCAAATATTTCTAATATCTTCTATATTTTTTTCATCAATAATATTCCTAAAATGTAAATCTCTTTCATGGTAAACTTTTTGGGTGTAAAACAAAATCCATGTCATAAAGATTTAATGAAATTTTACATTGGTTTCATCGGTTGTCAACTACCTAACAAATTCACAACATTTCCCTCTTTCATCCGTCCTTGGAACCTGCTATGTAAAATATCTTCGATTAAGCACAATATAGGTAGAGTTATGGCATGGCAATTATATCAACGAAAAATTGAATATTTTGAAAACAAATTTCTTTAGTTATATATATTGGTTGAGTAAAATATAAAGTAAAATGTTCACCGAGTTAGGCCATATAGACCTCAAGCTCCATGATGATAGGACTTAGGAGCACGTACATAGGACTCATCATCATCTGATAAAAACTCAAGGATCAAATTTAAATTTTGGTAATGTATGTAGACCAGATGAGTCAACCTCCTTTACCTTTTTCCTTGTTTTTTGGTCAACAACCTTCTTTAGCAACATTTTGCTCCTTTCAACTCGTATTTGCTTTCAGCCTTTCACCACCTACAGCTATCGCTTTCTTTTTCCTTTTTTTGGTTTTTGGTGTCTTTCACCTATGGGCTTCTAACAGTACCATTTTTTTGGGTCTAATTACTATTTCAATATTTCGGTCCTCGATTACTATTCCATGTTTTTGTCAGGCATTACGTATTTCATATTTTCGGACAAAGAGATTGCTATTCCATTTGGAACACGATTAAGACGCTGCAACCCAATATAACAGGCCCTTAGCCCGTAATATGCATTACCGTCTGTATTGGCAATACCCATATAATGATTAGACAAAATACCTACATCAGTTTCTTAGATTTTAAAAATTTTAAATTAGTCTTTCATATTTTTTTAAAAAAGATAATCTAGTCTATTTGTATGGTTCCATACAGTATTTTTTAATCATACGAAGGGTCAAATTGTCACTTTTTTTGAAATATGAGGAATAAATTTGATACTCTCAAAATCAAAGAGATTGATTAGTCCCCTTACATGTTTTTGATGGACCAATTTAGATATTTAGTTTGATGATTAATTGTTTTAAAATATGCCCGTTTGTTTTTAATCCTTAATTTTTTTTTTGGTACGTTGGAAAAGAAAATAGGAACCATTGAAAGATTCTTTTTCTATTTTTTATGAACTAAGATATATTATTCAAAATAGTGATTAATTTTCTTGAGGCATAGCGCTCATAGGTGGATATTATTTTTTTTGTCACAAGACCATTTTCATAGGTGGAAATTTTCAGAACCTTGGCTACATACTTAAAAATTAAGACTATCAATTGTGTTAAGTCTTATTGCTAGAACCTTTGAAAGATTTAATAATCCATAAAACAATATAACAACCCAATAAGAGTTAGCTTTATCTGCAAGATTCAAGGTTCATTTCGGGAAACTCTTAAGAAGGGTCGTATCATTTACTACTTTTAGGGTAGACTTCCTGCCTAACTTACATAATATAAAAATTTTAATTGACTGACCAAGAAACAAATCAATGTGGTTCAAATTATTTTAATTTCCATGTGATACTAACTTCTTATAAATTGATTTTTTACGCATATATATATATGATATAGTTTCCTAATGTGGTTAGCTAATGCTGAAGGTAAAGAAATTAATGGTTTAGCTTCCGCAGTTGTCGTTCATTTTATTTTATTTTATTTTATTTAGTAAACAACTATTTTGATTCTAGTATTTTTAATTTAACATCAATACAATCCTAAAAAAAAATTCAATATTAATTTGATTTTAAAAAAACTTTTGACTCAATTTAGTCATAACGTTTTTAGTTTTGACATCAATTTAGTTCTATCTTTTTTTTTTTACATCAATTTAGTCATTATATTATATCAAAGTGGAGATCCAATAACATGACTAAATTAAAGTTAAAATTAAAAATTTCAGGACTAAATTGATGTGAAAAATTTTATTAAGACCAAATTAATGTCAAATTGAAAATGTTAGGATAAAAAAGATTATTTACTCTTTTTTTTATATAAAAAAATGATATTTGAATTTAAAACCTTATAATAAACTACTCAAATTTCTCATTATCAATCCAATCTTTCTAATTTTTCGGTTCATTTTACTAAATCTCTTAGATTTGTTTGATTTTTATTTTTTTCTGGTTTTATTTTTTTATCTTTTGTTTTTAAAGTTTTATGAAAAAGTAACGAAAACAATATAGTAAAAGTACCCTTAATTTCTATTATTGGAATTTCATATCCTATGTTCTTGTTCATTTGTTATATTATAGTGCATAATGGGGTTACAACAAGAATGGTGGGGTTAGTGACAAAGACTACCAACCAAAACCCTTCAACAGAACATTGATTCTTGGATAGTGACCTGATTAATTACCACAACAATTTACTCAACTCAAATTTCAGTAACATAATGTTACCTCACATTTGACCTTCTAAGTTCCAGATATCACTGAAATTTGTTACATAATAAACTAATTACACTAACCACTATCTACCGAATAACAATTTTTTCTCAACTCAAATTGTAGAAGACTGGAATGCCTGTGTTATTCAACCACTCATTCCCTTGTATAAACTGCCCTACAGTGAATTGGCTTGCCTCAGTGGAACTATTAATGACCCTATAACCTTGCCAATTGACCCTACCACTTGTGTTAGAACCTGGTCCCTTATTCATGTACTCCCCATAATAAAGTGTGTCCAATGCAAAAGTTTCATTCCATTCCAACCACCCTTTAGGGTCAATTAGATCCTCCATGTAAGATCTTAGGTAAACTGTCCTTGAATACAATTTCCAAGGCCTTCCTAGGTAGCTCTTGAATGATGATTTGAATGGTACTAGGTCTGAAGCAGCTGCAATCTTGCAATTCAAGATTGATATTCCAGTGTTTTGGTTAGGGTCCTCTCTGCCTTGTGCAGTGAACAAGTTCTTTTGGTTCTCATTTGGCTTTCTTGCATATAAGTTGCAGTTTTGGAACACAACTGCTGCATTGCCAAATATGAAGTCAACAGTGCCATAAATGTCACACTCACGGTAGAATTGGCGCATGGAGTGGACATAGAGTGTGTCTTGGTAGCCAACAAAGCTGCATTGGTAGAAGGCTGAGAAGTCAGCACCACTCCTTAGTGCCACTGCTTGGTGTTTCTCTGGCCCTGCTGAGTTCTCAAATGTTATGCCCTTTGCTATGAAGCGTTCTCCTACCACAGCTGCATGTATGATGCAACAAACAACAATGAGTTGGATGTTGTAGTGGGATAAACAATCATTAGAATTGAGATTGGTAATAGGACTAACTCATAGCCAAAAGTTTAGTTAATGGGAAGAGGGTTGTAGGATTGAACATTTTGGCTAGGGTTTGATGTTTTTATTAGAATTGATATTAGACTTTAGCCTAACTTAATTTAAACACCAGCTCAAAGAAAAAATATTCTTCAAGTCACTATAAAAGATACTTTAGCTAATATATATGCATTGGGCCTAAGGATTATTGAACTCACATATTAATGTGAATGTGGTTGAATATCAAGGAACTACACGTAATAAAGATGTTGTGTATTAGAGGTATTGTATTTGGTATTGATATGTAATATCAAATAATATCTCTCAATTTTTTTTACATGAAATTAACAATCAAAACCACAAGACTCCCATATGAAGGTAAATACATATGAAGGTAAAATACACGTATCCTTACTCCTTCAAACAAAAAACATGTTGTCAAGATTTTAACCCCCATGACTTTCAAGTTTAATTTATAGTGTTGCAACAATACTAACCCTCTTAATACTTCGTTAATATACCACAAAAAAAATTGTGCCAAAACTTCTAACTTTTTAATATTTTTAAACTTTATTGCATGTGAAATTCATCTGTCAGATAAATAAACTTCTTAGAAAAAAAGCACTTTTTTATTTGTTCAAAAGCAAAAAAGTTTGACATACATAAAAGAAGTAACAAGTAAAGTGGGTCTAATGGTGCTGAAAAGTAGTTGGGCTTGTGATGAGTACAGAGCAGATCAAAAATAGAATTCCCCTTTAGTTGGGTTGAACATGTGGACCCTGTATGTTGACCCAACTCGAAGGAATCTCTTCTTTTCAGGAAAGTATAGCTTAAAATAATGCCATTCTAAGGTCTGACACACTCCTGCGTATCCTGTTATTTTGTCTTTATTTCAAGTTGTGTTGGTACTCGGGAACTATGAAAATATAAATGAAAGATAAAAAATTGAAAAAAAATGTCGGCAGGTGATCCCAAATCTGTGTTTATCACTGCCACCTTCAATGAGAAGTATAAAATTTCATGTATGTAACACACATATTTTCTTATTTATTTGTGTTTGAGTTGCAATGTTGCAATGTCTAATGGAATGAGAGGATGCATTAGTACATGAAGTTAATGAATGGTAAATTATTAATTGAAAAACTAAACATAAACTTTGAAAAATAATAAATTATGGTCTTCCAATTTTTTCATAGGCAAGAAGAGGAATAATAATATGGACATGATGATGAACAAATGAAGCTAAACATGCAGTTTAGAATCTGACCAGCATTGTATCCAATAATATAATGTTATCTTCAGTTTGTCATTGTTAGCGGTTGATAGCATCATAGCAGAGTAGATTACTAGGGTAGTTTAAGACATGAATCAGCTCCACTATATAGTAACTACGGGGCAAACATTTGAAAATAATTTTAGAACTGATTTGAAAGAGGGGGAGTGAAGAGTCTTACTATAATTAGGTGATAAAAGAGACGTGAAATTAAGAAAGTTATATAAATTTAGCTAGGATTTTTATAAGGAGTATCCGAAGTGAATTAAAGGACAAAATAATAGAGTCTTTTTTATTTTTTTTTTAATTTCTTCAACCAATGCTATTGAGATTCTTGTGCATTTCAAACGATACTTATTTCAACTCGTGGCCCGCGAGCACATAAAGAGAGCGTGCTTCTGGCTGGGTGGAGTGCCTCAAGTCACACTTAACGTCTTTACCCAAAAAAACAAACATATTTCAAGGCAATTATCTTATCCTGTATAGCAATTCCTACCTTGAAAAATATCAATCAAATTTAATTAAGAAATATGATAATATATAATAATATTTATAGTGTATAGATTAATATATCTTAATGCTTATTAATTATAAAACACATCAAATAATTAAAAATAAAAGATTTTATTAATAATTATAAATTATTTAGAATACTATTAAAATTAAAAAATCTACTTTATTAAATATAAAATTAATAAATATTTTAAAAAATAATTTTATTTTAAATTGGTTAAATATTTTAAAAGAGATGGAGTATTATATTTATTTCCACGAGGCTATGACTACGAGGTGCAATTTTGGAATCGTGTGTCTGTTTTGTCATATGCCTGCCGTGGATTAAACCATTTAATTTCTGAAGGGATTTTGGTGGCAATCACTCATTATTGATGGACAAATGATCATACGAAAAAAATAGAAAAAGAAATCTTACCTTCATAAAGATTTTGTGGCCCATTATGAAAAGAAAAATAGATAATTAATGACCATTAATTGTTATGAAATCTATTATAAATAAATAACATATATAATTGATAATTTTCATTTATCTATTATTATACCGCGTTTTAAAGTTCTTGGAATTTATATAAAATGTTTAGCCCAGTAAGTGTTGTCATTAGCCATTACCGCATTAGAAAATAATTGTTTTGCCTTTCATCAAAAGTTAATTTTCCTACCCTGATATCTAATGTATTTTTTGAAGGGATGAAAATCTTGTGTTCTTAAATAGTATCTATTTTTTATTTATTTAATTATTTATTGACACATGAAAGATATATATATTGTATATTTATTAACTTATAATTTTTTAAATCCATTTTGATTTTGATTTTTATGTATAGCAATAAATAATTAAAAAACAGAGGATGAAACACCATTTAGTAACAGTAAATTTTCATCGTTTCTCTCCCTAGTTTTTTTTTCCTTTTATATGTGTACTTTTCTCGTGGCCTATAATTAACTATAATCTCAAAACATCCTTGTTAATGATTGGTAGGGGAAATTTGTACCGTGAAGCTGCTAATTGACCCATGGATACAGGACATAATATGCATGGAATCATGGACCCATCCCCTATCATTTTTCAGCACTATAATCACTCACGGGAAATAGAATCCTCAATGATTTTAAAAGGGCAAAGCCTTTTTCAACCTTTTGAACTTTCTGTGGTTCTATTTCTAAGTATCACTTGAGTGATAGTGTCCCACCAAGAAAAAAAAAACAAGGATAGCATTTTACTTTTTAGGCTCTAAGCTATATATGTACAATTACAACCCGTAAACTAATAGCAATTTGTTAAATTACCGAAATTGGCCTGTGATATCTGAATTTTACAAGAGGAGGGGCAGTAGCTAGGGAGATACAGAAAGAAAAATTCTTACCAAATTGATAAAATTTAAATTAGTGAGTCTATTTTAAACAGAATTTATGATACCATACTGTTTAATTTTATCATATATAAATATGTATAGTTATGATATATTTACTTTATATATCCATATAAGAATTTCTAATGCATGTAAGATATCTACTTCCTCCCTACAAGCTATTTATATTTCCAAGCAGGAACTGCTAGATGCCTTGACAAACACAATGTAACCCGTGTCTGTTCAACGTTCAAACCATTTAAAATGATTTCCCATCATTGTGTACAATTTTTAACTATAATTCACAAACCAAAATCAAGGGATAATTCACTATCAAGTTGCCATATCTAATTATCTATGGTTGTCTTTTCTCCCATTTTTCTAATTATTTTTCTTTTGTCTTTAACTTAAAAGTCACACCGCCTCCTAATAAAACCATTTTTTCATACTTTACTAAGCGAGCTAATGAATCTCACTTGTGATTACTGATTAGGGCCTTCCCCAGATTCTGTTTTTTTCTTTCTTACTTTTTTCCCCCATATCAAAATTAAATGTAGCAAAGCCAAAATAATAGTAGTAGCATGAGAAAAAAGAAAGACGCACCAACGGTAGCTGATTGAAAAGTGGTCCACTTGTCCACAACATTCCTACTTGCTTTCACTACGGTCTTTCCAATCCCATCTCCAATAAACATCACATTGGTCTTCTTCCTGATCACTTCCACATTCTCGAAGTATGCTCCAGCCTTTATGTATATCACAAACCTATAATCACAAGTAATAATTAGCACCACAACTAAATCATAACAAATTAACACGACATTACATTAGTGATAAAGTGTCAAATCAAGCCATTACATAAAAGACATGATTAATTTTATATTTCAAACACGGTGCTTCACCTAAGATTCCTTTTGGACTTTGAACTGAAAGTAATACATAAATCCATTTTATCTTATACTAAATGTCATCTGTTATTTAAAAAATAAGGTGATATCTCTTAATTATAAAGAACCATACCTTATCGTATTACATGTAAAATTATTCATGTATTTTTATCTAATAGTTTAAACATATGGGAGAAGTGATTTATGATATAATATACTTTTAGGATAAAGTGATTTGAATTCTAGATACATGGTTTTATTTTTAAAAATAGACGTTAAATTTTAGTACAACATAAGATAAGACAGTAAATTATTAATGCTTCAAGTCTTATAAATTCTTACGAGTGAACAAGTTAAATATAAAAATATTGTACTTTCATCTAATATCTTGAACTTGTGAGAAAGATAACATGACATTTTAAGAAACAATTTTCTTTTTCAAAAATGTGATATGTACTTGAATATGGATTATATATTTATATTAGTATATACATACCTTGTTGTGCTGGAGTTGGGAGCCACATCCACAGCTTCCCCTATAGTGGTGAAATTGCCAGTGCCATCTTTGGCCACCACAAGATCGAACTTGGTCTCATTCACAGCACCTTGCAGGAGCTTTCTATCTTTGGAGGAAACCCAAGAAGGGAACCCCTTTTTCATCTTCCCATATTCAGGGAACACTTCACCATCAAACTTTGAACTTTTCTTCACTCCAGGAACTTTGTTCAGCATTGCCAAGGAATTGCTAACATGGTGTGAAATCTCAAGCAGATTATCCTGTATTATGCCCCTCACATTCCCATTATTGCTGTGTGCAAAACCATCAAGGCAAGTGTACAAATTGGTCATTGCCCCACTTAGCATTGTTTGCAAGTCATGGTGCCTCTTATTGGACCCTATTGTTGTTTTGGAAAGATCATCAATGGTGGCTTTGAGCTCCACTGTGGTGTCATCAAAGAGCTTGAGGCAGTCTTCTAGAGCTCTTTCCTCAAGAGGGTTGAGAATGTTTTGAAGCTTCTTTCTTAGGCTGCTGCAGTTGTAGGATGAGGATTTGACTTCATAAACTGTGTGGTTTACAACTGAGGAGATGATTTGTGGCACTGATTTTGTTGCAAGATCTGGGAATGAGGCCAAGGTTGAGACACATAGGTCAGTGTAGAGTGTCCCTTGGCATGTGGAGTGTGCTACTTGGATGTGATTTTGGAAATGGAGGTGTTTTTCTTCTTGGGGCGTTGTTTTAAGTCTTGGGGTGTCACTAGTGAAATTGGTTCCCAAATAGAGTAGTGCAAAAACCATGGACAAAATGGGTATAATGGCCAGAAAGGGTCCTGTTCTGAGGTTGTTCATGGTATAGAGTAGAATTGGAGAAAAATAAAAAGTGATGTAGCAGCTTTGGTTAAGTGTGTGAATGTGATTGTGAATTTGCGATGTAGGGTAGTAAGGGGAATGTGGTGGATAAATAGAGTGGTTGGTTATTGTAAAAAATAAAAAATAAAAATAAGTGGGGGTGTTTTCTCTGTAGAACTCACAGACAGAATGAAACTTGAATTGAACCCCTTTTTTTTTAAATTTAGCTATGTCATAATGTGTCATGGACCTCATAAAGGATAGATTAAATGCTACCTCGACTAATGGCTCTCTCGGGGGTGGAATGTGTGATTACGTGTGACACCCTTAATCATTTTGGTTCCTGTGTGAGCTACTGGAGCTGTATGTTTCTTCTTTTGAAAAAACAATGTTCGGAACAAAGGGGATATCTCTAGATTTGTTGTTGTTGTTGTTGTTTTTCTTAACATTTTCTTATATAAACTAAAACAGAAAACACACATGCATTACAATCAGTCTAAAGTTTTCCAAAACAAAATTAGAATGTTAAGCACCAGCTCCTCCTCTGCTCTAATTCTACTGTGGCTACAAGGCTAAAAGCCTCTTCCAATACATTTTTTATGTTCCTTTGACTAATTAAGAGAGTACTTCTCGTCTCTTTACTAAAGTGAGTGCAAAATTAAATCGGATTTATTGCTCCCAAAGCATGTGATTTGATTTTCAACTTCATCTATGTTGTCACATATGTATAAATTCTACTAATATTCCTAATGTATCTTAATTTGTTTAATAAATAAGTTCTACTTACTATTAGTTAAAAAGTTATAACTGATATAGGTATAACTTTATTTTTAAAGTTTCTCGATTTTTTGTTTTTTTTTTTTTGTTTTGGGTGAAGTGTATTTTGTATAAAGAGTTGCAACTAGTATAATGGGTTAAAATGTAACTTTAATCCATCAAATATTAGGGGTGAATGGTTGATGTTGATCAAATAAAGCCGTCATCGAATCAACTTAATTTACATCTATGACGTGAAATCTGTCGATTGAATACATAACTCCATGGTTTGTTACAGGAACCAAAGATATTTTTCAGTCCATCATTTCCCTGATTAATGATTCACACTGAAAATGCTAGCTCAAACCAGGTTCACCAGAGCTCGAAAAATAATTTATTTTTCAGAGAAAGAAAGAAAAAAGGCACAAAAACAATGTTTTTTTCTACTTTTTTGAGTTGTGACTATGCTTGAATTGAGCCACTATGTTTTCAAAACGTGTGAACCGGAGGAGTCGGTGCTGATCGCTTATGATTACTAGACCCCTTGGATTTGAGTTATATTATTTATATTCATTGTGTGTAATATATCATGATGACTAATCCTTTACTCATTATTGAATAAAATATATTGTCCTATTCAAGTATGAACATTCTATTAGATGAAATGTGAGTTGATTTGATATCTATACATAATGAGTAATAATATTTTCTTAACAATGCATATGACTCACCAATGATGTGTGCGTGCGTAATAACGTGACCAGTTCCCAATCGCATGGACCATAGCAGCATGCTGGTTAGCTTTTTTTCGTTTGGTCGAACATGCTGGTTAGCTTTAGTTACCTGCTTCTGGATTTGTGGGCCAATAACCACGTTAGTTTGGCGGTCCATATCTTAATTGGGCCCAAGAAAACATATGTACCTATTTCCACTCTCAATGCTGCTGGTGTTTTTTCTAGATGAAAGTAGGTATTCATCATCGAAAATAGTGATCAATCTATTCAAGGTGTGAATTTTATCTTAGGCCATAAGGCTATCTTTAAATATATTGTTAGGAATTAAACCTCTCCTAGATATTTAATGGTGTGTTGGATTGATAAAGTTGGGTGTGGATTTGTCAAATTTGACTAAAATGGAGCGCAGAATGGAAGGATTTCATTCATCTAATTTAATTCATTCTTCTCAACTTCTTCCTCTAAATTGTCAGAATGAAAAATGCCCAAACAATTGAGCTGAATAATTATTCTGCTACACTCTACTATCCAGTCTACTCCACCTAACTCTATTAATCCAAACACACTCTAAAAAAGTTAACTAGTTATCAATTGTATTAGGTCTTATGGTTTATTACCTAATATTCTTTCTTGGGGAATTGCCTAAGCAATGTTCGATATCGAGCATGGTTTCTTTAGTCGGCTAAAGTCCTCTGCGATAATTTTAAGATTCAAATATCTGACACTGCAAGCAAAATTCGCTTAAAATCACAGTATACAACCAAAATTGTTTACAGAGTGTCAGGTTTAACCGCATCTCAATGTCAAGTTTTCACCTCACATACACCATTTTTGTTATTTTGACTGTCTTCAAAATTTTTAGTAAAATAGCTTAATTAATTTATGTTAATTAGATTTATATGAAATATCATTTTCCAAAGTTTTTGAACACTGTTTTTTAGGAATTAACAATCTGAGTCGCCTAATTAGGATTTGATTCCCCCCCTCTCTTTCTCTCTCTTTTTTAAGGGGAAATGTTATTTATACTTATTATTTATAAACATCATGTCAATATACTTTTATATTTATTATTGGATGGGATGTGATTTCATTTAATTTGAATTCACATCTCATCCAATGATAATGAAAATATATTAGTATAATATCCTATAAAATATGAGTACAAATAACACTATTTTTTTATGTAGGATTTGAACTTGGAATCAAGTCATTTTTTAAGTATGGGAGATAGAACTATTTTTCTTGTAGTCAAAAAATTTTTTTTTTTCAATAATTAGAATATACTTACCAAGAGGCAAGTAAAAGTACAAATCATAACCTAACAAATATATCACTAACTAATAACTTCTCATGCATATCAATCCTTAACTACACCAACAGCAAACACCAGCACTATACACTTTGACAAAGCACTATACACCTTGACAAATCAGGCCAATCACTCCTACAGAAACAAAAATTTGCAAATCAAATGTTCATCACACACATTATCAGCATTTTACACCTTTAACACATGATCTTAGTCTTTACATAAATATATCCATGAGACAAAAATCACACAGATGTATACCCATTCCAAAAATCATATAGTCAAATATCTTGAGCATTCATCCAACGATTAATATTATATTTCCAGCTCGCCATAAATTAGAAATGACTGGCCACATATCATCTAATAAAATGCTTAAATATTTAAACCATGCAATAAAATGTTTAATTTTTGGAGGTTTTCCTGCGGATCTGTTTGAATGGTTTGAATAACTATCACTGGCGTCTACTTTCTACAGGCTGGATACTATCTTAAACATTTTTCTATGATATAGTAGAAAAAATGAAAAATTACGGATTAAATATGTTTTTGATTTCTCAGAAATAAACGAATGTTGATTTTGATTTTTTTTTATCTATACATTTCCAAAATTATTTGATTTTTTTCTCGGTCATTAATTTGTCTATATTAAATATTGATTTCACTAATGGAAGGCCATGTTTTACTCTTACATGGTAATTAGTAATTCTATATGATATCATACTTCTATATATCAGAACTTTTATTCAATAACCCATTAGACTTAACATGATAGTCCATTTTACCAGATCTAATAACCCATTTTATAATAGGATTATGACATATATGATCATCACTTATTGTAATGTAAGATTGAATGACATAGTATATTGTAGCTACTTTAATATTTAACAGAGTCAGAGTTAGACTAACAATAGGAATTAGATTCAAATAGTTTTCAAAATTTTTGGATAGAAATTAGTTTTTTTTTTTTTTGTAAATCTAAAATCAACATTTATTTGTTTTTCAGCAGTCAAAAGGGTATTAAAATATTTAAATAATAATAATGGAACGAAACTCATGAGTTCTAATATATTGGGTTATGCCTACATGCATGAGGGCGAGTACGAGGAGATAGATGATTAGAATCGGTGCTTATGCATCTTAACTGGCTAATTAATTGATTATGTACACATCATACGTGTAAATTGGATAAGGGAAAAGTATAATATCATCAAATATTCTCTAACCCTAGTATACGCGTTCATGTGGAACCTCAGGGCAAATTAGCCTCCAACTTGCTTTATTGTATATATATATATATATATATACAGAGCAATGGTTGACTGGAATGCACAGAGCAATGGTACTTACTGGCCCGTTCCATCTAGTCGAGGTTGCTAATTTTCAAAGGCATTAAAATGGGAGAAAAGAAAGCTAAACTAATAAAGTGTTTTTTATGATAAAGGTGGGTCAGCTAAACACTCTGAAGGTATTTGAATAAAACTTTGCATTCTCTACTCTATATGCAAGGGTTTGAATTCCCCTTCAATTTGTAGTCATACTTAGTGGCATCCCTTATAGATGTCTCAAAATCAATTAGTTATATATCGAGCCTCCTCAACAATGAAAGTCTTTTGAGGTAACGAGCCTCACCATAGCTTTGTCAACCAGTTGGCGGAGTTGACTTGTTTTTAGGATTATTTCAATATTGAGTAAAAATTTTGGATTTGATCGATATATTCCCAATAATAAATTAAAATTTGTTTACTTTATAATTCATATTTGTAAAAATATATTTAATAATTCTTAAAGTACCCTTAACATATACTGTATGACATGGGAAGTAAGATAATCAAGAAACATTTTAGTTTTTTTATTAGATAATCTCTCATTCTTAATCCCTTTTGTAGGGATAGAATCCTACTAAAACATGAGAGACATATAACTTTCCAGAAAAGAATTTATATTCGGAAATATTTTTAAAAAAAATTAACAAACATGAAATTTGATAAACTTTGAAAGAAATTCTCTAATTACTATAACTCATTTACCTATCTTTTTTTCAGTGAATGAAAGTTTGACTTAGAGAAAAACTTGACCTAATTAAGGATCATGATATATCTTAGAATCTATCAAGTACTTAGAGGGGTACTTACATATTATTCACCAATAGAAAAAAAATGTGAAAATTGAACCTAAATCATGATAATACATAAGTAGAAAGCCAACCTATTTATCTATGTGAGAATCATTAATATCACTTCATTTTGATAAAAATTTGACTTTTAACGTCTTTCTTTAATACCTTTCCATCAACAAAGGTGAAAGGAAGATGGAAAAGAGATCACGAAACTAAATATATGAAACAAAGAAGGTACCTACTCGGAGTTAGGCACTGTATGAAACAAATAGGATATTCTAATTAACAGTATAAGTTGCATGCACGAAACTGGCAGCTAGATCATGGGATTATCTAAAACTGCTGCTCATTCACAGGACGCGTTTTGACGAGACGATGTATTAGACTTGGACAAGCTGAATATCTATTACACGCCATTGCTAATTGGCGTGCACTATGAATCATTCACATGTATGCAGAGGTGATTACCAAATGTCCAAATGGCTAAAAAAAATTGATCCAAAAGATACTTCTCTTTTCAGTACACTAAAATTGCGAGGATGGTCACAAAATGTAGCGTTTTTTCCAATTTGTTTGTTGAATTTCTTAATATTGGACATTATAATTAGTATAAGTTGTTTAATCATCTCGCCATTTACATTTATATAAGAACATCCAAACTACTCCTTCTATTTTAAAATAATTATCAATTTGGATAAAATGATACATTTAAAAATCAATGAATTTGGATATTTGATTTATGTTCGGATACATTAATTTTTAATATATCATTTTGTTCAAACTGATAATTATTTTAAAAGAGATGGAGTATATATATCGTTTTATTTCAATGCTTCCCGGAGGAGCTTATTTTGGCAGAGAATGAAAAGAAACAGAAGGATATATAGCACCAAATGGATAGCAAGAAATTGAAGAATGAAGGGCAGCGCTATTTCAAGGAAACGTCTGAAATCAATTATACGTCCAACCATCATAATAGATTCTCTATCCAATTTATCGCACATAGTTTTTGGAAAGCTGGGGTCTTTTGTCGATGGGTGAGGATGATGGTTTTGATGCGTTGGACGGAGATTAGGTTGTGATTAACTTGTTAGAGTGTCCCCTGTTTGTGTTTTTCACTTTCTTGTGCTTTTATTTTTTGTGTGTTTGGATCTCTATAGAATTGTTGTCTTGTGTTTTGTTTTTCATCTCGATGTATCCTTTGCTACTCTTTGTTGAGAGTCTAGCATCCTATAATTATTGAAAAAAAAAAAAACACAATTGCTAGTGGTTGATTTCTAATTGTCTATTATTGTAATAGATTTAGTTAAGATAGTAGTACTTAATTTATAGACATAAATTCTAAGTACAATAATATTCAATATATCTCACCAGCAGCAAAAGGAAAATTGATCTAGAATAGCTAAAGAGAGTAAGATATTACTTGGACATTATGGTCTATCACTCACATCGCATTTGTGATTTTGTCATGACATAAACCACGAGACAAATATATTAGATCTCTGTCAAATAGCAAACACGTTCTTGTGTCCTTTTTCTTTTTCTTCTTCTTTTTGTTTTTGTTTTTGTTTTTTTGTTTCTGTGTCTTGTGAATGCTGGGAACCAACCCCACACCGTTGACAAACTAAAATTTAATTATATATATCTAACGGCTATCAGATAAGTCATGTACCAAACTAACCTTATGTTAGCAATGTAAACAAATAAACATAATCCTAAGGAATATTTGCATACATGAACGATTACAGTAATCTTAATGGATGTTTGTCCTAAATTCCAAATGAGTAGCCTTATTTGTATTTGTGGAATGTGGCAAGAACTCACAGGTCATCCATCAGTGGATAGACATAAATAATGTATAAGTCGACGCGGATTCCATATTTCATGAATAATAGTTATCATTTCTCATTCCAAATCAAATATATTTCGTAATCGCCAAGTGCATATGTTGACTGCGTGTTCATGGCAGCCAAGGCATCAACATCAAGAACCCAAAGGCAAAATTCCTTCTAGTTGACTTCTTCCTAGTTGTAATGCAAAATTCTAAAGCAATCTCATACCAAGAAAAATTCATAGTTAGTTATGATTCATAATTAAATACACATGAAAGAATTTAATTGAATAATAATGAAAAAAAATTTTATACGTCTATATGTTTAAATTAAACTCTTATAATATTCATATATCTTGACCTATTAATAAAATAAGTTATCACTTTTTTTGAATTTTTCTATATTTTTTAATATAATAATTGCTATATTCACTATATATTTTTAATGTAATATTTTATGTGTGTTGACATCATGTGAATGCATTATAATTAACACAGCTTTTTTCTTGATACCAAGCATCTAGGAATTCATCCTCTTATAATAACTAACAATTTTTCATATGCAATATTGCCAAACAATGCCTTGATTCCTACCAACCATAATGAGACAAAAACTCCATCCTCTATATAAGCCCAGCTAGCCATGCCCTTCATCTTCATCCCTTAAAACACAACCCCAAATTCCCACACCTAAAATCCCAATGGCTTTCAAGCACTACATTTCCTACCTTCTCCCCTTCTTGCTCTTGGCATCTTTGTCTCTAGCAGATGACCATGAAGCCATTTGCCAATCCACAATAGACCCTTCCTATTGCAACAACATATTTGCCAATCAAAATGGCAACATCTTTGACTATGGCCGCATCTCATTCCGAAAGTCCTTGTCCCAATCCCAAAAGTTCTTGAACCTAGTGAACTCATATCTTCAAGGTAGCACTAGTAACTCTTTGTCTCAATCCACCATTGGGGCACTCCAAGATTGCCAATTCCTTGCTGAACAAAACATAGAGTACTTATCAAACACCTACTCCACAATCAACCAAGCTAGTAACCTTCTCCCCACTTCGCAAGCTGAAGACTTCCAAACCTTTCTAAGTGCAGTTTTGACAAACCAACAAACTTGTCTTGATGGGTTGCAAACCTCAGCTTCTGACCAAAGTGTGAAGAATGACCTTTCCTCTTCACTCTCTAATGACACAAAGATTCATAGTGTGTCCCTAGCTTTGTTCACAAAAGGGTGGGTCCCTAGCAAGAAAATCATCACATCATGGCCACACAATAAGCACAACTTTGATTTCAAACATGGTCAATTGCCATTGAAGATGTCAAAGAAAGTGCAAGACATTTATGACCACGCCAGGCACCATGGTAGGAAATTGCTTCAAACGGTGAATGGTGGCAATGATCAAAGTGTTGTGGTGCGTGACATTGTGGTTGTAAGCCAGGATGGGAGTGGGAACTTCACCAAGATCAATGATGCCATAGCTGCAGCACCCAATAACACGGCTGCTAGTGGTGGCTACTTCTTTATATTTGTCACACAAGGTGTGTATCAAGAGTATGTGTCCATAGACAAGACCAAGAAGTACCTGATGCTGGTTGGAGAAGGAATTAACCAAACGATTATCACTGGAGATCACAATGTTGTGGATGGCTTCACAACATTCAATTCAGCAACATTTGGTAAGCATAAATACATATTAATTTTTAGATTATTATACACATATATATATATATATATAACTGAATTTTCAGGAAAAGAAGAATTTTAGAAGAACATGGTTATATATTAAAACGTTGCATCCTTCTATGATGCTATCCTTCTTACTACTTCCACGAAGCTTTCTCATATGACTTATCTTGTATTATAGTGATAAAATACTCCCTTCTTTTTAAAATAAGAGAAATGATTGAGGTGCAATAATTTTTTACAACAATGAAGAAACCCTCTTTTTTTTTTACCTCTTTTGTTTTGTGCCCATTTCCTCTTTTGCTTATTGTCTTCTTTTGCCAATCATGCACAAGGCGTAACATTGTTATTATAAAAAATTATTGTACCTCAATTATCTCTTAAAATAAATATTTCTTTCACTTTTTTGATATATTTATAAATTAATTTATTTGAACACATTAATTTATGAATATATCAAAAAATAAAAGAGATATTTATTTTGAAATGAATTGAGCAATTCACAGTGAGTCGTGTCTTTGTTTTGACTATGCTTGTACTGCAATAATAATAATTCATGACGAGTTCTTAATCTAGTATATATATACTAAAAGTAATGAGCCATGCACCTACCATGTACTAAAATGATAAAGTCATGTAAGAAGAGGTCGGAAGGATAGCATCCTAGAAGGATGTGACCTTGCTATATATATATATATGTGATGATTGGTACAAATGCGGTGCGTGAAAATTTATAAATATCAAACATTTGACAAATTTGAATGAGCGCCTCTAATTAACACACGTCTCGTGTGAATTTGCAGCTGTTGTGGGTCAAGGCTTTGTAGCAGTTAACATAACATTCCGGAACACTGCCGGACCAAGCAAGAACCAAGCAGTTGCAGTGAGGAGTGGATCAGACATGTCCACCTTCTACAGCTGCAGCTTTGAAGGGTACCAAGACACTCTCTACACTCATTCCCTCAGGCAATTCTACAGAGAATGCGACATCTACGGCACAGTTGACTTCATCTTCGGAAACGCTGCTGTTGTTTTCCAAGACTGCAACATATATCCAAGGCTCCCAAATAGTGGACAATTCAACACAATCACAGCACAAGGAAGAACTGACCCAAACCAGAACACAGGAACTTCCATACAGAATGCAACTGTTAAACCTGCCGATGATTTGGCCCCAAATGTTGGAACTGTTAAGACTTACCTTGGAAGGCCTTGGAAGCAGTATTCAATGACAATTTTCATGCAATCTTTCATGGATGGTTTTATCAACCCTGCCGGTTGGCATGAATGGAGTGGCGATTTTGCACTCAGTACTTTGTACTATGCTGAATTCAATAACACTGGACCTGGTTCGAACACTTCAAACCGTGTGACATGGCCTGGTTACCATGTTATCAGTAATGCCTCTGATGCGGCTAATTTCACTGTGTCTAACTTCTTGAGTGGGGATAATTGGCTCCCTCAAACTGGTGTTCCATTCGTGAGTGGATTGATGTAGTCAAACTCAAAACGGGCAATACCAGATTGAGTTGATCAACTTGTTTTGAACTCAATTATGCATGTAATTATTCTATTCTCAAGTGGGGGCCTCTTGTTACTATGGTGTAATAAAGATTGACATTGAGCAAATTGATTATTGATAAATATATCGTTAAATTTCAAACCGCAACTACATCGTAGCGAGCTATATATATATATATATATATAATATCATATATACGAAATATATTATAAAGCAAATTAAAAACATATAAAATATATAAAAATATTAGTAAATATATGATATAATATGTATTTGATATAATATTTAATTATTTTGAAGTATTTATCATTAATAATGTTGGATTGTTCAAAATGCTGCCACACATTAATATTATTGTTCACTTTCGTGCTGCAAAATCCGGTCCGATTGTCGAAGAAGCAGGTTTTTTATTCCATGCGACGTGTATAGATTATAGAGTGATTTGTGTACTTAAAGTTAAAATGACTCTATAGTTGCAATGTGGGCCAAGATTCAAAAGTCGGAAATAACAAATTGAGAGTGATAAATAACCTTTGGCTTAACCTTTAAACTTGTTAGGCGGTAAGAATTCTGCACTAGCATGATAACTTAATCCACAAGCCATTTGTAATTAGCTAAATTCTGTGAAGCTAAAGGACGGCACTTGAAAGAAAGTTAACATCTAGTTAATATGTTTAGTTAACAAGGTATGGAAATAATTAAAAAATGCCATTGAAGAATTCATAAATCAATTTTCAATATAAGTTTAGGTAAAACTCTATTTTCGCCCTCATCTTTTAGCTATAATCCAATTTTATCCTAAAAGTTTTTTGTTTCAATTTCGTCTTTAATATTTTGATAATATATCAATATTGTCCTATTTGATAACAATATCAATTTTTTAATGAAGATTATTGATATGGCTCAAATTGTCCATTTTTATCTCATTAAATGTCATGTTGTATGTACAAAAACTTTATTTTCATTCTCAATCCTTTAAATTTTAGTTTTTGTAGTTAAAAGTTATTCATAAATAAGATCAAATTCATTTTAATAAGGAATATTAGAAAAAAAATAGAGTTTCAACATGTATAATAAAATATCCACATAAGACAATAATGAATATTTCAAAGTTGAATCAATTTGTTTAGTAAAACTGATGGTATTCGCAAATAGAACAAAAATTAAGACAAACAAAACTTTTGGAAAATTAAATTATCACTAAAAGATGAAGGACGGGAATAGAGTTTTTGTCATAATTTTATTGATCTAGATATAATTTATCCATAATATTTTCATCTCATTATTCAATATAATGCTTTGTCAGAGGTAGCGACTAGATGTTTATTTTATTGAGAAAAGTACAGTAACCTACTATAAAAAAAAAATAAAGACAAAATTACATGCATTCTCATGATGTTTCTAGCAAATATAATAATCTCCAAACTTATCAAAACAAAAGAATTTCACACCATTTTTTTTGACGTGACACTTCTCACCATTTTTCATCAAATATCATTGTTTCAGTTTTATATAATATGTTATGTTGTGGAATAAATTATAAATGGAAATAATTTTAAAAATAATTGTTGTGAATTCTCAATCATACGTAGTGTGAGAAAAACATAATTTTTAATGACATTTTTTATTGGAACAATTTTTCAATTGTATATAAACATAGATATTAAATTTAATGGAGTGTTAATGTGAAAGAGTTTTACACTATTGTCTAATCACATATTTCTATTTGTATGACTTTTAAAATAGTCAATGATTTAATTAAATACTTTTATTTATCTATGTAACATATATGATTAATTAAATGTAAGTGTAAAACTCTTGAATTTAATTTCTATATACTAGTATAAAAGTATTTTACATTGATAGACATCAAAATTAAACTTAATTTTTTTACACTGATAATATATAAAAATTAAATTCACATGTGTGTGTGTGAAGGTGCATGAGTGACAAACAAGTTTCACATGAAAAATTTGTAACTTCTAATCATGCAATATGAGTGGAAGACAAATTTGCATGAAAATTTTGTAACTTTTAATCATGCAATGTGAGTGAAGAAAAATTTTAGTACCTACATATTTTGAGACATCAACCATTTTAGCAAAGGAAAATGCTAGACACCAAGAATTTTTTTTTTTTTGAAAAATAAGTGCCAAAATATTGTAGCTTAAGTAATAATTTTTGCATGAATAAATGGATCCTACCTCTATATTTAACCCAACAACCACAATATATTCTGCATAAAATTCTGATTGTATAGCATTACTCTTAGTTATACACTTCTAGCCTCCATATATACCTAATCACCTAATCGCCTGCAACTCCCTTCTGTTTTCTCCCAATTCAAAGTTGGTACAAAAATCATATATTTATTTATTTACAGAGCCTTGCAATATAAAATGCGAACATATCTTTTTGGTACATAATAATAACTCTTATTACTTGAAAAAATAGAAAACATAATATAAAAGAGGCTAAATTAATTTTTTATCCCTATAATTACACGCGATTTTCAATTTCGTGTATATAATTGCACACATTACTCACATGTCAAGGGTGTTGAGATAAGCTTTTTCCACGTCAAAAGTCTCATTCTATTTATGATTGATTTTTTAAGAAATAGTAAATCAAATTTAGAAAATATTGTTTTTTCTTTTTTGGGTATAAGGGGGGAGGGGATGGGTTTCACACAACCAGCTCTGCTGGTTCTTAAACCCGAGTGCACGTCATTGGACGCAAACAACTTGGCTATCTGCTCTATGCCTAAGTGCTAATTAGGCCATTTGGCTGGAAAAAAGAATAAAAAATTGAGAAAAGGAAAAAGACCACCATGCTTTCTCATAAAAAGAAGGATTCAGGTTCTCACAAAGATAACATTTCAAAGAGAAAACAGATCATCCATAATGGCAGAAGGGAGATTCTCATAGCCAATTGTTCTTCACATGCACATGAGTAGAGGTGGCATTTCCAATGTTCGCCTTAAGAACAGAACATTCAATGTTCACATAATAGTACAAGTTGTAGCAATACAACTCACGAGAACAAAAAATCACGTAAAAGGCATTATACAGTAGAAAATATTATATAATATGTTATAATATATTGTCTATACCAAGTGGATAAAGATACTATGTAAAATTTATTCTATAATGGAGAGAAATTGAAGCATGTGCAAATGTGAAGGGTTAATATGGGTTCTATAGGTGTTCTTTACAAATGTTAATGAGATATTATATTAGTGTCAGTTAGAAAATATCATGAGATTAAAATTATTTTAATAATCGAGTACAAATGTAATTATTTATTTTATAATCGAGTATAAATTATCTCTTGAAGTATTAATTATTCCTAAAAATAAAATATTGTCATATTTTGATAAGATTTTATTTCCATGATAGAGGATGGAAACAAAAAAATTGCCACATGTGAATGATAATTATTTCACTTAAACATGTTTTTGGTCCATTCAAGAATGTGCTTGTACTTTGGAGGACCAAAGCCAGTTTTGGAAGGCTATGCAGATGTTGATATGGCAGGTGATCTGGATGGTATGAAATCTACTTTGAACTGTGTCTTGGCAGTTGTTACTTGATAAGAAGCCTCACTTTAGCCCACTAGCCTTGAGCCCAATTAACTTCAATATGTAAACTGATTCTGTTAATTGTTAGTTACATCCTAGTATAACTAACTAACAGATTGTTCCAATATTTAGCTCACATATATAGTCTGTAACTACTTCCTTTAATATAACTTCTTCAATTTTTTTGTACTCAGTCTTTCTCTAATACAAGAGCTCTCATTCTCCAATTTTGCTTGAGTCCTTTTTCATGCTCTACAACTTTAATATGGTATCAGGAGCCTTTCCTTGAAAAGGGTTCTGTTGCCTTCCTGCTGACTATGGACCAAAATCATGCATCCATGGTGAATCAACCAAATTTGGGTACTCAGAACCTCAGTATGGATATCTAGAGTCTTACCTTCTCAGTCAATTGTCCACACTGCAAGCATCCATTGCAAGAAGCAATGTAAATCCAATGGCTGATCCAACTAGTCCTTTTTACCTACACCTAAGCGAGAATCCAGGTATTCCTATAACCACCTTGGTTTTGAATATGCAAAATTATCACCAATGGGCAAGATCCATGTAGTTAGCACTAAAATTCAAGAATAAGTTGGGTTTCATTGAAGGAGATATCCCAAAACAGAAAGACTGATCTACTTAATGATGCTTGGGATAGATGCAACACTTATGTGATTTCTTGGATTAATTTGTCCTTAAGCCAAGAAATCTCACAAAGTGTTATTTGGAGAAACATAGCTTCTAATTTGTGGAATGATCTCAAGAAAAGATACTACAAAGGGGATGTGTTCCATGTAGCTGAATTAAATGAAGAATTCTTCTCCATAAGACAAGGTGACCTTAGTGTCACATCATACTTCACAAGGTTGAAATCGATATGGAAGAAATTGAAAGCTTCAGACCTGTTCCAAATTGTGTTTCTTGTGTTGAAACTGCACATGTGGTCTTGATATTATGAGAGGTTACAAGCAAGAAAATTATGTAGTGCGATTTCTTCGAGGGCTCAATGAGCAATATTCAGCTGTCAAATCGCAAATCATGCTTATCAAACTTCTACTTGACATTGATGCTATATTCTCGATGTTGACAGCAAGAAAGACAATTGCAGCCCTTGAGCTCCAAGAATCTAAGGCTTTTGCATTTGCTGATTCCAACAATTTTTCAACAACTCCTCGTGGAAGAGGAAGGGGCAGAGGAGGTAGAATTTCAGGGCAAGGTAGAAGGCAAGGAGGGGAGGCAATTCCACAAAAATGTGCTCCTCTTGTGGAAAGCCTAGTTATACCATTGACACTTGCTATAAGAAACACGGTCTTCCTTTTCATCTTAAGCAAAGAATAAAACTGCCAATTATGTATCTTATGGAACTGATGATAGTGAGGACACAATTCAGCAACATTACAAGGATGAAGGTGTGAGTTCAAGTTTGAATTTAACTCATGACCAAAAGGAAGCATTACTTGCCTTACTTCAACAACAACAGCCACTACCTTCCTATAGTTCAAATTAGGTGGCAACACTACTTGCCAATCTTAAACATCTGAAGGTATTATACCAATAACTTCCCTATATCATTTAGATCATATTATTGTAAAACACATACTATCCATATACAAATTACAACCAAAATCTTGGGTTATAGACATGGTGCATCAGATCATGTGTCATATAATTTGTAAGATTTCCAAACTTACCAATACATTAAACCCATTTTAGTTAAACTACAGATGGTTCACAAACCACAACCAATATAGCTGGCACTATTCATTTTTCGTGAACTTTATATCACAAATGTACTATACATGCCTTCCTTTACTTTCAATCTTTTATCCGTTTCAAAGTTAACCAAAGCCTTACAGTGTTAACTCCTTTTTACTGATGAATGGTGCAAGATACAGGATTCCAATGCATCGAAGACGATTGGTGTAGCTAAAGTCAAGGGTGGTCTCTGCATAATGGACAAACCAATCTTTCAAATTTCATTTCAACTCCCAACGGAAAAATTCTGAACACTACAACCACCCAACCATCTTCAATATGGCACCTTAGGCTAGGACACGTACCATATTGATCACTGTGCAAAATGCATAGGGACTTTCCCTTCATAGAATGTACACCAAATAATAATCCATGTGAACCATGTCACTTGGCAAAACAAAAGAAATTGTATTTTCCTATTAGTAATACAAAATCTGCTCATTGCTTTGATTTGATACATGTTGATATTTGGGTCCTCTATCTACTCTTTCCATTGGACATCGATATTTTTTGACTATTATAGATGACAAAAGTAGATTTACATGGGTTTTCTTTATGAAATCAAAGGCTAAAGCCTCTTTGCTACTACAAAACTTTGTTCAACTAGTTGCAACTCAATTTGATACACAAGTTAAGTGTATAAGAACTGACAATGGACTAGAATTTAAACTTTGCTCATTTTATGCTTCCAAAGGCATTTTACATCACACTTCATGTGTTGAAACACCCCAACAAAATGGGATCATTAACGGAAGCACCAGCACATATTGAATGTTGCTAGAGCTTTAATTTTTCAATCTCATCTTCCTAAATGCTTTTGGAACTATGCAGTTTCACATGTTGTCCATATCATCAATCGAGTGCCTAGCACTATTTTGCATGATCATTCACCTTTTCATATTTTGTACAATAAATTACCTGACATCTCTTGCTTATAAGTTTTTGGTTGCTTAGCCTATGCATCTACTCTCACAGCAAATAGAACAAAGCTTGATCCTAGGTCTCAAAAATGTGCTTTTCTTGGTTATAAGGAAGGAACCAAAGGATTTATACTTTTTGATGTTTTCACCAAACAATTATTCATTTCTAGAAATGTTACATTTTATTAAGGGCATTTTCCTTTTCATTCACACAAATTAACACCCACTGATAGCTCAGATACACTACCAATAACACACAACTACAACTCATACCCATTTGACATTTTTTTTGCTACATCACCATACAACCTTGTCCTGCCAACCATATCAGCTACACAAACACAACCAGCCCGTCAACCCATAGAAAATTCCTAATCACAATCACAAAATACTGATGTGCACATGCACTACCTAACCCAACACCTAGCCTTCCATTAAGAAAATCATCCAGGCCCAAGAAGCCTCCCACATGCTTGCAGGATTTCCATTGTTTAGCAACCACCATTGACTCAACTCATCATTCATCAAGTTGCAGGTATCCTCTTTGATTATCTATCTTACTACAACTTGTCCCCAAAACATAGGGTTTTTTCCCTTGCCATAACCACTACTGGGAACCTAAGAACTATGGAGAGGCTATGACTGAAGCATGTTGGAGGGATGTAATTTTTGCTGAATTAAATGCTCTTGAGTTGAATAAAACATGGACACTCACCTCCTTTCCACCTAGAAAAAAGGCCATAGGCTACAAATGGGTATTCAAGGTGAAATACCATGCAAATGGATCAATTGAAAGACATAAAGCTTGCTTGGTAGCCATGGGTTTTACTCAAACTCATGGCATTGACTATCTAGATACCTTTAGCCCAGGAGTAAAGATGAAAACTCTAAAAGTTTTATTGTCCCTTGCTGTAGCCAAGAATTGGTACATTTAATAGCTTAATGTGAATACCGCATTCCTCCATGGAGACTTGGATGAAGAGGTTTACATGCGAGTACCACCTGGTCTTGATGTTCCTAAATCTGGTTTAGTTTGTAAGCTCCAGAAGTCATTATATGGACTTAAGCAAGCAAGTCGACAATGGAACACCAAGCTCACCACCACTCTTATTGGTTTAGATTATAAGCAGTCTAAATCTGATTACTTTCTTTTTACTAAGTCAACATCCACTAGTTTTACTTCTATTCTTGTTTATGTGGATGATTTAGTCTTAGCAGGAAATGACTTCATAGAAATTAGAAATTTAAAAGACTACTAGATGATCTTTTCAAGATAAAAGTTCTAGGTGAACTTAAGTTTTTCTTAGGTATGGAGATAGCCAGGACAAAGCAAGGAATTTCCTATACCAGAGATATATATCCTGGATTTATTGCAGGACACAAGTCTCCTAGGTGCAAAACCTGTAAGTACACCTATGGATTACAACCTCAAGTTGTCAAAGGAAACTGGTTCCCCCTTGGCTAATTCAACAAGCTCCAGAAGGTTGATTGGCAGGCTACTTTATCTCACAAATACAAGGCCAAACATCAACTATGCCATCAGTCACTTAAGTCGGTTTCTTGATTGCCCCACTTCAGCTCACATGCAAGCTGTTCATATGGTACTTCAATACTTAAAACAATCCCCTCCACTAGCCTCCTCTTTCCTTCAAAGTTAGACCTGATACTTAAAACAATCCCCTCCACTGGCCTCTTCTTTCCTTCAAAGTTAGACCTAGTGCTGGCGGTTATTCAAATTAAGATTGGGACTTATATAGTGACACAAGGAGATCAATCTCTTGCTCCTGCTTTTATCTTGGTTTAGCTCTTATTTCATGGAAAAGTAAAAAGCAGACAACAGGAGCTAGATCATCTTCAGGGGAATATAGAGTTGTTGCACAAGCAACATGTGAGGGTCAATGGTTGCTATACCTACTTGCTAATTTTCAGATGCCTTTCACCAACCCTTTTTCCCTCTATTGTGACAATCAATTAGCACTTCATATAGCTGCTAATCCTATTTTCCATGAGAGGACTAAGCACATTGAGATTGATTGCCATGTAGTAAGGGATAAGGTTCAAAGTGGAGTCGTTCATCTCCTGCCAATTTCAACAACTCAGCAAGTTGCAGACATTTTAACTAAAGCTCTTGCCCCTGGACCATTATCTTCTTTCTATTCCAAGCTAGGCTTGATAGACTTTCACAATCCCAGCTTGAAGGGGGTGTTACTTGATAAGAAGCCTCATTTCAGCCCACTAGCCTTGAGCCCAATTAGCTTCAATATGTAAACTAATTTTGTTATTAGTTACATCCTGGTATAACTAACTAACAGATTGTTCAAATATCTAGCTCACATATATAGTTTGTAGCTACTTCCCTTAATGTAACTTCTTCAATTTTTTTTGTACTTCAGTCTTTCTCTAATACAAGAGCTCTGATTCTCCAATTTTGCTTGGGTCATTTTTCATGCTCTCCTGAACTTTAATAGCAGCCAAAACTCAAAAGCGTGTTGCCTTGTCTACTATTAAGGCAGAATATGTTGCTATGACTGAAGCTAGAAAAGAAATGCTTTAGTTGAAAAGATTCCTTGAACAATTGGAAATGAAGTAGAATAGATCCGTTATACATTATAATAGTCAAAGTGCTTTGGATTTGAGCAAGAATGCAATGTATCACTTGCCGACGATGCACATTGATGTCAGATGTCATTGGTTGCATCAGCAGTAGAAGAAAAGCAATTCAAACTGGAAAGATTCACACTGATAAAAACCTTACTGATATTATGACAAAAGTTATAGCATGAGATAAGCTCTAGCTTTGTGTCGAGATGATTAACATGGAACCTAGATGATTGTTCCCAAATTATTTTTCCCATTAGCTAGAGGGGAGAATTGTAGAGTTTAGCCAAAGAAGTTGAATAAAGGAAAAGCCATGAGACATGGCATTTACTTCCAATAGTAAATGTGGTTGGAGGTAGAAAATTGTTGCACCATGAAGCAAGCTTTTTCATGGTCTAGTAAATAGGTTGGTGGCAAAGGCGCAAGAAAATTTTGCCCACCAACCAAAATATGCAGTGCGCGTTCATCCTGGATGGACCTCTATAAATAGAGGTATTTTGTTCATTCAGAAAAGCACCAAGCAACGAAGAATAATAGCTACGAAGTGGTGAAGAGCTGAGTGTGTTATTTTCATATAGTGAAATGAAAAATAAAGTGTAAGACGTGGATAAATACACCGGGATTATTTTGAGTATCGTCTATATTACTCCTTGAATGTAAAAGTGTAGTATTTGAATAGGAGAGTTCTCATCGAGAAATATTATATTTACCTTTTGTGTGTGTGAGTGTGGAAAGGATATTTTGTAATCATCATAAATACATTGAAATATTTTTATTTTTCGAGTTCTGTCCTTTTCTTTTTCCTCTTGATATTTGAAAATTTCCATGTTAAAATTTGGTCTTCCATTTCTTTTGACTTTGCAGAGATTTATTATTATTGCGCTACGTCAATTGATAGATTTAATTCTATCAAATTTGTTTTGGCACACATTGACACACATTAGCATGATTTAATCATGCTGAATTAATCCATGAGCCCAACATAATATATCCTAATGGTCATTAATTGTAGAGGACATCAAATAGTTGAAAATAAAATCTTACACTAATGGTAATTAATTACTCAGAAATACTATTGGAATAAAAAAATTTACTTTATTTAAATGTGAAATTAATAGATATTTTGAAAGCTGACTTTATTTGAAAGTAGAGAGATATTCTAAAAGGGAGGAAGTATGTATCAACTTAAAGATTGAAAGTCACCAAAATTTTTATACGAATATTTTGTATACACAATTAAAATACCGATCCCATCGCCGTCGGTCGCACCTCAGCCACCTCGCTTCGTGCACGGAATCATTGCATTGGAGCTTCGCACATCCTACACACCCATTGTCACCATGTTGTACCTGTTTTTTTGTGTATTAGTGTAGTTTGGGGAAATTGGGAATTAGGGATTTAGTGAGGAAAAGTTCTGCCTTTTTTGTTTGTTGTTCAGCCTTCTTTTTGTGTGTTCTATATGGTGTTTTTGTAAGGATTAGGTTTTATTTAAGTAATTGTTATATTTGGGTTAATTTGATTTAGGTCCCTTTTTTTGGGTATCATATTTGGGCTAGTTTGGTTTGGGCCTCTCTTTTTATCTTTTAGGTGTTTCATTGCAGATTGGTTTGGTCTTTTTTTTTGGTGTCATTCAAATTAGTTGGGCTTGACATTTTTTTTATTTCTTGGTTTGGGTTAAGTTTGTTTTATTTTTGGGGTTAATCCTTTTAAGGCTAGGTTTTTTTTTGGGTTTAAGTTTCTTTTCATGTTTTTTTATTATTTTGGGTCTGGTTCTTTTTTTTTTTTTTTTTTTATCTTTTTAAGTTTTGTTTTTATCTTGTATAAAAATTTGTTTCTTTTATTTTGTTTAGATTTTAGGACTCTTTTTAAAATAATAATAAATATAAAACAAAAATATTTTCTTTATTCGTGCAACAGTCAATGGTCATGATTGAGAGGTAGATGCCTCCTTCGTGTATTGTTGAATTGTAAGGGTTTATTGAGTAGCCTAGTGCTAACTTGAATCCCAAAACGGATTCCTCTTTTTGAATAATGTACCAATCAAAATTCTTTTTTACAATTAAAATCAGTCACACTCTTTATTTCTTTTTCTTTTTAAATTAAAATCCATCAACACATACTTATTTTCTATAGAACGACATAGCTTTGAGTTTCTCATTGCACCAGAGGATACGTCGTAGACAACAACTATCAAGCCAAAATTAATTTTTCATTAAATCTTGTTCTCTTTTCATTTTTTTTTCTTTCTTTAGTTTTATTTTTTTTATTATTTCTATTACTTTTGGAAAAAATAAATATTTTAAAGTTATAAATTAATTTACATAATGAGTTCTAGGGTAACCGTGTTTATACGGATGTATTAGGGTGCAGTGGGATTAAGTTTCCACCCTTCCTAATCATAATCAGACTCCAAATTTACAATCTCTTTTAAAGAAAAGACCAGTTTTACAATTTAAAGGTTTTCCAATTTTGTCCAAAATTAAAATTGGTGGCAACTCCCTATTTTATTTTAAAATTGGTTGTCATTATAGTTGCGGCACCTGGGACGTTGTGACAGTTTGGCGACTCCACTGGGAAGCTAGAGAGTCAAGCCTATTAGAGTAAATTATGCAAATAATTATAACCTTATAATATTTATTTTTCCCCTTCATTCTACATTTTTTTATCTTCTTCTTCTTCCTCTTATTTATTTGTATGTTTATTTATTTATTTTATCTGTAAATATTTGTCACTCAAACCTTAGGATAGATGACTTTGTGTATATATGCTGTTTTGGTTTTGTCTTGTAGGGATTTGTATAATACATAGGGCTTGAAAGGTTGGTATGCTCCTTACACACAGTGCACAATCACCACTTCACAAACCTCTTTGAGCTCTATACCCGAGCTTGTGCAACCTTAGGAATAGGAGGGGTTCCAACATTGTCATTGAGGGGCTTCATGCTCACTTGGCATATGGCGGGACACCATTCAGATTGTTACTAGCGGCATGGAATGGTCATATTGAGAGGGTTCATCCCTACTTGTGATCCTTTCATGAGCTGGGTCTCTATCATATGATAGGGGCAATTTGGGGACCATGGCCTTTAGAAGTCTAGACCCATCCTGAAAACCATGCACTAATAGAATAAGCTTAGTAGCCACCCAAATTAAGGTTTTGACTTTAGGAAAACCCTTTCCCTAGGACTAACCTTTTAGGACACAGGAGCATCCATTTATTTATTTATCTATTTATTTTTTCTTTCACATAAGCTTGCATAAAAATCTCTTGCATGGTTTGCATAAAAAGAAATCATCTGGCATGACCCATTCATTGCATTAAAAAAATCTCTTGCATGGTTTGGATAAAAAAGAAATCATCTGGCATGACCCATTCATTGCATTAAAGAAAAAATCTCTTGCATGGCTTGTATATAGAAATCATTTGGCATGACTCATTCATTGCATAAAAAGAAAAATCTCTTGCATGGCTTGCATACAAAAATCATTTGGCATGACTACATATTACTTATGCATTTTCCATGCATACATAGCATCATTTCTTTTAATCTTTCTGAATAAAGTCCTCTTTTAGCAGGTACAAAGGTTATCATTAGCTCTCAAGAGACAACATGGAGACAATCCAAAATAACACTAGCAATGCAAGAAACATCAAGGTTACCATGATCTATAGTGACTTGAGCACAATAAGCAAGATGAGTCGGCTGATGCCGCATGAAGACAAGCTTGACTTCCAGAAAAGTATGGACACATACTAGACTTGTTGGACATCTCAGTCCAAGAATCCGTACTTAGCGCCTCGCAAGTTTTGGAAGCCTCAACTTCACTGTTTCGAGCTGCGAAGATAGACATAGCGCCAACCATAGAAGAATACACAACCATGATAAGGTTGCCAATCCGTGAGAAAGCGGTGTATACCTTTATCAAGGGAATTATGTGGCAGGAGCAAAAGTTGCCAAGTTGATTGGAGTTCAAGCTGATAAAGTGTTGATGGAAGAAAGGGGTGCAACTAGAGGATTAAGCAGAAGCTTCCTCGAGTCGCATCTTGAAACCTTGTCCCGGCAAAAGGAGTGGCACTTGTTCAAAAGAACCTTAGCACTACTAATTTATGGGCTTGTACTTTTCCGTTTACCCCAAACATCGTGGACCAAGCTTCCATGGATGTGTTCTTCAGATTTTGCACCTATGGGGCGAACCCTTCCGCCATTCTAGCAGACACTCTTCTTTCTATAGATGTCTGCCATCAGAAGAGAGAAGGGAAATTGAGATGTTGTACGCACATGTTGTATGTTTGGGTCATGACACATGCCCGTGCTGGAGTCACATGGGGCGGTTGCCTGATCCATTGAAGGACTTCCATCGTATCCCAATAGAGAAGCAACCGGCAACTGGATGGATGCAAGAGTTCTGATATCAAGCCGACACCTTTAAGTGGGTCTGTCCTTGGTACCATGGGGAAAGCATTATTTACAGTTGTGGAGAATTTCCCCATGTACCTTTAATGGGCCCAAGAGGTTGTATATCATATTCTCCTACTCTAGTCCTCAGACAATTGTGTTGGACACAAACTGAACCCAGGAAGAACAACTAAGGGGTTATGGCTTCCTGTATTAGAAGAACCAAGACACTAAGACACAAGAGTTAGAGATCAAGAGGGCTTGGGAAAACATCAAGTTAGCAGGAGAAGTAGACTGAAGCAACGGCCCACCTCATCACCTCAGTATGATGAATGGAGGGAAGCAAGAGTGAAACCAGTCAATGACCCAAAGAAAGCTTCAATGCCGGAAAGCTACTTTAGTCCATGCCCCAAATGGCCTCCTACATTGAGGTATTGGAAGCACAAATGAGGTTTTTGGAAGAAAAGAAGCAAGAGGCTGATCTGAGGCTGTCATCCTCCAAGATCGTTGCCACAAGAGGGATATGGAAATTGAGAAACTGAAGAATGAATGTGCGACTCGTTCAAGACATCCCGATCACGAAAGAACAAAGAGAATGCTTCGATGGCCAACAAGATCAGGGAGCTTGAAGGAAGGTTGCACCACCTTTCAAAGGAAAAGATAAGCCTTGAAAAAGAACTCATGAGCCAAGACAAGACCAAGGCAAAGTTAGAAACTGAATTGGACGGAAAGGATGAGACTCTCAGAGATCTAGAGAAAAGGGTGGCCAATGAGAAAGGCATAAGAGGAGAACTAGAAAAGGTGATTAGCATGGAACGACAAGCAAGAAGGGAGCTAGAAGAGAGAGTGCAGGGTTTGAAGAAGGTCCTTGCGTGAACAGAAAGTGATTGTGATCGCGCATGGGCATCATCAAGCCAGTACCAGCACCTTTATGTTATGGCCGATAAACACGACTATTTTGGAAGGATGAAGCCATAGATCGCGTAGAAGAATTGGAGGATGGAAGAAGAAATATGCCCAAATGGTTGCCGAAATCAATTACCATGGCTCAGTCATCGCACAAGGTTTTGAAAAAGCCAAAGAGGAGATTGAAGAGACACCATTGCTCGACCTGAAGGAGTAACCAAGTTCATGAAGACATGTGAAGGATATTCTAGGAGATTTAAAAAGAGAAAGACAAAGCTTTTGATGTATTAGACCTATAAATTCATGATGTACTGAATAACACTTCATTGGAATAAAACTTTTGCTCCTTTATCTCTAGACTTTACATGAAAAGTATTCTATAGAGGAGGAATACTCCCTTGGAATGAAAATTAATCGCATTTTGGTCCCAAGTCAAAACCGCATTGCTAGTGTTTATTAGATGGTCTTTGTTGAGGAGCAAATACTCCCTCAAAATGCTATCAACTACACTTAACGTTACAGGGTGAGGTACTCGTAACAATGAGTGAAGGGGATCTCTATTTGTTGAAGAAGCTAATGACAACCCTTGCACCAACTAAAAAAAAAAAAACTGAAACCATGTCCTTTCTTGCAGAAATCTTTGTTGTTCTTCAAGAGAAAGCTTCGTCTACACCAAAGTCATCAAGGAGCCATGGCAGGAGAAAGATCTGGAAAAGAAATTGATGAGTTGAAGACCGCAATGAATGAACAAGTGGAAGTGGTCAAAGAAGCTATTGCACATATGCTTAAGTTCAGAGAAAATGGAGGAGGAAGTGGAGGCAATAACTCCAACAATGAAGAGCCAGGATATGACTCAGATGGGCATACCAACAATGCAACCCCACATAATAACCTGGAGGTAGAACGACTAAAGCTCAAGCATGAATTACAAGAAAGCATGCAGGAGCAGTTGTGAATGCTGCGCCTAATCCGTACGGTCCAATGAGTATTAGTGATCTGTGTTTGGCCCCAAGTGTGGTCATTCCCAAAGACTTCAAGATGCCTGAGCTCATCAAGTTCGATGGTAGTACCAATCCCATCATGCATTTGCGAATGTATTGTACCAAATGGGAATGTGGTCAAAAGATGAGAGCTTCCTAATTAGCTTTTTGAGAGCTTGGACGGGCTCATGGGAGTGGTACATGCAGATGGATCAAACACAGATCAGGTGTTGGGAAGACCTGGCTCAGGCTTTCACAAACCAATACAAGTTTAACCTGAACGCTGCACCCACCAGAGACCAATTGAAAGGGATGAGGAAGAAGGAGAACGAGTCTTTCAAAGAATATGCTTAGAGGTGGAGGTCCATGGCTGGAAGGGTTGTTCCACCGATGTTGGAGCAAGAAATGTGTTCCTACTTTATTCGTACGTTGGAAGGTCCCTATTTCAAGAACATGCTTAGGACACATGTGAAGGAGTTCGTGGATTTGGTCAAAATAGGAGAAAGGATCGAGACAAATATCCAGGAAGGGAAGGTAGAGCTAGCAACGGGGAAGTAAGTGATTCCCAATCCAAGAATCCTCATTTCAAGAAAAAGAGAATACTGTCAACTACATCCACCCTCAATCCCAACAACCTACTCCTGCCGAACCACTATCCAACTCACCCATTTTTCCTAAATCAACAATATCCATTTCCAAGAGCTACTTCACCCCAAATACCGTACACACCTCAGCTTCACCAAATCAACCATGTTTCCTACTCACGGCCTTATACACCAACAACACCCAGACCTCACCAAGCACCACCCCAAGCCCACCAGACAAGTAACTCCTTTACAACTCCTCCACTATTTAACACCAACAACACCCGCAGCCCCCGATGAGAACCGACCCTTACCCAATTTTCATATAAGTAATGCCGAGTTGTTTAAGCATTTGTGCGGAGACAACTTGTTAGGCCCACGTCCTGGGAAGACCTTTGTACCACCATATGGTATAACCCAAACCAAACTTGTGACTATCATTCAAACTCCCCGACACTCTGCGAAGATTGTTATGGGTTCAAAGGCAGGATGGCATTTGATCGATAGCGGTGCCATCAGGTTAGAAGAGGAATCAAGACCAAATATAAGGAACAATCCGTTCCCCACACAGGCCAAGTGAATTTTATCTGAGGAGCATACGAGTCAGGGAGTTGGGAATGCCAAGCTCCCAATGAAGAGATCCTGGAAGCATTAAGGGGCAGGTTATCATGGAAGCTGAAGGACGGAAAGGAAGAAGAACAGTGAAAGGAGATGAAGGTGACCTATTATGTGAGTGCTTCGGAAAAGAAGGAAAGCACCACCTAGAAGAATGTCCAGAGCTGAAGCTCTACATTGAAAAGATGATCAATCTAGGGGTGCTTGAGATACAAAAAGGGATCAGACAAAGCATCAATATGATCCACCGTGCACCCCGATTTTTAAAGTCTACAAACATGAGCCATCACTTGTTTTTAAGGGGCCTAAGCCATTCCCTTATGAAAGCAACCATGTTGTTCCATGGAGTTATGAAACCATGATAGAACTAATTCTATGATGTCTAGAATGACATCTCCTAATCAAAAGCCAATGCCTATCTTCAAGGTATCTAGCTTTTCTTCTTATATTGCCAACACTACAAAGTCTGATATGCCAGGAGTGATTAGAGAACATGGCAGTGAAGTTTGTTCAGAACCTTCTGCATTGGAGTCTATTACCAATGTTACAGGAATAGGGGAATTACTCGGAGCGGTAGGTGTTACACTCAGGGAAGTTGTTGAAAAGCCCCCAGGTGATACCTATGAAAGACCCCAAATAGCGCCTGTGAAGGAGGGTAAAGAAAAGAGCCAGGAAGAGGACGAAGAGAGTTCCTGAAAATAATGAAGCAGAGTGAGTATGACGTGGTAGAACAACTGAAGAAAACACCAGCAAAAATCTCACTTTATTCATTGATTTTGTCTTCGGAGGCTCATCGCAATGCAATTAAGAAGGTGTTGGATCAAGCATACGTATCCAAGGATATAACCCCTGATAGGGTTGAAGGAATTGTGAATGCAATTAAAACGGCTAATGCCATCACCTTCACAGGAAGCGAGGTCTTCCCTTATGTAGGGGTGCCGAAGGCGCTCCACATCACCCTCAAGTGCCAAGGTTGCAATATCGCGAAGGTATTGATTGACGAAGGATTAGCCTTCAATGTGCTTCCTTACTCTACACTGCGGCAACTACCGATTGATCCCTCCATGATTGAACCAAGTGGGACGATCGTAAAGGCATTCATTCGATGGGTCATTGAGAGAGATCATGGGTGCTATTGATCTTCAGCTAGAAATTGGGCCAACTACTTTCATGACCAGATTCTAGGTGATGGACATTGAGCCAGGGTACACGATGCTGTTAGGGAGGCCTTGGATTCATGAGGCAGGAGCTGTCCCTCAACACTTCATCAGAGGGTGAAGTTTATAGACGATGGGAAACTCGTTACTATCAAAGGGGAAGAAGAATTGTTGGTGACCAAGCCAGTGACAGTGCCATACATCGACCTGAAGATACGCTTGAGGTCTCATTTCAAAACCTCGAGATAGCTGAACCTGGAACCGAAAGGTGATATGCATCAAGTGGCCGCTCGAATAATGTACAAGAGCGGATTTGAAGATGGAAAAGGGTTAGGGAGTCAGCTGCAAGGAATCAGGAATCCGATCTCGCTTCCTGACAATCCTGGAAACTTGGCCTTAGGTATGAAGCTACAGGGTATGAAATTACAAGTGATCAACAGTCTTTTGAATCGTCAGGAAGAAGATCCCACATATTAGGGACACATTCCCTACCCCACAGTGGTGATGATAGAAGGCTGAAACTGTCAACACTCTCAAAGGAGCCAAAGAGATACCTCGGCTAATCTACCCAAGCGCGAGCCATTGAGCAATTGGGATTCTGTGCCCTAGATGATTTGTTGTACTTTGAGTAATGGATGCTTTAGTCACCTTTGTTGTACTTCAATTTCAATTAAATAATAAAATGATTATGCATGGTTTCTTTTTTCTATTTGTTTTTGTGATTTTCTTCTTTCATTTACCTCTTTTCCTTTTATTTATTTTGGGTCTCGTCTCAATTCCAGGGACTCATCTCCTCCAGAATCTCTATCTTGTGCAAATGATTGTAAAAACCCATTAACTGATTATTGCTTTACAACGGACTTGAATGAAAATGAACAAGATGAAGATCCAAGTTATGCCAACAATTTGCCAAAATCATAAACTCAATGGAAAAGGGATAAATCCACATGATGAAGTTGTTGAAATTGTGAATTTGGGGATTGAGGATAAGAAAGAAGTGAAAATAGTCGACAACCCAGAAAAGGAAGAAATGGTTGTGCTTTCGTGAATTCCTGGATATTTTGCCTGGTCTTACAAAGATATGCCTGGTTTGGACCCAGGAATAGTGGCTCATAAAATCCCTTTGATTGAGGGGATGGAACCTAAGCGACAAAAATTGCGAGAATGAGCCCGGAAATGTCACTTAAAATAAAGGATGAGGTCAAAAAGCAACTCGATGCAGGTTTCCTGAGGTACCGCCATACCCAAAATGGATAGCCAACATAGTACCCATGCCGAAGAAAGATGGAAAGGTTAGAATGTGTGTGGACTATCGGATCTGAATAAAGCAAGCCCGAAGACAATTTTCCCCTCCCCCATATAGATGTTCTGGTCATAACACAGCAAGAAGTCATCGGTTCTCCTTCATGGATGGCTACTCATGCTACAATCAGATCCTAATGGCAGAGGAGGACAAGGAAAAGACGTCATTTGTCACTCAGTGGGGTGTTTTGCTAGAGAGTAATGCCATTTGGGTTTAAGAATGCTGGGCGACATACCAGCGAGCGATGGTGACCCTTTCCATGACATGATCCATAAAGAGTTAGAGGTGTATGTTGATGATATGGTAGCAAAGTCACAAGAAGGGGAGAGTCATGTTGTCGTGCTCAGAAAGTTGTTTGAAAGGTTGAGGACTTACAAGCTTTGGTTGAATCCAGCAAAATGCACCTTCGGAGCATCCACTGGAAAACTGTTAGGATTCATCGTTAGCAAAAGGGCATTGAGGTTGACCCAGACAAGATCAAAGCCATTCAAGACATGCCAGGACCCAAGACAGAGAAGGAGGTTCGAGGTTTCTTGGGTCGTCTAATTACATAGCGAGATTCATCTCTAATTTGACCTACACCTTGAGCCAATATTCAAACTATTGAGGAAAGACAATCCAGGTAGATGGGATGCAGATGTCAAGAAGCCTTTGACAAAATCAAGAACTACTTGTCAAATCCACCTCTCTTAGTTCCACCCACACCAGGGCGACCACTCATACTATATCTCACGGTGTTGCATGGGTCCATAGGGGCAGTATTGAGTCAACATGATGAGTCCGTTGAAAGGAGCAAGCCATTTACTATTTGAGCAAGAAGTTCAATGACTGTGAGTCTAGGTATTTGGCTATTGAGAAGACTTGTTGTGCATTGGTATGGACAGCAAGGAGGTTACGGCAATACATGCTCTACTATACAACTTTGCTTATATCTCGCATGGAGCCCATGAAGTACATTTTGAGAGCCGCACATCTCCATGAGGATGTCCAAATGGCAAGTGGCTCTAGCAGAATTTGACATCAAGTATGTGACTAGAAAATCAATAAAGGGAAGCATGATAGCTGACCACTTGCGAGAATCCACTTGAAGAATATCAGCCAATGGAGCTTGAATTTCCTGATGAGGACATCCTAGTAGCTGGGAAGAGGATAGTGAAAGTGAGGAAGAAGGAGATTTGATGTGGAAAATGTATTTTGATGGTGCAGTTAACATCCACGGGAATGGAGTTGGAGCAGTCTTAGTGTCCCCCAATGGAAAACAGTTCCCGATTGCTATCAAACTAGCATTTGATTGTACAAACAACATGGCTGAATATGAAGCATGCATAACAGGCCTGAAGCGGCGATATCTCTGGGGTACAATACCTAGAGGTCTACGGGACTAGCCCTAATCATTTTTCAAGTTAATGGAGAATGGCGAGTCAAGGAGCACAGATTGCTATCATATTATGAACATCTCGTGAGCTTGAAAGATGAATTCAAAGGTGTCAGCTTCCATTACCTCGTGAGTAGAATCATTTGCAGATGCCTTAGCTACCTTAGCCGTGATGACCAACCTCGATCTAGAAGTGGAAGTGCAGCCTTTGCAAGTGGCCATTAGAAGAGAACCATCATACTGTTCAAATATTGAAGACAAGCCTACGCGACCGTGGTTTCATGATATCAAGAAATTCATCAAGGAGAGAATATCCAGGAGTAGCAAATGAGAATGATAAAAAGACACTCAGACGACTTCCATGTCATTCTTCCTCTCGGGTGAGGTGTTATATAAAAGAAACCACGATGGAGTTTTGTTGAGGTGCGTCATTAGAAGCTAACTCCATCATATCAGAAGTCCATGAAGGTATTTGTGGAACTCATGCCAATGGCCACACATTATCTCGAGATCCTCAGGCAAGGATATTATTGGCTCACAATGGAAAAGACTGTATAGAGTTTGTCAAAAAATGCCACAAGTGTCAAATATATGCTGATCGAATTCATTCTCCCCTGTCCGTTGCACACTCTAACATCACCTTGGCCATTCGCCATGTGGGGCATGGATGTCATAGGACCGATTAATCCCAAAGCCTCCAATGGGCATCGATTCATCCTGGTAGCTATTGATTACTTCACCAAGTGGGTGGAGGCTGCTTCCTATGCCAATGTAACATGAAAAGTAGTGGTGAAATTCTTGAAGAACAACATCATTTGTAGGTACGGGTTGCCAGAAAGGCTCATCACAGACAATGCAACTAACTTCAATAATTCAGAAGTACAAAGACTGTGAGCAGTTCAAGATCAAGCATCACAACTCAGCTCCTTACCGACCAAAAATGAATGGGGCTGGAGGCAGCAAACAAAAACATCAAGAAGATCTTGGGGAAAATGGTGGTCACCTACAAGGATTGGAGTGACATGCTGCCTTACGCATTGCACGCCTATCGAACTTCTATCAGATCCTCAACTGGGGCAACCCCGTACTCGTTGGTGTATGGAATGGAGGCGGTAACACCCATAGAAGTGGAAATACCTTCTTTAAGAGTCTTGGTGGAAGCTGAACTGGAAGAAGCCAAGTGGGTCAAAATGAGATACGAGCAATTGAATATGCTTGAAGAAAAATGACTAGTTGCAGTATGCCATGGCCAATTGTACCAGAAAAGGATGGCTAAAGCATTTAATAAGAATGTTTGCCCTCAAACATTTCAGCCAGGAGATCTTGTTCTGAAGAAGATTTTGCCAAATCAAGAGGATAATAGAGGCAAGTGGGCACCTACACACGAGGGCCCTTACATCGTCAAAGATGCCTTTTCTAAGGAGCACTGATCTTGACTGACATGGAAGGCAAAATACTTGCCAAACCAATCAATTCAGATGCTAAAAAAGTACTTTGCCTAAAATAAAAAGGGGACTCGCTAGGTTGAAAACCCCAAAGGCAACCTAGGCAAAAATTAGAGCAAAAAAAAAGGCCGCTAGGTTGAAAACCCAAAAAGCGACCTAGGCAAAAATTAGGGCACACAAAAAAAGAAAAAGAAAAAGAGAGGAAGTTTCACTAGGTTGAAAATCCGTAAGGGCAACCTATGCAATGGTGAAAGGTTGAACCAATGATCAAGAAACTATATGGGACACCGAAACTGGGGCAATTTGAGTATCGTGGATTATGGCATATTGTTAAGCACAACAAAGGATTACAATCATGATCATGGATTTTGAGTCTGGTGTAGCCAATTAATCAGTGAAGTGGGTGATCACATGAAAGTAGCACTATCAGTTTTTTCTTCCTTTCTTAGTTGTTGACATTCTGTAAATACTTTCCAGTTTGAAGTTCAATAAAATTGTCTTTCTCTTCTCTTTCACCTTTCGCTTCCATATTTTCTTTTTAAAACCATGCATAATCACGATATTATAATTGAAGTGCAATCGAGGGACTAATTTGCTAACAAAGCTCAAAAATGATAAGTCAACAGGGGCTGAAGACCAAGAATGACTCGCAAAGGAAATGAGGCAACTCACTAAGCCAGGGTTTGGAGGTGACAGTCCAAATGAGGGTTTTGATAACTCTAAAAAGAAAAAAAAAAAAGAAAAATCTCGTTGGTTGAAAACCCATGATCAAGGCAAAGTTAAGCAATAAAACTGGGCAATAGGAGCTGAAGCATTACCATGAAGGTGTGTTGGAGAACTGCCATGGAGAGGTTAACGGGATGGCTTATCTGAGGGACGTTTCCTTTGGATTAGACGAAAGCTTTCTTGAAGAATAATGCAAAGATACCTCAAATTGGGGCAATTTTAGTTTTAAAGAGCTATTGTCATCATTCTTTCTTATCACTAGTCATATCACTACTATATCAATTTTGCATCAATTCTGTCATCATCACTACAATAGTCTCGCATCATTCATCATATCATCATCACATCATTTACTTTCAGCAATCATCATATCATTTACTTTTTCAGTATCACATCATTCACTTTTCAATCTTGATTACAATCATTTAGTTTCACATTTCACAAGTCTTTACTGCTTTCATGTTTATTTCACAAGTTTTTACCGCTTTCACGTTTACTTCACAAAGTCTCTTATGCTTTCACGTTTATTTCATGAAGTCTTTACCGCTTCGTGTTTATTTCACAAAGTCTTTACTACTTTCACACAAAGTCTTTCCGCTTTCACAAGTGTTTACCTGCTTTCACGTTTATTTTCACAAGTTTTTACTCTACTTTCACATTTATTTTCACATATCTTTACTGCTTTCACATTTACTTTCACATGTCTTCCTGCTTTCACGTTTACTTTCACAAATGTTTTCACATTTATTTTCACAAGCCTTTGCTGATTTCACAATCTTTCACATGCTTTCACATCTTTACACACTTTCACAATCTTATGCCTTCACGGTCTGTTTTCACGTTCTTTTACATGCTTTACTTTCAGGTCTTTTCAATTTCACATGCTTTCACAGTCTTTACATGCTTTCACGGTCTTCCATACTTTCACAGTCTTTATATGCCTTCACAGTCTATTTTCACGTTCTTTTACATGCTTTCACAAGCATTACTTTCACAGGTCTTTTCAATTTCACATGCTTTCACAGTCTTTACGTGCTTTCACGGTCTTCCATGCTTTCACAGTCTTTACATGCTTTCACAGTCTCTCTTCATGTGTTCACATGCTTTCAGTCTTTTAAAGTTCACACTCGCAAGTATTTTGTCTTCATTAAGTCGCTTGTCATCACTCATCAAACCACCTCGCATCCATTGTTCATCATCACCCACAAACGTTATCATTCATTGCCATCATGCACCCATGAACATCGTCATGCATCCATGCACTCATCATCATCATGCACTCGGACAAAATGTATGTTCATATCTTTACTTGTCCCTTACAGCAAAACATCAAAGTCATGACCTTTATATTTTCCGATAAGGAGCTAGTAAAGAGGGGCAACTGTGAACATCACATTTTGTCCAGAATTTTTTTCATTTCATTATTTTATTTTATTCTATTTTATTTTATTTTATTTTATTTATTTTCTTTCTTTTCTTCTTATTAGCCCAATCCTTTCCCTTTTCAGTTTAGGTTCCTTAGCCCACTCTTTCCTATTTCGTTTGTTTCAGTTGTCTTTTTGGCCCATTTGAACATTGCAAAGCCAACCGTTCTTTTCCTCCTTGAACCTCACTTGTGGGCTCATGAAAGCAACAGGATACTTAATTCTGACTTAAATCAAATGGGGGAATTAAGGGAGATTGGGTATAATTGTGCAATTATTATCAAAATCAAATTCCAATCTCAATCAAATCTCACTCATCAGCGAGTATCACAATAAATGGAAAAAAATCTGAATCACAATTGTGAGCAAAATCAGTCAAGAATCATAACAATTAAGGAGGCAACGTGTATAAATAAGAGCGATATCAATCCAGGAAAAAGGAAAGAGAAATAACACAGCTTCAACAACGAAGAGAGATTTCAAAAAAGAGATCAATAACACGGAGGATAAGAGGGAGAAGATCAGCAAAGCACATGCACAGAAGAGTGAAGGGCATCAACAAAAAAGGAGCATCTGCAAAAAAAAAAAAAGCACCGCAATAAGCATTTTTCTTCTTTTAGCTTTGCCAACAACACTTTTCAATCATGGAAAAGGAAAGGAAAAGGAAAACAAAGGGACCTGCAAATGAAATCAAATAAAAAACCCGAACCATCACCATCACCAAACCTCCGCCACTCTTGAACATCACCGCCACCATCATCTTCGACGCGCGGCTCGTGCCGTCACCACCTAGCCCGGCGCTATTGCGCCTTCACTCCCACTACGGAATGCGGCACCATGAAGCTGCGCAAAGCTCCAGCACACAATCCCCCGTCGTTCGTGTCTCCACCACCGCGCACACTCCTCCGCGAGAGCCTTCGCCTCGCGATGCCACCGCCACGAGAAGCCTTGCGCGCGCCACCGCCAACCTAGCCCCCTCGCCAATCGAGCAATGCTCGCGGAGCCGGTCGCGATCCCATCGCCGCCTGAGTCGCCGCACCTCAGCCACCTCTGCTTCATGCATGGGAACCGCGCGTTGGAGCTTTGCCAACATCCTAGGGCCCACTGTCACCATGCTGTACCCGTTTTTACTGTTTGTGTGTTAGTGTAGTTTGGGGAAATTGGGAATTAGGATTTAGCGAGAAAAGTTCTGCCTTTTTTGTTTGTTGTTCAGCCTTCTTTTTTTGTGTGTTCTGTTTGGTGTTTTTGTAGGGATTAGGTTTTATTTATGTTATTGTTATATTTGGGTTAATTTGATTTAGGTCCCTTTTTTTTGTATCATATTTGGGCTAGTTTGGTTTAGGCCTCTCTTTTTATCTTTTAGGTGTTTCATTGCAGAATTGGTTTGGTCTTTTTTTTTTATGTCATTCAAATTAGTTGGGCTTGACATTTTTTTTATTTCTTGGTTTAGGTTAAGTTGTTTTATTTTTGGGGTTAATCCTTTTAAGGCTAGGTTTTTTTTTGGGTTTAAGTTTCTTTTCATGTTTTTTTTATTATTTTGGGGCTTGTTCTTTTTTTTCCTTTTTCTTTTTTTTTTATCTTTTTAAGTTTTGTTTTTATCTTGTATAAAAATTTGTTTCTTTTATTTTGTTTAGATTTTAGGACTCTTTTTAAAAATAATAATAAATATAAAACAAAAATATTTTCTTCATCCATGCAACAATCAATGGTCATAATTGAGAGGTAGATGCCTCCTTCGTGTATTGTTGAATTGTAAGGGTTTATTGAGTGGCCTAGTGCTAACTTGAATCCTGTGCAAAATGGATTCCTCTTTTTTGAATAATGTACCAATCAAAATTCCTTTTTACAATTAAAATCAGTTGACACACTCTTTATTTCTTTTTCTTTTTAAATTAAAATCCATCAACACATACTTATTTTTCCAGAACGACGTGGCTTTGAGTTCCTCATTGCACCAGAGGATACGTCGGCATAACCAACAACTATCAAGCCAAAATTAATTTTTCATTAAATCTTGTTCTCTTTTCATTTTTTTTCTTTCTTTAGTTTTATTTTTTTTATTTCTATTACTTTTGGGAAAAATAAATATTTTAAAGTTATAAATTAATTTACATAATGAGTTCTAGGGTAACCATGTTTATACGGATGTATTAGGATGCAATGGATTAAGTTTCCACCCTTCCCTAATCATAATCAGACTCTAAATTCTCTCTTTAAAAAGAAAAGACCAGTTTTACAATTTAAAGGTTTTCCAATTTTATCCAAAATTAAAATTGGTTGTCATTCAGTTGGCACCCTTGGGTACGTTGTGACAATCTAATATACCTAAAATTCCAACCCATTATTATTGTTCCAGTAAACTGAAATGTGTTAGTTACGGCCATAGTTGTCAAGACGGCAATGATTCGACTCGGTTAGGCATCGAGTCACTAGGTCATGGTTCAACCAGGTCATTGTGGTTAAAAAATATATTTATTAAAAAATATATAAAATTATAAGAAAACATTAATATATATATACACAAAAATAGATAAATAGCATAAATTCTTAAACATTGTCCACAATGCAAATAAAGTTTCACACCATAAAGTCATAAACTCATACATAATGTGATAATAATATGATCATTGTCAAGGCAATGTGGTGTCATATTCATAGTCTCTTTCTTCATCAACTACTAATTGATGCAGATATGCAATACACTTGATTGTTAAATTATGTCACAAAAATAGTAACAAAAATTCAACAACAAAAAATCTAAACTAATTATAATCTCAGTAACACAAATTCAAATCTCAATAACTCAGTGATATTTTCTTTTTGGAAGTTCTTTAATGAAATCTAAACTAATTAAGTAATTATACTCTACAAAAAAAAAAAAGCAAAAACAAGTCAGCTACCTGGAAGTCACCCTTCGAAGTTCGAAGGCGGCAGGGGGCGGGCGAGGCGAGAGGCATGGACACGGGCGGCAGCGGGGCAAGCGTGAGGGCACGAGGCGCTGTGCGAAGGCACGGAGACGCGACACGACGACGAAGGCAGCGGGAGGGCGACACCGCTCTGGGCGGAGTTCTCCTGAGGCGGAATTTCCTGGTTGGGGGGTGGGCGGTGGCTTTCTTCAGTTCTTCTGAGTTCTTGGTCTTGATCTCACCTTTAGCTTTAGGGATTTAGAGTTTAGACATTTAGATTTAGTTTAGGATGCTGTTACAGTGTTCTTTCTTTCTTTAGTTTTAGGATTTTTTTTTTCAAAAAACAAAAAAAATGACAACGTTTTCAATGTTAAAAAGAAAAAAAAAATTTTAAGCATGACCCGTCTCATAAAAACCGGCCGAGTCACCTTTCATCAAAACCGGCTTAGTGCACCAGTTCAACATTAATCCGGTCCAAAGAATAACTCAGCCAGTTTCACGACGGTTTACCGTTTTCAACGGTTCAAGAGTTTTATAACATTGGTTACGGCTAAATGCTTTATTTTATTTTTTGGTACCCTTTGGCACAAAATTCATTACGGTGTTTGAATTTGAACGCATTGAGGTCCCTGTCAACAGGGAATAATAATATAGCCTGCAGTTTTGACTTACATTGGATGCTTATCTGAGTTAAATCCTTTAGTTTACAGCTCTCTCTAACGACGCTGCATCTAAATCATCATTCCTATCATGATTGCAGTTGTCCATGAAAATCATAAATAACGTTTTTATTCTGACTGCTTAGGGAACATGAGGCACGCGACCTAACATATTTTCAGAACTATGTTGATTTATACATGTACAAAGTCAACGCAAACCCCTTACAAATTTGAGTTATATTTATAGTTTTTGACTTTTTACTGTTTTTTTAATCATTCTTTTCTCTCTTAGTTAAAGCAACAAGCAACAATTAAATTTTGTTTTGATGGATCGGTTACATAGATCAGATATACTTTAATGTCTTGTATGTCATCTTAAATCATGTATATATTCATACCATTATAATTTAAATTCCTTTTAATAATTTGATGATTATACTCAAATTGATCCCTTAGAGGTCTATCATAGTATAAATTAATCTATCAAAATTTAAAAGTACTAAATTGATTTCTCATAATTTAAGAATGGACAAATTTTGATTTTCCGTAAAAATTCATACAATTAAAAAAATTGTACAAAACTGCATGTAAAGAGCAATCTATCTTCTTTTTAGAATTATGGGAGATCAATTTGAGACTTTTAAATTCTGATAAGCTATTTTATCTCTTGATGCATTTTTTATATGCCAATTAGGATTTTTTTTTTTCTAATTTGATATATATAGGTTTTTAGATCTCATTCTCCCGTTCTAACTAGTGGACCGAAAAATTAAAAAATAGTAAAATAGAAAAATTTATAAGTGTAAAACCTTTGACTATACTTTATATCTGTTTTCAGTTAATTAACACCGAAGATTTTGCAGAAATCCTGAATATATTAATTAATTTATTATGCCCTCTTGCACATATATATAGTCTCAAATTCAGCATGCAAAATGCAGACCTGGACGAAGCTTCATGCCTTTTGCAGCACCGGCACATGAATTAGTTTCCACTTTCCATTCTAAAGGTTAACCCTGGGGTGGAGGTGTCTATTTTTTCTATCCTATATAGTAAACGTTTGCATACTAATATTGACTGAAGTCTTAAATGTTGCATCTTCTTGACCCATTGTCCCCGAAACCAGCTTGCAAATTTTGGCATATGTTGAAAGGTCTAGAGCTTCAAATGGTGTGTAGGGCCAGTACTGCACTAGTCGTCTAAATTATTCAAAAATATGACAAACATAGTTAGACGCGTTTAGACATAAAGAGTGCTTAGGTCAAAAGTAGATACTCTTTATATCTAACTTGCTAGCTTTCCATGTGGCCAAATCATCTAGTCTAAAGTATACCAATCTTCCGCTAGTTCTTTATTTACTTATTTTTCATTTTTGGTAAAAATCTCAAGAAAGTTTTAATTTATGAACTCCAGTAGCTAGTAGTCCAGTCTGCGGCCTAAACCAAGGTTCTCTTTATGAATACATCTATTAAACCGTAAGACCTAATTCTGAGGGTTAATCAATTTTTTCACATTATTTTTTAGTCTTTATAATTTGAGTGTTTATATTATATATAAACTAATATAAACACTCAAATTATAAAGACTAAAAAAATAATGTGAATATATATGTGTGTGTGTGCACACGCGCAGTATATTTTAGATGTTTTTAACTAAATTTGTATACTTTAAAAATCTTGTAAAGGTGGTCATACTTTAATTAAATCTTTATACTGTAAAACACACAAATTATAAGTATCCCCAAATTAACTTCTTTAAATTGATTAATTTAATTAAATCTTTATGCTTTAAAACATACTACTTTCGATTACATTTTATATAATATCACCATAACAAGGTAAACATAAATAAATGAAACTGGTTTACTGCAGGAGCTAATTTTCAAATTCATAATTTCATATAGTATTTTTTTAAGAGTTACGTTTAATTTCTATATATTATTAGTGTAAAATAGTTTGCACTGACATCCAATCAGATGATGCTATATAAGTAAAAATTGTTGAATTTTACATTCATTATCTAAAAAGTAATAATTTTTACTTATATTGTATCACCTAATTGGATATAAGTATAAAACTATTTTATAACGACAATACATAGAAATTAAACTATTTTTGTAATTACATATAAAATAACCTTATTTAAAATAAACTTCAACAAATCCAGCTTCTAGTGTAGGATCACCATACCTCAAATAATTGTCTTAGTGAAGGATATGCTGTGAAAAACAATCAGAAATTTCAACATGTGAAACTTAATGGTTTCTATAATATAAGTTATTTGTGAGAACAAAAGCTTTTATTTTCAATTTTGTCACTTCTAGCAATACTTAGGCTGCATTTAGTACATGTCCCAAAATAAAAGGAATGAAAATAGTGAAGCAGTATAAACAAAGATGATCTGGAGACGAAGCAGAACTGTGTTTGTGTAAGGACTTATTTAGGAATATGATCGATACATGAGGAATTCCATTCCACATAAGCCTCATGACCTCTAAATCTTTCTATATGCATAGTTTAATAGTAGAATTCATTTCTAAAACATAATTTCATCTATAAAATAAATCTTTTTCTCTTGAAAACAAGTTCATTATGAATAAAAATTTCATAAACCAACTCTAAATCTCTTTGTAATACAAAACATAATGAGTTGCTCTCTATACAAAATAAACTATATTCATGTAAATACAGTATAAGTCTAAATCATGATGCAAAATATGCAAATAACTCTATGGTTCAGGACCCTACTCGCATTGACATTGGAGCACTCTAAGAACAATAAAAGAGCGCTTCACTCCGAAGTGAGGCTCACAGACTAACATCTTCCTGTTGGAGAAGGGTGGGGAAGGACTTGCAACAGCTTCTATATCTATAATGGAAGAAAGAAGAGGGGTAAGTTTCATCTAAAACTCAATGAGTGAATTCTCACATGTAACTCCCTTAATGGGAAACAACAATAGGATGCATGAAGTCATAATAATAATAATATAAGCTCTAAAGCATTTTTCATATTTACATAGACATATTGATTTAATCATAACTTTCATTTGCATCATAAGTACCAGTACTTTGAACATAATAATTATATACGTAAATATAATAGTTGTTTCTAACAATGGAAAAGTAATGCTCAATCCCGCGAACATGAGCTTCTATCTATAATCTTACGGTCCTTGGCAAACCGTGACCTTGGCGAACAAGTTGTGAACATTTAACTAGGTCCCATTTTTGGGGTTGCCTCCATGGCGTTTAAGGGTTATCTCCATGGTTGTTTAAGGGATTGCCTCCTTTGACGCTTGATACACTGCCTCCTTGGTAGTTAGATGTACCAAGGCCAACTACTTTCTAAACATAAATTGTAACTCTGTTTAATAAACCTCATCATATATAACTCAATTGAAAATAAATAAAATCAACAATACTAATATTCCATATTTCTTAGTTTCATGAAAACTCTTCAAAACTATTAATATTCTAAGAGCTCTGAATTCACATAACTTTGACAGTCTAACCTTAGCATAACTGTGGCCATGAAATCATGTCCAAGAGATCACCCATTTATAGACATTGTGATTTCCAACGCTCATAGAGTATGTAGCCACCAACTGCTAAGAATCATAGAAAGCTCTGTGCTCTAAAATCTTTTTAACTGAATTTCTAAATCATATGTAAGCTAGCATATTTTTCATAACTAGCTAATTATAATATCATACTTCAAAACTAATAAGGTTCTAAATCATGAAGCTAAATCCTACTTTGCTCTCTCTCTCTCTCTCTCTCTCTCTCTCTCTCTCTCTCTCTCTATATATGTATATATACTCTCTAAAACTTTGTGCTAAGCACTTCTTGGTTTAAACTCTATCATATACATATTCTACTCTTGAAATCATCATAGTAATTTATAAATCTTTAATCTAATCATATCCATAATCTAGCTCTTTATTAAAAGTCATTTTAGTAACAAATGATCTCATGGGTCTCTTAAAACATATAATCCATGCTATTTGAAAATCATAATCTCATAAACTTGACAAATCCAATAATAATTTATAATCTCTTTAGAATTATCTCTAAATCATGTAATAATGTCACAATGTAAGAAAAATAGCTCTAATGACCAAAATAAAGATCACATGATTGAACTCACTCACCTGGAAGGAGGAAGGAGTTGTATCAACACCAATGAACTCCATGGAGCAGGAATGGTACCAACGTTTGCCATAACCACCACAAAGTTCTAGATTAATCTTTAATACCCTCTACTTATCTCTAGATCAACTCTAACAATATTGAGGGAACACTCCCACTTGACAATAATGAGAGAAACAAACAACTCATAACCTAGAACATGAAGTGGAAAGGAAAGAGATAACAAAAACTAACAAAACCCTTACCTTTGATCTTGGAAGGAGAGGGATTAATGTTGGATTGAGAAATAAATGGTGAACAATATGTTTGGGGAAGGTTTCTACTTTTGCCAAAAAGGGGAACCTGAATGGGGTTTTTATAAAAAGGGGTTTAGGTCATAAACAAAACAGTGTTGTTTCGCTACTATGCTGGTTTTGGGGACCCCACTCAGCGAGCCTTCTGGAGAACCTATACTGCAACATGGTTTCTTATATTGGGGCTTTCCGGCTACATGGGTGGATCCTAAGACCCTAGGGCTGTGCTGGACTACTTGTCCAGAGACACATGTACCTAAGGTATTATAATTTGGTAGTATTATACAAGACATAATGATTAATGAAAAGATGAAGAAAATTAAGTTATAATTCGATGAAAAATTGAAAAGTGAGAAGAGTAAAGATGGAATATGAAATGTTTCAGAGGATATTTTTTAAAAAAATATATTTTTAAATTTTGTATCATAGAAACATGTCTCTAGTGTTTCTCCTTTTGGAGGTATGGAAATTAGCTTAAAAATTATTCTATGAATGAGACAATTTTGAAATTTTTATCTCCATTCCCTTTTCTAAACACGTTTCTATTCTCAATGTCTACGTATTTTTTGTTCCGACATATACCAAATGCTACCTTAGTTTTTGAACTTTTCTAACTTATGTTTTCAAAGAATTGTCATTTTTCTCTACCTATTAATTAAAATAAAATTAATATGACAAGGTAACCCAGTGCACAAGGCTCTCATTAAGTGGGATCTATAGAGGATAGATATATGTAACCTTACCTCCGCTTTATGAAGATGTTTAAGGATTTGAATAAGTGAACTTTAAGTCACTTGATAGCAATCTTACCATTATGTCGAAACTCAACCTCTTGTTTTGAACATGTGAGTGTGAACTAACATTTATGTTGAACTAACGTGTATATTTTCAATTAAGAATTAAATGGATTAATGAATGGATACAAGCAAAAGATACAAGATATTAACTGTTACAATAATACATATGCTATATATTCATCAGATTAAATATTATTAAGGGCATCTATGAATATTTACCTCATAAAAGTATTTTTATTATTTACTTTTAAATATTTAATTACCCGATAATAAGGTTTTTTTTTTAACATATGGGATTGACATTCTGTATCTATCAAAGAGTGGCCGTTTGATAATAATTTTGTAATGAACTCGTCAATGATGTGCTTAATAAAAAACATTATAATAATGAACTTACCAATGATGATTTCAACTGAACATCATATTTACATAAATTTTCTCATAATCTCATATTTTGGTGTAAAATTTATTCAAATATCATGTACAACATAATTTTCCTGATAATAAGGCTTAGATTAGTTGTTGCCTGGCAGTCACACACAGTTCACTTGTAAGTTGTCATCCAATTTGATATGAATTCATCGGTGACGCGTTTTTAATTAATAATATATATAACAATTATAATTGGTTAAAATTATCAGTCCCCGTATATTGGCAAACTATAAAATATATATAGTCAATAGTAGAGATTGAAACAAAATCAGGCTTAATATGCAGCGTTCTTGTCTGGATGTTTGCTCAAACATGCAGTCCTGTTCCAATTCACAGTTGCCTAATTTCATTTTAAATCAAAACGTATGTTATATTAGTCATGCAACTAGTTAGGTATATCATTGACTATACGTACATAATTCCAATTGGATTGATACCAAAAGGCAAGCAAATCTTCACCAAACGTTTTCTTTCCGTTCTGACTGAGCCTTCAGTCTTTTCCCTTTTTATCTCGTCATCTTTGAAATAACATTGGACCTAATTATATCTAAACGTATTAATTAGTCTCTTACATTAATTTAACATGCATTTAGATCATAGTGGATTAGTGGTACATGAATATCCTAAGAAATTAGTCCTCAAAAATACTTTATTTGCTGTATAAAATTTTAATATACCATGAAATATAGAATTGCTCGTCTGTCTAATTATATAGAAAAATTATTAGGTATTCTAAAAGTCAAAAAATATTTATCTTGTTTTTTTATTAATTGACATATTAATTTTACATGCTAACTATGATTATCTTGTTTTCTCTACATTTTTAATATAATAGACAATATGTCAATTAATTAATAAAACAAAAAAAAATACTTTCTCTTGTTAGAGAACCTAAGAATTTTTTTATATTTAGCATAAGTGATAGAGTACAAAAATAAAGTGGTCAAAAAATGTGCATTGGTTATTTTAGATTATGTAGAGTACATAGCCTTGAACGTTTTCATCCCTAAAACAAGCAGTAAGAATGTTGTCAACACAACTTTTACCAAAAAGTCTCTAATTGAGTAACCACCAATACACCACCCCGGCACCACTATGTCTTTGAATAATAATCTCAAAAATCTAGTGGGAAATCCAATACTACTATAGTATTATCGATTCCCAAGTATTTACGAAGCACGCATAACATTGATTCATCCCATTGACCCCGTCCAATAAGCAACACATCTATCTTTGCATAACAGCTAGGACTCCCTCCTTATGAACCTTTCACCTTTGGATTTGGGTGACGGTAGAGATCAACGAGCATCAGACAAATATATTGGTTGACTTCACATACGTTTGCTCCAATACAAATAAATAAATCAATAAATAATAAGCTATATTTCACCGTCAGATCAAATTATTAGATTCTGAACAAATATGATTTTATAAAAATTAATAACAGTCTATATTATTCGCCGATATAGACAGATAAAATTCTTGACCTTCTAACATTTTCCTACAAATAAACAACCTATTAATAATATTATGCTATTGAAAAATATTATCAAAATTTAAGTTTAAACTAATTAATCAATAAAAATACATGAATAATATTATATTTAACACATTTTCTCACACAAATATTTATTTGGTCATGAAGCAAAAACTCTAATAATATGTTATAAACTATTTTTCACAAAAGTTTAAATTGATGGGTAAAATATATAAATAGTTTTATTTTAACAAAACTACATCTTTATCACATTACAAACACTAATCTATGGCCAATTTTGAAAAATAATAATAATACTTATATGGTTTTCACTTAGGAAGCTAGTATGTGAAAACGTGAATGCATAACGGAATCCCCCAACTCTCAATTAAAAAAATAAAAAAAAGCAACCTTCTCTCCGCTATAAATTGAAGTTGAACCAAACCCAATCTCCATAACACTCAAGTACTCTTCCAACCTCATTAACAAACTCTTCTTCTCCCATTAATTGGCTTCAAACTCAAGTTACAATTAACCCCAAAACCCCATACCAAAATGTCCACCCTCCACAACCTCATCATCATTCTCTTATTCCTCCCCTCCCTAGCTTTCTCAGACACTACTACCACCGCTGCCACCACCACCCCAGTCTCCCCAACAACCATATGCAAATCCACACCCGACCCATCTTATTGCAAATCCGTTCTCCCTCCCCAGAACGCCAATGTCTATGACTATGGCCGTTTCTCGGTAAAAAAATCCATATCACAGGCCACTAAATTCTTGAACCTAGTTAACCAGTACCTCCAACGTAGCAACACACTCTCCATAAGCGCAACCCGTGCACTCCAAGATTGCAAGACCCTCGGGGAATTGAACCTCGATTTCCTCACTAGCTCCTTCCAAACAGTGAACAAGACAACGAGGTTCCTTCCTAGCTTTCAAGCTGATGACATACAAACACTGCTTAGTGCCATCTTGACCAACCAGCAAACATGCTTGGATGGCCTTCAAGCCACCACCTCAGGCGTGAACAACGGACTCAGTGTCCCTCTCTCCAACGACACGAAGCTCTATAGTGTCTCTCTTGCACTATTCACAAAAGGGTGAGTTCCTATATATATATATATCATGAACAAATTGAATACTTCAAATTAATTATTAAAATCGATGACGCAACCAAATTATACTGGCATAATGCTTCTACATTTATTTATTTATTTAAAAAAAAAAACATACACTCATCTTTTGGATTTAATTATCATAGACTCAAAGGGAGTGTAACCAAAAAAAGACTCAAAGGGAGAGAAAAAGACACAAAAGTGATGGGTGCGACCACCAACACTTTTTCTTTAACACCCAACCACTTTGTATCTTTCTCTAAAATTTTTCTTTTTGCTGGTTAATGTCTACTATCTTTTAAATTTGTTATTTAGAAAATTCAAGATGGAAATTTGACTTTTATCCAAACTAATTTCTTTGAAAGATGAAGGGTCAAGAATAGTAAGTTTGTTAGAGTTGAGTTACAACAAGAATAATGTGGCATGCTATGCTATTGATGACTTTTAGAAATGGGCCGATTCTATCACTTCTTATTTTATCTAACATTTTTACGGTTTCTATCATTCCATTATTTCTTTTTCTAGTCATTTCATTATATTTAGCAAATACATTGATGTTCAATTTACTATTATATATATTCGTATTCATGCCATATTTTATTTTGAAAGTAGAGGCTAATTTGATTGTAGTGTCAATATAAAATTTTAATTTTACACAGTTATCTAATTATATATTAACAAATTAATAAAATTTGATTTAACCATCTCTAATACTCAAAAAATCTTACAATTAAAAATACATAATTGATAGACAATATAAAACTAGTATATCAAAATTAAAGTGATTAATTATGTCTGCGTGTATCATATCTGATATTCATGCCCAAATCATGCAAAATATGTAGGTGGGTTCCAAACACACCAAACAAAGCTTCTTCCGTTCAACCAACTAGGAAACAACTTGGGTTCCGAAACGGCCGCATGCAACTAAAGATGTCAAGCAGGACACGCGCCATCTACGAGTCAGTGAGAGGCAGGAACCTTCTAGAACCGGTGGTCGGCGACGAGGTTGTCGTGAACGACATCGTGACGGTGAGCCAGGACGGTACCGGGAACTTCACCACCATCAACGACGCCATAGCCGCAGCACCGAATAAGTCATCCTCTGCGGCAGGGTACTTCTTGATCTATGTTACAGCAGGTGTGTATGATGAAATCGTGTCCATTGATAAGAAGAAGACGTACTTGATGATGGTTGGGGATGGAATCAACAAGACAATCATTACGGGCAATCGCAGTGTTGTTGATGGATGGACAACTTTCAATTCCGCAACCTTTGGTACGTCATAAATTGAGTTTAATTATTGCTCTATGATGTTCTATCTTGCTACAATTTTTATGTCGTTTTCAAGTGATGGATATTTACTACATTAGCTCACTTGTTTTTTCCAACTCAAAAGTTGACACTTTTTTTTTCTTTCAATTCTATATTTATGGCGTCACTCATGATTCATTTTAAACTAACTTCATGATTTTATATATGATATGATGATTAACCTTTTTAAACTTCAATTACTCATAATATATGAATGTGTCAACTTTTGATTACTCTATCGATTTAATTTAAATGCATTGTAATATTATAAATTTTTTTACATTATCATCTATTACCTCCACTCCTTATTAACTATCCACTTTAAAAGTTTTATTTGTCTCCAAATAAAAGTCCATTTAGAAAATTTAGATAACTTTATTAATTATTTTTTTTCAATCACATTCCTATTGAAAGTAGTGGATTAGAGAGAAAGTTAGTGGAAATAAATTATATATAACTTTTTCTAACATTGAGAATTTTTTAATTCTTTTCTTAATTAGAGTGAATATTTAAATTGGACAGTTAATTAAGGACAGATAAAATAATAAAAGCCTCTTATATATATGACTTTAAAAGTAGAGTCAAATATATTTGATTTATATGATAATATATAATTGAATATATGTGTAAATTTTTTTACATAATTAATACATCAAAATCAAACTCTTAATTTAAAGTATCATGATCATAATTCCTTAAAATTTAATGATACACTCACTTGTATTTACTTATTTACAAATAAACTTACCATGTAACATTTTTTTTCTCTCTTTGACTATTGATAATTGCATTGATGTATAACAAATTAATAATATCTATGTCAATATTGCAGCGGTGGTAGGCCAAGGATTCGTGGGTGTGAACTTCACAATCCGCAACACTGCCGGTGCAGTGAAGCACCAAGCAGTGGCACTTCGAAACGATGCAGATTTATCCACATTCTACAGCTGCAGCTTCGAAGGGTACCAAGACACACTTATGCACACTCCCTAAGACAATTCTATAGGGAATGTGACATATACGGCACGGTTGATTTCATCTTTGGTAATGCTGCGGCAGTGTTCCAAAATTGCAACTTGTACCCTCGTCTTCCAATGAGTGGACAATTCAATGCAATAACCGCACAAGGGAGAACCGACCCAAACCAAAACACAGGCATATCAATTCACAATTGCACAATTAGAGCAAGTGATGACTTGGCTAATAACATTGGTGCAGCCTCAACTTACCTAGGGAGGCCTTGGAAAGAGTACTCTAGGACGGTCTACATGCAAAATTACATTGATAGCGTGGTTGACCCTGCAGGGTGGCAAAAATGGGATGGTGATTTTGCATTGAGCACATTGTATTATGCTGAGTATGGTAATAGTGGACCAGGGTCTAGCACTGACAAAAGGGTCAATTGGGCAGGCTACCATGTGATTAATGCAACCGATGCGGCTAATTTCACGGTCTCTAATTTCTTGCTTGGAGATGATTGGTTGCCAAAGACAGGAGTGACTTATACTAGTAGCTTGATATAAGCTAGCTACATGTATACTCGCGTTAATTGATGACTCATTCACTTTTGTTTTCCTCTTATTGGTTGTATTTATTTTTTTTTTCTTTTCCTAATTGATGAAATAAGCGGGGATAGAGTAGTAATTAACCAAGCCCTGCAACTGTATGCAGTGTCAAAAACTGCATTGTATGAAGTATAACCAATGTGATATATATACAAAGTCAAGATTATATATTAAATTATATAGTGTGATCCCATCTTACTAATTATTTGTGTGTGATTCCACCTTACTTGACTAGTGAGTGACTGTCGGCTGTATCAACCGCCGATTTTGACTTGTAGGAGTAGATCTTTAGGAACAGTGGTTGGATCCTAGCCTTGTGTTCTGGGGAAAGGGGAAGATCATTCTTAGTTTCTGCTCCTCGATCTAACAAGTATAATGAGATTTTTCATTTTCATCTCCTTTTCTTTTCAAACGAGGATCCAATAATGAGATTTTTTTTCTTTTTTTGAAAAGACTAAGGTTCGGATGAGATTTTTTGGGAGTGAAAATCACTTTTTCTCCCCAAAATTCACTTTTGAATATTTGGATAATTTCTAAAGTAATTTGAATTTTTAAAAAATTAATATTTAATTTTTTTTATAAAAATTAAAAAGAGTAACTTCTAAAAAAATTTAATTTTTAACACTTTCAATTATATATAAAAAATTTAAGTTTTATAATTATCTTTTTAAAATTTAAAACAAATCCACCATCAAGAGAGATGATAATAGCTAAGGGTTTTGAATTCTTTTCTCCTCGATCTAGTATTCTTTATCGCTTTTGAATTTTTTAATATTATATTTTTTTTCTCTACTGCTACCATTATCAAGAGATGATATTTAATTATCCATACAATATATAAAGGGATTCTTCTTCATAACTACTTTTGGTCTCTCCTCAATATATCAATTTTTTTTTCAAGTTCATTATATTAACATATTTTATAAATGATAGATAAAATTGTAAAAAAGAAACTTCTCCAATAACTTCCACTCCACTTTGAAATGATCAATAATTAACCACTATTAATCATTAACACATTTTTCCACCTTAATTTTTGGTTTACTTAAATAAAAATATCTATGTTAAAATTTATATTAAAAATAAAAAATGTGGATCGATAGACAACGCGTCTACCAATCCACTAGTAAGAAAAAAAAATTATACGAATAAAAGAGAAACATTATATTCAACTATATATATATATTGTGACACCAGAAAAAATATTTAACTTAATCACTTATTACAATGAAAATTTTACAAATAACAATACATGATCGGACAATAATATCAATGCTTTAAAATTAATATCTATATTTAAATATAATGAGATACAAATCCTCTCAATTTAAAAATATGATAGTGTCAAGTTTTAGTATCCTCACTTTTGATCGTGTAAAGAAAAAACTTAATCATTTGAAAAAGTGACTTAATGAATGATCATGATTTAACATAACACTATCATGTGAATGTGAAGGAAAAAAATTGAGAGGGTATATTGCATTATTGCCGGTGGAATACATGCAATATAATAATACAAATAATGAATCCTAGATAAATGTCTTACTCTTGAATTCTTTCCCTCAAACATCAAATTTATGACGAATAAGTGATAACTCTCTTCCCTTCCATCCCTCCCCAAAAAAGGATGCCAAGCAAAAAGCCTAAAGATTCAGTAGACTTTTACAGACTTGACATTAAGCAAAACTGAATTTCTAAAACTTCTTGCTCCGATCCTAATAAAGATATATTGGGGTCTTGTCTAAAAATAAATTGGATATATTGTGACTCAAGTAATCATGTTATTCCTAAGCAGAAAGAGAATTGAATGCTCACACACTATAATTACGCGAGCCTCCGATGCAACGCGTGCAAAATCTAAGTCCATGCATTTACTAGGGAACTCACTATATATAATTCAAAATTTAAGTACTAAGCGTAAATTAATTATATATCCTTATTCTAGCGGATTGGGAGTTAATCGCATCACTTTTGTGACATAAGCTCAATGACGTCAATTCGACTTGAGAGTGTAGATCATTCATGAAAGGCCATTGGTTTTTGGCTAAACTAATTGGTGCTGCTATTGCCTCATACTCGATTTTACAAATTTAATTGAATTGAGAAAACGCGTGCCCAGAATTCAGAGCTGCCATGTGCTATTATTAATGAACATGAAACTCGATATAGAATTTACAAATTAACGTCATACCAACTAACAGCTTTAAAAAATCCAATAAAAAAAATTAACTCAAGAGTAAAACTATGTCCTAATTAACACCTTTGCAGTGCCACATCTTAATACAATTCGTGCCTGCAAGGCTCAACTCAATCCAGCATAATACGACTTAAATTAAAATGGAGAAATTCTTAAGTGTTTTCATAGAATGAGAAACTTTTTCTCTCTTCCATTTGTTATTTGACAACTCAATTTTATAGGTGATTGTTGTTTTCGTCGACCTTCACCATATATTTAATTAGTCAAACAACTGAAGTGTTAAATAATAAATAAAACACTATAAAATTTTTATCTTACTTTAAAAACACCTAAAAATTTCTCACAAAAATTTATCATTTTATACTATTCAACACCTTAGTTATTCCATCAAAGAAGCAATTTGCATATCGGGTTTCCAGTGCATATATATACCGTGACACTTTATAATAAGTTTGTTGGCACATCTATTGCAAAACCGGGTTTCACTCCACTTAATTGGGTTAATTGCATAACTAATCAAAAAGAAGAATAAGATCGAGCAAGTGATCGATTTACCGATTGAACCTGTTAGGTCGAGCCAAGTCTCATAAGACTAATGGCAGATACCATTTTTAATTATTTGTTTAATTAGAACCTGCCAAATAGTGTGATAGGTTCCCTTCAAAACACTATATTTTCATAAATAATTTCAGAATCTCATATCTAGATAATTTTCTATCCTGAAATTCCATATATAAAAAATTGACCAAACATATTTTACATAATAATATTTCTTTTCTTAACATCATGAAATAACTTTTGTTGGCGAGAGAAAAAAAGAAACCAACATAACAACAAAGAGAAAAATAGCTGCTAAAATGTTTAGAATTTTCAGGGTGCAGAAGCCAAGGCCTTGCTGATGATCACGGCAATGTTGCACAATTGGCGAAACCCAACACTCCTCCTAGACAAAAGGTCATCATTACCGGGTATAGAAGCATCACAAGTATCAATGGCAGCCAATGCTGCTTGAAGCCACAACTGAGCATCATGCTTTGAATGAGCCAAGAGGGCAGCAATAGTGTCCTCAAGCTGGCCCTCAGCATCCAGCAATGTATCCTTGCAATCAGACAACCCTTGTTGGATCGCTGGGTCCAAGTTTGCATCATCGATCATCATCTTCACATCTGTTAGTATCCCTGATGCATTTGCTGATGCCACCCTTAGTGATATCATTGCAAGCTCTTTTAGGCTTGCATCTGCACTTGCTGGGTCCGAGGACAGTGTCTCAACACATAGATCCTTGGTTGGTGTTTGTGCGCATACCTGGTTAATTAGTTCCTTCCCTTTGATTTGATCATCATTTGCAACAGTTTTGTGATGCACTAGAATAAGGTGTAAGATGGCCAAGAGGGACATGAATTTTTTAATGGTTTCCATTTTTTTGTGGTGTTGTTTCCTTTTGTGTTGTTAACTTTAGTTTTTTCTTGTGAAAGTAATTAATGTTTCAGGTTATAAAGTGCCCTTGAGGAACACTAGTAGTGGAAGGGTAACTATATTGGGAGGAGATGCGCGTAGCCTCAATTTTTCTGAATGGTTATGCTAATCCGTCTAAATTCAGAATGTTAATTAATGGATGGATAGTTGGAGTTTTAGTTGCCTAACACTCAATTGCTAAAACCAGAATGTTAATTTGTGGATGAATATAGTTAAACTTTTGTGCTAAATGAACGCAAAATATATGGTTATTCGACATTGGCCTTCTTTTTATTTTTCTATTGTAGGCTAGGCCCATATAATAACAGACTTGAGGGTATTCTGACCAAAACATAAAGAATACCCTCATTGATATTTTGTGAAGCTCATTCAGTGTCATTTCAGACCAAAAATCAGATACGGATAGCTTCCCAACACTCCAGACCACCAGACCAAAAAAAATAAAAATAAATAAATAATGTTATTTTGACACACACTTCATGTGATGTTATATCACACATTCTCATTCACGATTAAATTAGATACTATGGATGACATATTAAATCTAATGATGGATGTGAGTGTATCGACATGATACCTCAAAAAGTATATAAAAATAAAATTTGTCAAAAAAAAAAAACTTCCCAACAAGTCAATAAGAGGAGAGCTACCATTTTGGACCCTGAAAAATTATATTGCTAACAAAGTAATCCCCAAAAGAAACTATAATTGCATGTAGCACTCAAAAAACATATCTCGTTTAACAAATTCATCCAAAGATCAGCTGACCTTTATTTTTGTTAATAGAAGTGATTACATTTTATGTTATATGCTAGTTCGTACCCTAGAATCACTAACTCTAACCCCAAAAGATTATATTTTTGAAAAATAAGCATATTTTATGCCAAGTTGATATTATAAAATGACTACATTAGCCCTTAAAATATCATATCTTTGACAAAATAGCCCTTAAAAGAATTAATTTTTGTTAAAAAAAACAAAGTCAAGTTGACGTTTGGGCGAAGTTGTCAAAGTATTAAATCTTTGGTAGGTCACGGGTGAATGTAGTTTCTTCAAGGGATATATTATTGGTGATATGATCTTTTGGGGACTAAAATGATAGTTTTAGATAGTTTTACAAGACTTTTGTTGCAAACTTGCTGATAAAAAGTACTATATCTATTCTTAAATAAGAGTTCATTTGGATAAAATAATACATAAAAAAGTAAATATATTAGTTTATCCAAATGGACACTTATTTGAAGAAAATAATAGTAAGAAATAGAGTAAACGGTATTTATACTTACCTTAGAATTTGGGATATTCTTTGGTGCAGGAAGAGATCTGTTTGGCTCTAATTTATTCTCTCGTCACATTCACTTTGTACATAATCCCTATATTCTTTACAATGCATTATCTCTTTCACAAAACTAATTTGTGACAATTATTTAAGCCACATTTTTATTTTATAATTTTTAAAATTGAAGTAAACGGTCTTACTCATTTGGCAATATATAATTAAATGTATATATAAAATTTTTAAATATGACAGTGTATCAAAAGTAAATTCTATTAACAAAATGAGAGCAATAAATTTTTTATAGATACTATAAAGGTACCTTAATGAACTTGAAAAAATAATTCAATTACATTTAGAAGAGACAAAAAAAAAACTATTATAAAGTGAAATTTCCTTTATATGTTGCATAGATAATAATAATGTACACGTGAGAGTGCCTTTGGACTATAAAACTGAATTGGGATAAATTTAATTTTACCTAAAAGTTCAAATGTTAGATTTGAAAGTTAGCTCAACACGTGATTTATCAACCAAAGGAAAAGGTAAATGATTTTCACTTTCCCGTTTAGCCTCAAAACCTAGATAGATATAAACATAGTTTGAGATTGTTCCCCTGGAAATAAACCTCAGTTTGCGTTTATGATTTAGAACGTACAAAATAAATTAATAACACAACTCTAAATAATTGATAATCAACATTAGTTGTTGATTATAAGCTCTAACTTGCATGCAACATAAGTTAACCTGTAGTTTTTTTTTTTTTGGGTAATAACCTGCAGTTATTTACCAACATTGTAAAATTAATTAGTGTCCAAATTTTAGTATAGAATTAGGAGTGTGTCATACTCATGCAAAATTTATGCGGTAGAAACCAAAAAATGTCGATTACAAGACAAATTTCATTTTGTTTTCACATCCTGTACTGCACACCCGTGACGATACCACTATCAGTATCGTTAAGGGAGGGGCGGTACCATCCATGAAGCATGAACCAAGTTCCGATAAAAAATTAAAAATAAAAAATTCTAATTGCATATATATATATATATATATATATGTATGTAATAACTCACATTTAGCCATATTCATAATAAAAGTGATACGATCCATAATTAAGTAATTGTATCTTAAATAAATTTATGAAATCTACTTTTATTGTAAATGTATGTAAATTTAAATTGCTGAAATTGTGCACTTGTGTAAGAATCTTAAAAAAAAAAAATCTAAACTAAGGATGAATTGAATGTCATATTTTACATTATAATATTCACATACAAAAATATGGTTTGGACATCCACTTTGGAACACCTACCCTATTTATATTGAATGTGATAATTAGTAAGAGTGAATATGACTAATATCACATTTAATAGTGATAGGATAAATATACAAATAATATTATTGTATTCACATAAAATAAGCCATGTTGATCGCTCCCAAAGGAGAGTGACACTAGCAAGTATATTAGGTCGTCAAGTAATAGAGTAAATGATAGGGTTGTCATACCCAAGGAATAATTCAAATACCGATTTTAGTTAACTAGATCACAAGTTGAGCAAATGGAAAGAGATGATATCAAAAGGAATTTAAAAGTTAAAGTGCTAAAACAATGTAAACGCGATATAAGAATTTATGGAATCGAATGTTAGGTGATTTACTTCAACTATGTGTGAACAATATGCAACATAAATATTAATATGCCTTGTCCAAATTCAATTAAGTGATGGTAGGATCATCATGTCACTAAAGTCTTTCTCAAGATCATCTAATGCCACTCAAGTAAAGTTAAGCACCTAATCTCTTAGCATACTTAAGTCTACAAGTAGTTCTCAAACCCTTTAATACCACATGAATCATGCTTGCCTATTTATAGGTGTCATTCAACTCATGGCATTGCATTCATAGACATGGCTCTTACTCCTTTTCTCAAATTTGTAAAAACCCCTACAATCCTAAATTGGTGATCAAACAATTCAAGATAAATAAACTCAAATACAATGCTCACTATCAAATGAGAACAAAACATAAATTCATTCACATTAGCATAATGTCAAACACATAGTCTCCATAAATCACCCTTGGCAAAGGGTTTAGTTACACATCATGGAAAATGAAATAAAAATAACAAAAATGAAAGGAAGATAAAGAGAAGCCATGAACAAAGAAGAATACACAAGAATTTGAAGACAAAACCAAGAAGAGTCTCCTCTTCAAGCTCTTGAAGCTCCAATCCCTTTGTGCTCCCAAGCTCTAGCCTCCTCTTTCCCAATTTGGTATTCTGATGTGTGATCCCCCTCCATCGTGTTTGCCTAGGTTTTTGTGTCAATCATGGGCTGAGTCAGAGGCCAGTCCACATGTCAGTCGTGCACATGTCATATGCCCACACTCACGTGGCTTAAGTGAAATGATAAGAATTTTGACGGTCCACGCTAGCGTGGCTTCAGTTTCAAGACCCATGCTCCAACATAGGAATGGATTTTTGACATTCTTTCAGCTCCAATTCTTGCTCCTTTGCACTCCTAGCTCAAATGCTACTCTAATTCTTCTTCCAAAAAGCTACAAAACCAATAGAAAACACACTAGAGTGCAAGGTTAAGTGTGAGTCTAATCATGCAAGAATTTAGATCAAAAGTTGTAAAAAGAGCAACTAGAAAAACTAAAACTAATTATCACCAAATTAAATGTTCTAAGAAAACTAAAGAAAAACATAACTCCTAAGGGAGTTATCACATTTCAAAACAAACAAAATGCAAATCACTTATCACTTATCAAATCACAATCAGTAGCCTCCACTAAAAGGTATTTGCTTACATGCCTGCAAGTCAATGTCTATTGTGCATATGGCAAAGTGGAGTGTTAAGTTACACGCATAGGTAGAGGATAGGCGTGTTAACATATGAAGCATAGTTTTAAGTTTAATCCAACAATTAGGTGAGTGTTTAATATATTACAAAATAAAAACTCCTAAAAAAATAATAGAAGTAGAAAATAATTAGTTTTTTTTTTAAAAGTAGCAGAAAATAAAGTAATTTTGGTTGATATTTAAAACTATTTAGATTCTAAATTTATCCTTACAAATTTTATGAAAAGGCAAAGTATAATTTTCCATTAAATCACTATTCTCACGTATGGTGCGTTCTAAGGCAAAGATGACATTGTTATCTTCATCTTACAGATTTTATGTGGTCTAATAATAAATTGACATGTGTAAGTGATAAAGTTGTTAATACAGTGTGTTGAAGTTAATGCGTGTAAAACAAAAAATTCCTGCCCTAACATGCTACAATTTACTTGTTTCTCTTTCTCTTGTTTCTCTTTCACCCAGGTTTACAACTTTTGAATATAGGTTTACAACTTTTTGCATACGGGTTTATAACTTTCTGCATATGGTTTCACATTTAATCTTAAACTTGTTTAATATGTGTCCTCAATTGATTTACAACTTTTGTGCACTGGTTTACAATTTTTTATATCCTGGTTTACAACTTTTGAGCATTGGTTTATAACATTTTGTAACACGCATTTAAAATTTTTTAACTCCAGTTTCATGTATAGATAATTTATTAAATAATCAGGCAAGTTCTCATGTACAAATAATTTATTAAAAAATTGTAAATACGTGTTACAAAATGTTGTAAACCAATGTCCAAAAAATTGTAAACCAACTAAGGACATATACTAAACAGGTTAATGATTAAATGTGAAACCATATGTAGAAAAGTTGTAAACCAATATGCAAAAAGTTGTAAACTTATATACAAAAAGTTGTAAACTTATATACAAAAAGTTGTAAACCAATTTACAATTAAACAAGATGCACGATAATAGTATAAAATTGAATGTTCTGAATTTTATATGTATTGTAAGTGTAATATCCTAGGTATATTGTTACCTATGATAGTTTAGAGTAGTACATGTGTCCTTAGACAAATCTTCTGAATTTCACTAAGTCTGAATTACACGCCCTTGGAGGGCTATATAATAGAACCACTTTCTTAGGATCAAAAGTCCAGGTAATTATTCCATAGAGAAAAATAAGTTAAAGAGTTTCGTTTGTAACCCAAAAGTTTATAAAATCTTTGAGATTTCTGAATTTGAACTAAAATCCAAAAATTAGATTTTGATTTGTTGGGATTTTAATTTTTCTAATATTTTATTTGAATCTAAATAAGAGGCATTTCCTTATTTACATTTATATTTTAAAGTTAATGAAATTAATTTAAAATTAATAAATATAAATAATTTGGCCTCCTGGAGATCGCCCCCAGGAGAGAGTAAGGTGGTGCGCACTAGCAGGGGACCGCCTCAACAATCATTTACCGCCACAATGGTCAAAGTTTTATAAAAACTTCCCATTTTGAGTCCAGACCAGAATTTTCGAGACTCCACCCCTACACCACAAGTTCTTACTCCCAAACACCATTTCCACCCCCAAATCTTTATTTTCTTTCATTTCCTTCAAGTTTTACCTAGATTTTTTATCTTTCAAGCTTTAAGGTATGCTCTTTCCTTGATTTTACTTCTTTTCTTCCTAATTTTTTCTTGTTTTGGGATACTTTACATGCCTATCAAGAGTAGGAAGCTCTACCCTCATGTTAGAGATAATTAAAGTTGAGATGTTTAGGGGTTCTATGAGTTAATTTAGTGTTCTGTTACTTCTATGATAGAGACGGGTGTCATTCCTACCTTCCAAAATCCGGTTGGTCCTGCATCTTCCACCACTCCAGGTCAATGGATTCAAACCTCCGATCTCTATGTTTTGAATTAGAGTTATTTTCATGAAAACATAACTTATATTATGATTTAGAGATTTCTACAAAGAGATTAGAGACTTTTGTTGACTTTTCAAGTTTATAACAACGTGGTTTTCAAATGGCATAAACTATACATTTTGTGTAAAACCATGGGACCATTGTTGTTGAAATAAGTTTACACAGAGCTAGATTTTGAATATGAATACTTAGAGATGTTATAATGGTTATATGAATTTCAGAATTGTTGATTTTATATACTAGAGCTTGTAAACCTTAGGGTAGGAGACTTTATGAGTTATAGAGAAAAGATTTAAATTTCTAACTAAGTTGAAAAGTAGGTAGAGAGAATAGGCTGTGTTAACGAGTTAATTGTTAATCTTGGTACCAAGTAGCCCAGGGTAAGAGAAATAGACAAATTATTGACACACTGGGACGGCGATACGTAACGCCAGATGTAACAGAAGTTATTATATAGAGATTTATGTTTCTCTATTGGAATCCTGTTAACTAATGCTGTAGAGAACTGTAATTTTGATAATATGTTTACACTTTATCATATGTTTTAAAGTTTTATACTATTATTGTTATTATGATTTCCTGCATGGTTTCCTTAGTGTCCTATGGAGAGGGTTTCAGGTGGAAATTCATTCACTCTTTTTTGTATAAAAACTCACCCCTCTCCTTTTCTTATTTCCAGCAGGAACTGTTGTGAATTCTTCCTAGCCTCCTTCTTCCCAATAGCAATAGAGATTTAGCTTGTGAGCTTCACTTGAGTGAAGCATTCTTGATTTAGTTTAAAGTGCTCCAGTGTCATTAAGCATGAGTCCTGATTCATATAGAAATTATTTTGCATTTTGCATATTTGGTTATATTATGGTTCATATTTAAAGGATTGGGTCATTTCTAAACAAACTGGATAAGAGAAGTTTGATATATATATATTTATATGATGTGTATGGATGATACCACGATTTCTTATTTTAAATATTGATTATGAAATTTTAGTTATAATTATTTTGATTTCAGAAAACGGTGATTGGTACGTAGAAAATGAAGTTATGTTTTGAATGGATTTTCCTATTTATATATGCATATAGTAGTTCACATGTCATAAGACACTTATAAGACAAGATGCTTTATGAAAGATTTATTTATTATTACTTTTAAAATTATTTCAATTTAATTCTTTAATTAACGCTATTAAGCCATAAGTTGACAAAAATAGTGAAATTTGATTTTTCATGTATTTATGGTTTATGTCTTAAGATATGAATGATTTTTTTTTTCAATAAAACGAACTAAAAATAACTCTTAGAAGTTGATTTACTATTATTATTGGAAATTAAGTTAAGACATGAAATGTTGAATAATGCCCAAAAGGTTATAAACTAATGTAAAATATTATTACAGTTGACAATAGTTTAGGATTAAATGTATATGAAAATTATAAATCATGTTTGTATATATGTAAAAAGTTATAAATCTCAAGTAAATTGTAATGATTTTTTTTTTAACTTTAATTATCAATTTTATCATTTTATCAATTTATTATTAGATCACTAAGAAATAAAGATAACAATATCATTTTTATCGGAGAAATTAACACACTACTCTCCTCTGTTTACACGAGTTGGCTGCACAGTATTCCACGTGGCCATAGTCACGGTAGCAATTGACTTGCGTAGGATTCAATTCTGTTCTCACCCTTGGGTCAGGAGGTACCTTGAGAACAGTGAAAGCATAATCCTATTGCTACTCAGGTGCCAACGATGAAGAGTGCCTATGGTGCCAATACTACATGGCCTCGTGAAATGGGGAGTGTTTTGATAAACACTCAACAAATTATGTCAAATATACCCATTCTAACCTGTATCCACCATCACAAGAGCAGGCCTTGCTAGCTCTACAACTGCCAGCTCCAACAGGCCAAGAATGGGCTAATGTCCCCTCCACCATCACCCTCTCAATGCCTATTACCAACACATAGTAGGACCCTTAGCGATACGAGAATAATCCGGCGACGGCGCTCCTCAGATTGGCGCTCGACAGAGCGGAAGAAGAATCGGCAGCGAAGGAGGATGAAGAGCCGACGATGTAGATAAATCATCGACGGCGGTAACAACAACTGGCATCTTCGCCATCACCGGCCAAGAGTTCACGCCATCGTAAACACCGAGTTCACGGTCGACGTCCCCGTCACCGGTGATCATCGAGGCCACAAATCCAGTTTTTGATTCACCCAAAAGATCAGGGAACCTGTTATGAACCCAGTTTTCGCAAAATCCAGTTTTTGCACAAAAAGATCACAAACCCATTTTTTGCACAAATCCAATCTTCTTCCTTTTTATTTTTACTTTATTTGAGTCTTCAGTTTTTTCGTTTAAAACCATAAACACCATCACAAATCCAATCTTTTGTCTGTGTTGTGTTGTGTTGAGATTTATGGAGACGATGACAGAGGCAACATTAAGCGTTAACCCCAACCATAATCACATCCCTAAAGAACAAGAAATGAATATTAAACGATTGAGAGAAAATGGTTATGGTCTGCAAGGCACAAAGGGCAGATGGCCATTCACGCTGCAACTCCTCCAAACTGCGTGGAGCAAAGTACTTACCCTGACTATGTACCTGCCCTTTATGCCCTTTGTGTCCACAGCTTCCCATCCATGGCCGTCCATGGTGGAGCATATTGAGTGGGTTTGAGGGTATATTTGACATTTTAATTTGTTTGACTTGCCTTGATAAAAAAGCCAAAAGCTCTACTTACCATTTGACTGCCACATGTCCGCTAGCCATGTAATATTGGCACCATAGGCACAGTTGAAGTAGCATAATCCTATTTAGCAAACACCCCACTGAAAAACACCGTCTACCACCGCTACAACACTTCAACTCTCTTCAATCACCGAAGCCAAACCCTATGTGACGGTGTCCAAATAGGTGATAGAGCGAAAATTTGTGAGTAATATTGCTCGTACCAACATATCCACGCAAAACCCATATGCGAAAAAATGACCCAATACATTCATATAACTCATTAAAATTATGGCATGATTTTAAATTGTTGTCTGGATTCTAAGTATGGTCTTAACTCTTAATTAATACAGAGGTCTTTATACCTGCATCGCGACCATAATGATAACTAGAAAAGCTGTATTCTTTCTGTAGTTTTATGCAAATGCAATCATCACAACATAACCATATATAAACCACAATTATAACTGCAATGCCAGCTACAATTTAAAATCATGTTTTACACATGCTACACATGAGGCGTGAGAGTGATATTTTTACAGTAACTTTTCCTCAGTTTATCCTCTTCTAGCTCCAAAGGCTTCCTCGGGCACCAAACCGGTCCAGGAAATGATGACCAACTTGCCAAACCCAGTTCAATGTGGTCCGACCCATCTATAGCCGGTCGGGCTATTAGCTGAACTGCGGTTCGGCAAAGTGGGCAGTTAGAGTGAAAGCGGAACCATGCATCAATGCAATGAGAATGAAAAACATGGCGGCAGCTCGGGAGCACACGGCCCTCGTCGCCGGAGACAAACCCCGACATGCAGACGGCGCAATTATCGCTAGAAGCGGTGGCGGAGGAAGAGGAGTGAGTGAAGGTGGGTAGGGAGGCCGGGAAAGAAGGGTGGAGACCCTTGTTGAAAGCAAAGGTGGCGGAGTTGGTTGGAGCACGGTGGCGGTTGCGATGGTGGTTGTTACGGCGCTGGCGGAAGCAATTATGGCGGAAGGTGCGGAGGAAGATGAAGAAGAGGAGGAGTATGAAGAAGAGTATGGTTGAGGCAAGAATGAGCTTGCCGTTTTGGGCGTAGTTTGATTCGGTTTCTGATGAGTGCATTGACATGGCAGGGAGTTTTGGAGTAACGAGTGTGTGTGTGTGTGTGTGAGAGAGAGAGAGAGAGAGAGAGAGGGAGAGGGAGAGGGAGGAAATAGGTGAGAGTTGTGGAGGACAAGTGTTGGTGTTGAAACAGAGTGTGAGGTGATGCATAGATAAAGGGAGGAAGGGTAGAGGAAGGTTCCTATAACCTGCAATATTATCAGAAGGCAGTTCCCATGTATCGTTATTTGAAATAATAAATTTCACTTATATATCTATTTTACAGAGTTTGACATCTTTTGTGCGTGAAAAATCTATTTTATTATTATTAGATATAATATTGATATGCACTTATCTCATTATTTTATAATACTATTATTTAGATTCATAACGTGTAAGATATAATATCAACATACTCATATCTATTAGTAGGTGAGATATGATTTGAAGTAAGATCCACATTTCATTTAAGAGTATATGCAAATGTGTAGGTACCTATGAAACACAAACACACTAATTGAGTGTTAATGTCTATGTATCAGATATGTATCTATGTTAGATATTACGTAACACATCAATAACACATTAATTATATAAGTTTGTATATATTTAATTTAAAATATATTTTTTTTCTTACTTTAATATAGAAAAATACAATATAAATAAAATTATAAAAAAAAATAATACTTAATTTTTTGTGTTTATAAAAAATAAAACATAACTAAAACTTATATAAATAATATTTTAAATAATATATTATTTTTATTAAATCTTTACTTTTATATATATATATATATATATATATATATAATTTTAATTTTATGATAATTTCTATATCAATGTCCATGCTTCTAAAGTGAGTAACCCACACATTTTGGGTCATTAAACTAACATTTTTTGACACCTGTATGGCCTTGTTTAAGAGGGTATATATATATTATTTAGAAAGTTAAAACGCCTATTCTTATTACGACATTATTTTTATTATTATTATTTTATTATTATTATTATTGTCAGAATTATGAAACTGTAATATTTCTCTGCTTGGAATTGGACCAAATCCATCTTCGCTATGTATTGAAACCATGGATAACATTTGAGCTTTAAAATATTCTGTCACAATTTCACCTGAATTTGCAATATTTATTTATTTGATATATTTATCTGTTACTAGAAATGGCTTTTTTTGACAGCTAAAATATTGTACGAACTCATAATATTCAACATGTAATCGTGTTTATAAAAATTTAAATTTCATGGACAGAATGATTTCGCTGAATCAAGCACAATGATTGTTTTATTTTATTATTCTTACATTTCTCCTTACCTTACTTTCAAATAATATAACTTGTCCTTTCATATCTAGTTTCGTTTTGCTTTTTTTTTTTTTCGCTATGCGTTTCTACTGATTAAAAGAAACAAAATGTATGTACATATAAAAGATTCTTTCAATTTTCTTCAGTTACATCTTTTTTTCCTGTTTTTTAGCTGCCTTAAACTTGTGTTTGTGATTATACCACATTAATTGATTTTGTTTCTAAACAAACGTTCATCCAAGAGAACAAACATTCATTACATAGTGATACTGTCCAAGACATAGTAGAAACACATATAAAGAGACAAGATAAAAAAAAAAGACAATTCGGATAGTCCACCATTTGTTTTGGAAAAGAGAAACATTATTAAGTGCATGGAATTGTTTTATGGCCTCTAACACACATTAAACTGCACCCGAGAAATGTCCAATTCATGTGTTACAAAAGCACGAAGTGTTTGGAAAAAAGTAGGAAGTGATAATCTTCAAATCTAAGAGGGGGCCTCTGTTCGAATTCTCTTTCTATGAGCAATATAACACGAATAAAGCATTCTCTCATTGCCTCATTCGACCCACCTCTAGACAAATTAATAAGGGTCTAGCAGACTCTATATTGGTGGTTTTGATAAAAATTAAAAAATAATTTTCAAACTATAGGGACAGTGATTATTTGACAGATAAGCCACAGTGATTATTGATTGGTTAGTTTTGTTAGCCTTTTCCAGCAAAGGGCAAACCAATCCATGGCTAATTGCCTATCATAGTAAGGATTGCAGTTGCAGCCCGTGATCGGAGTATTGGACCCAACAATATAAATGTAAAGAATAAGAGAGCATTGATATTATTTATTTCATGCCATTCAGTATCTTTCTCAATTGATAAGGAAAGATAAAAGAAGTGAAAAACAAATCACAGAATGCGTCAAGGACGTTGGGAAAAATAAATCACTTTCCCTTCTTGAGAACCACCCAAATAGAAAATAAAAATAGAAACACAATCACAACACAAGAATTTAATTGGAAAACTCCAAAAGAAAAAAACAAAAATTATAAAACAACAAAGAATAACACTATGTGAAAATTATTACAACACATAGACTTCACTCTCAAACACCCATCGGCCCCAGTACACCCACTCTCCAAAGCAAATATTTAAACTACATCTCACAACACTCTAAAACAAGAGTCCAGAGAAAGTAAAGTTAGATACAAGCTTAAAGTGTTTCATTGTGCGAATTGAAATGGAGACTAGGCTCATATATATAGCTTGGCAACCCCTCCATCTCAATTCTAAGCAATGTGGGACTTCTCTCCTAACCTATTTCAATCAAAATCCTAACAATCTCCACCTTGATTGAAATAAACACAACTTCAGCTTCCGATTGTCAATAGACAATCCCTTGCTATCATTGTCTATATCGACAATTATAGTTCAAAGAACTATCATACTCCACCATAAAAAGTATACTCACTTGAAATGGGACAATTCCAAGAATTTCACCTTGACACATGTCGAAACCTTGTTGAAAAATTTATGGTGCAACTTCCATGTTGGCTCTCCTTGGAAGTTCTTCAACCATCGACATAACCCCACCACACACCATGCATCTCAATGCCAACCAATGCCCGTGTGTAATTGTGGATCCCGGCCACACCTTCATAATCGCACCACACACCTTGCATAAACACCAATGCCCGTGTGCAATCGTGGATCCGCGCCACGCCTTTATAACCCACCACACACCTTGCATAAACACCAATGCTCGTGTGCAATCGTGGCCCGCTAGCCACGCCTTTATAATCCCACCACACACCTTGCATAAACACCAATGCCCATGTGCAATCATGGTCCTACTAGCAACACATTATTAATTTTTTTTTTGTGTAATCTTGATTGTATCATGATATCCTTGACTTGCATTTGCCATAAGCCAAAATCAAAAACAATCCTTCCATCAATTTCTCTATCCAACTGTATATAGTGTACGCCAACTGTAAAATCGTGTAAGGAGGGTTGGAAGAGAGGTGGATCACAACGAACACGCTTAAATACCAAGTATTTCCTTAGCAGAACCTTTCCAAACCGCACTCTCACAGGATCACACTACCTTCCAGCAATAGCAACCAAGGATGATCCTCAAGCACCAGGGAGAAATTCTTTCTGATGTGGAAGATTAGAAGCTGAACCACAGAGAGCATACTAAGAATAAATCCCACCAAACCAAAGCGCTCTGATACCAATTGTTGGGAAAAATAAACCACTTTCCCTCCTTGAGAACCACCCAACAGAGAAATAAAAATAGGAACACAATCACAACACAAGAATTTAACGTGAAAACTCCAAAGGAGAAAAACCACGGCCATTGTCAAATGACAACAGAGAATAACACTATGTGAAAATTATTACAACACGTGGGCTTCACTCTCAAACCCCATCGGCTCCAGGACACCCACACTCTCCAAAACAAATATTTAAATTACATCTCACAACACTCTAAAACAATAGTACAAAGAAAGTAAAGTCAGATACAAGCTTAAAGTGTTTCTAACATTGAATTGAAATGAAGAACTTAAGCTCATATATAGCTTCAACCCCCTTTCATCTCAATTCTAAGTAATGTGTGACTTCTCCCTAACCTATTTCAATCAAAATCCTAACAAAGGATAGAACACAGGTAATGGGATGATCAAACAACCTCTGTTTCCTAAACGAATAGTAAGCAAATTTATAAGTTTTGAAACAACACTAAAGTCCTTTGGAAAGCACAGTACTAAAGAAAATAAAGCACAAGCAATACCCGTCAATTCTTCATTCAAACTCATTAACAATGCAGTGATGGAACCCCAACGCCAAAATTTAAAAGGGGTATGCAAGAAGGTATTAGCCAAGTCTAATGCAGCAGGAAAATGAGAAATGTTAGTCTGCAACTCCGCATAAGTGACTCATTAAACCCTGAAATTTTCATTAGAAAGGTTGTGCTAGAAACAAAAATTGTCCAGTGAGGGTTGTTCATTATTTTTCATCCTTAGTGGCAAGAAAGAAAAATGAAATTTAATATAAATAAATTGTTCAGATGGCACAAAATGGGACAAAACAATAAAGAACAATAATAAAGATAAAAGGAAAGCTCATTGAGGTTTGAACTCCAGAACTCAAACTCTAAAGCCTCTGCTGTTCCTTCTTCCTCTGGCTCGCTCAAATTTTCGTCCTTTTGAACGAACATAGGGCTTGGTGTGGCTGTGGGGCACACCAGGAGGTGGTCCAATGTGTTTGACAGCCTCACGGGCATTCCTGGGACCTCTAAGAAGAACCTGAAACATAATGACAAACAAAGAGTCGTGGTAAATAGATTTAGCCATTCTCAACAATATCCTAAGAGAAGGTAAAAAAATGAATTTTCAGTATGAATTTCTTCAACAAACTAACGAGCATGAACAAAGTAACGCCTAATAATGGCCAAGCGGTCCACAAGAAAGATGATGAAAATGTACCTCCAGATGTTCAAAAGCTAAAAAAGAAAAAAGGCTACTTGCTCCAACATAAGACAACTGGTTCAAAAGACCACTAGGGCCTATTACAAGATTTTTTTTCCAGAGAAAATATTTTGTGAAGTATAGAAAGAAAACAGAACACAAACAATAACAATAACACACAAAAGCTCTACCGTTCCATATTCCATTTTACTATTATGCAGAACAAGAAACAAGACAATCCCTTATCGGTATGATGCCCCAATCTCAATCACCCAGATTCTGTATCTATATGCACTCGATTCTGTGTACTAGCATAGCAACTATTTCTATATTACTATCCTCAAACACTCTTCTGCATAAAGCTGGGGAAAATATTTATCCTACAACTTCAAAATTCCGGCAACTATACCACTTCAATGTTAATGACCAATCACATGTGAAAAAGTTGATGCAGCTACCAGGCTGGTACACAACTTACAGATGGATACATAGTTGGCGTAAGTCAACTCTCGTCTTTTTGGTCACATGAATCAGCATGCCAACAAACAAAATTGCAGCAATTTTTCTTACTAAAGAACAAATAACAAGAAGCTAACAAAAGCAGAATTAAGATTGAAATTTTTACTGTGTTCTGGCCAAGAGGAGCTCTGAGAGCCAGTTGATCAAATGTGAGGCATTCCCCACCAGCCTTCTCAATCCGAGCCCGGGCAGTTTCAGTGAACCTAAGCGCAGTTACCTTCAGTGCAGGGACCTCATACGCCCGAATGTCATCGGTCACAGCTCCAACAACTACAGCAATCTTATCCTCCTAATGCATAAACCAAAATCAACATAAGTCCAAAAGAAACAACTCAAATTATGGGAAGCCATCCTATCATTTAAAATTCTCAAGATATCCATTTAATTTCTTAAAGCCTTAGAGGTCGTTAATTTGTTCTTCATTTTCATCTTCAGTTAATATGTTTCCAATAATAATTACCAAAATATCAATTCCTTCCCATTCTCTTTCCTGTTTTAGGATTTTGTGAAGCAAAACCGAGATTTGAGCATACAAAACAAAAAAAAACAATGTGTCACTTTTGTAATTAACAATAAAACAAATTAATTGAAAATAGAACCCAGCAGCCCTTTAGCGATGTCACATAAACTGATCAAAGACAGAGAGAAGGAGAGATACCTTTCCCTTCATGAAGCGAATCAATCTAGAGAGAGAAAAAGGGGGTTTATTCACTTTGCTCGTGAAGAGCCGCTTCAGGATGACGGCATTGAAATCACTTTCAGTCCTCCGAACAAGAAAACGGTAAAGCTGAAACCATAACAGTATCAAGCCATCAACAACCCAATCCCATTGCCAAACTAGTGATGTTAGCATTCCAATTACTTAAACTACAATCTAAAATTATAAAATAAGTAGATACTATAAAATTCAATAATACACACACACTAAGTTCAATTTCAATAAATTACCAGTATAAAATAATTTTATATTAGCCAATAAAATTTTAGTAAAGTGATAAATCATGGAAAATGGTTATTATGGTTGGTAGTTACTTATCATAATTTGTCACCTTTACCAAAATTCCATTGGCAAACACTGTAAATTTTTTTACATCACTATTAATATATTAAACTCAATATATGTATAACTATTCAATTTTATAGTATTGCTATTCAATTATAATATAGTGATTGGCAGGCCATAACAACAATTCAAACCATAATTTAAAATCTAAATAGGTAGATAACAAAAATCAATAGTGGATAGATACAATATGATGTATGCACACAATGATCCATAATTCAAATCAAAATCAACTACATTAACATGAGCAATAAAAAGAGGGGTTAGCAGTAGCACCTTGACGAGGAGCTTGAGGTAAATGTCTTGGGATTTGGGTGCGATGCGTTTGGTCTTCTTGGACTTACCTCCTGCTTTCAAGTCAATACCCTGCAATGCAATGCAATGAAATTCAAAGAGGATGATGATGAGGGTAAAACCGTCACGAAACAAAAAAGAATAATGGAGAGAGGGTTACCATTGGTGATGGTGCATCGATGCAGGAAGCTGCTTCTGTTGTGAGTCCTCCTGCTTCAGGTGCACCTGCACCACTCGCTTAACAAGGATGCTATTCAAAGGCTAAACTGATTTAATTTCCATGCTATTATTATTAATAAAAATATTATTATTAGAATATTAGTTTTGCTAGAATTTAATTTCTACAAAATAATTGTATATTATTAATTGATAAAATTTCATTTATAGAAAATAATTACTCACTATCACATTAACCATCATAATTAGTCTGAATGGTTATTGTATTGCTTTGCAACTTTTTATTTTCTTTGTTCACTTATTGTGCAACTTCAGATTTCCAGATCATACTATCATGCACGAAATGTTAAAAAATAGGAAAATGGAGCTTCAATTTTTCTTCCAAATGAGAAAGTAAGGTTATTTTCGATTAGATCAACGAAGTACATGATTTGTATGTTTTACTAGATAATTTAAGAGTAAATATCCTTCATTTTGTTATTCTGAAAGCAAACTCAGTTAAAAAGTTGTGCCTTTTTTTTTGGGCCAGAGTTAAAATGTTGTGCTCAATCGAACTTAAACAAAATGGTAGTAACATGGTAAGTCGCATCATGTACCCAAAGCACAATAAACAACTAAGGCCCATTGATATGTATGGGTTAAATGGTTGTGGATGAAGCCCAACTTCCTTCAACAAAACAAAGAAGCCCAAGTTCCAATCTGAATTGCGGCTACTCTTTCTCCCCTCCAACAACCTCTTTCCTACCTACTACACTCGTGCTCTTTGACCAAATAATGAAATAAAAAAAAGTGCTCTATTATTATTTTTTTCACTATCAAACTATTGTAATAACAAAAATTATAAAATATGAAAAGATAGATGATTTCATAATTCTTATCTGTCACAAATCTTCAATGTAATTTTTAAGGAAAATAGTTATCCAAATTATTGAAGTGCCCACAAGGATCATTAAATATAAATAAAAATGTTTTAATTTTTTTTTTGGTTAAGAATGTTTTAAATGTAAATACTAAAAAACTTTGTAAATTAGTAACAATCAATCTATGACTTTCTTTTTAACTACATCTCTTCATCTTTTGATTGAGATAAACTGAAATTTTTGTTTAAAACAAAAATCTTTGAACGTTATTTTTATGTTCACTACCTTTATAAAAAAGTGTCATTTCCATGTGTCTAATGTCACTTCCTATTAATGCATATTTTTATATTATTCCTCAAATACTCCCAAGCCCTTTTAATAGTTTAAATTTTTTATTTGTTTTATTCTTCCAACTAAATTAAGAAACCTTATGTACAATCAAAAAAAAATTAAGCAACTTGACAAGAAAAAATGATAACTAAAAATATTAAAAATGATAACATAAATAAAATTAAGTGTTAATATTATCTATGAAAATTGCTCTTCAAAAGAGCTTATACATCATTTTTCTTCTGAACTGAATTGCATTGCAATGTGAGTGTGGTAAGTTTCGTGTCGTGCTAACTTAGTGTGACCTTTTTAATAATGATTATCATGTTTTATTTTCTTAACTTTTTTTTTATTTTGGATCATATTTATAGAATATTAAAATAAAAATTACAAAAAAATTATTATGGTTGAAAAAATTTATTTGAAGTAAAAGAAAAAAATTTATTTTAATTTAAAAACTATTATTAAGATTAAGAAAAACAATTTGTTACATAATTATATTTTTTTATATTTATATAATATGTTTCAGAAGAAAATTAAATAAAAAAAATATTTTAATAAAATAAAATATTACATAAGTAAAATATTTGAAGAAAATATTAATACGAAAAATATGTGTAGATTATAAATAATAAAATTGATCAAGTAGTTTATAAAAGAGGAAGACATATATTTTTGAATAATTAGACAAAACATCATTTATAAGAGAGTGAAATTAATCAAAATGGAGTAGCAATAGCCACTGTTATTTTAACATTAAAAAGTATGGTTCAATTGCCTCACTCCATCATACTATTGGATTTGATGATGATCTCAACTTTCTTTACTCATTAATCACATATAAAGATAATAGAATGGATGTCCAATTAGACATTCATTTTTAAATGTTACCTTACCTTTATAAGCAATAGTAATAATTATTACTTTATAAGAATACATAAAGCTAAGTGTGAGATATATTATTAGAGTTGCTTGTCCGTTTACTATTACTTTTATTTATACGAATGATTTAAGATGAATAATTCTTAATATTAAACCTTGGAGTTGTAGAATCTTTTAGTTGTTTATTATCTTGAGATAGGAAATATAGGGACAATAATAGAAATATAGGGACAATAGAGACAATAAAAATAAAGACATAGATAATAAATATATAGGAGCATTATTAGAAGACAAAAATATTAAATTCCCTAGATATTCTGTCCTTACATTTTAAAAATATAGAAATTTGTATTTTTCTCTCGGGATAGAAATTTTTTTATCCCTATTTCTATCTTTACCACTAAATAAATTTATATTTTTAATATCTCTATATTTTTATTTTTGAGATAATAAACGAATGCTACCTTATAGCAATAATTTTTAGAACCTCTCGTTTTTCAGTTGAGACAAATACATTTTCAATTTTCACATCTCTCACGTGCTACGCGAGTCCCTCGCAATAATTAGAATATTCATTAATGTTGGTCGATCTGTGTACCGTACCCTAATAAAAAGGTCAATATTTTTATATACCCAAAAAAAAGTTAATATTTTTTATGAAAACGAAGACAGCCATTGAAGTTAAAGAAATACTTTCATATTTCTAGAATATATTTAATATATATTTCAAAAATGATTATAATCACATATTTTTTATTTTCATATAAATTTTAAATATTTTAAATTAAGATTAAATGATTATTATTATTTTTAGAGTACATATTAAATATGTTTCAAAAAGATTGAAATATTTTTCTGGACTAAATAATAGCTCAGCAAAGCACGTTTGAAAAAAAAAGAGTTAGGGACTGCAATGGGCTGGGCCCTCAATGATAAGTTGAACCGAACACAAATAGCTAAGAAAACGTTGTTTAACTTAAGAAATACTTGAGATGTTTCACGACCACAAAACACAAAAAGTTGAGATGTTTAGGAATTTTTTGTTTCGGTTTTAATTTTTAATTTTTATTTTTAGATTTTTAATTTTTATAATTTTATGAAGAAAATATTGAAAAATAGAATTTATAATTTTTAAAATTTTTAATATTTCCTTTATACAACTGAAAAATTGAAAATGAAAACTGAAAACTAGAAATTCAAATCAAATATACCCTTAACTTTTATAATTATCTATGAAATAAAATAGATTTTATGATATATTTCATATGTTTAAGTCCATCATGATAAACCTAAATATAGTAGATATAATTTGCTATAAAATAACCACTCCCTATTTGAAATCAAAGAAAAAAACATTTCAAGGGCCGGCTCTTCTTAAACTGTCATAATTTTGATAGTGTCATAACAAGTAACTTTCCAGCAAGTTCTTTCTCAATTTCCCTTTGGACCTTTCTGGCCAAACCTTACCCCAAGAATCTCCGCATATAAATACCACATCCACCCTCCAACAAGGCAAATTCTCTACTCAACTTCAATTAATTCCCTTCTTCATCATCCTTAGTTCCGAAACTTGCCACTATGTCTTCAATCAGATTCCTCTTCATCCTATTGTCTCTTTTAGCAGCATGTGCTCCAACCAAACAAGCACAGGACACGGCCTATGATGTTCTTCAGCAATATGGGTTCCCAGTTGGTCTTCTCCCAAAGGGTGTCATAGGCTATGCCCTCAACAAAGAAACCGGTGAGTTTGCAGTGTACATGGATGACACCTGCTCCTTTGTCATAGAAGGGTACACCCTCAAGTACAAGGCCACCATAACGGGTGTGATCTCACAGAATAAGCTCTCAAATTTGAAGGGTGTTACTGTAAAAGTGCTTATCTTGTGGCTCAACATAGTTGAGGTTAGGCGTGAGGGTGATGACATCCAATTCTCTGTGGGTATTGCCTCTGCTGATTTTGGGGTGGAAAATTTCGTAGATAGCCCACAGTGTGGGTGTGGTTTCGATTGCAACAACAACAACAACAACTATTTCCCCTTGAATGGTGATGTTTCCTCAATTTAGATTTTGTTGTTGTTGTGTGATATGATTTTATTCTAATTTGGGAAGAAACAAATTGGACCCTTGGATATTATTAGATCTATCTTTCATTTATGCTTTTTCAATTAATTAGTGTAGTCCTTTTTTTATTAATCTTTTTTTAGTCCTCACATAAAGTCAAGGCTTTTTGGTGCTTTTTGGTGTACCATGTTGCCAGAGATTCCAAACAAAAGTGGTTGTAGCTATCATCTCTCTATTTGCCTTGCTCTTATCATACCATCTCATTTCTGCATTGTGCATATCGTTGCAATTTTTGGCGTTAACAGTTTTTCTTATGTTTGTATATAAATTTATAATATCATATCATTAATATATCGTTGCTATCTGAATGAGTGGCTAAAAGAATTCCTAGTTTGTGTCATAATTATTTTTTTTACAGCCTACTTAGTTTTAAATAATTTGTTTGTCGATATGATTTATAACAGAATATACGACTATACTTCATATCTCATCTAATCTAATAATGATAATTAGAAAAAAGCTTAATAGTTGTTGGTGGTGGTGTTTTTTTTTCCCAATAGAGTTGCTGTTGCTTCTAGACTCTAGTATGTGCCAAATGTAGAGTGTAATTTTGTTTTCATTGCATTGATATGTGTCTTTAAGTTGGCCGCCCATGGTTTATCCTCTCACATAAAATTCTATCCCACACTATTTTTGTGACATGTCTGAATTACAGATCGATGTGATCTAAGTTAAAGTTTGTTAGTTACGGCTTGATGATGGATATGATGAACACGTATGCCTCAATTGCGTCTTTGAATAGACCACAGCCAAATAGTTGCAACTTGTAATCTATATATCAAACATTAATTTTGGTCTTTCCACGCGTCCACTAGAAATAAATACATCACCATCCACCATTTTAGTTGGAATCTACGGTCTAGATGACCAAAGAATCTAAAATACCACCATCCACCGAGTCTTCCTTGCTAATTACACACACACCCCCACCCACCTACTTGCTTCAATTTACCAAAACAAAAAATGGGTATCAATTTTCAAGAAAAACCCATCTCCCTAATTCCAATTCTATGCTCTATCTTCATCTTCTTCTCAACCCCTTCATTAGCCTCTAATGAAAACACAACCTTAACTGCTTATGATGTGCTTCAACAATACAACTTCCCAATTGGGATTCTTCCCAAAGGGGTGGTTAGTTATGAATTGGATAGCTCCACGGGAAAATTCAAAGCCTACCTAGATGGTACTTGCAAGTTCACAATTCAATCCTATGAGTTGAAGTACAAGTCAACCATAACTGGTGTCATAACTAGGAACAAGATCTATAGCTTAAAGGGTATTCAAGTGAAGGTGTTGTTCCTTTGGCTGAACATTGTGTCAGTGACTCGTGATGAGGATGAGCTCCAATTCTCAGTTGGGATTGCTTCTGCGGATTTTGCGGTCAGTAATTTCTATGAGAGTCCCACTTGTGGTTGTGGCTTTGATTGTCTCAATTGGATCGGGATTAATCATATGAACAAGTCACATGAACATGATTATGTGCTGTCTTCTTAGTTAGGTTTGGTGGACCTTGTTAATTAGGTGTGTCTAATCGAGCATGAGATGCTTAGAGATATTGTAGCAGTAAATAAGATTATTATGGTTATGATGATGTTGGATGTGTTAGCACTTCATCCACAGCATAACATGGTTTGTGCTGGATATTTTTCAGGTATGGAGAAAGGGACAAGTTTTTAACCTGTTGGGATGATGGGAATGTTAGAACTATGACTTGATCTGCTTGTTCTCAAATGATGTTTTTAAGTTGTTCTTTTGTCATTATGTTTGTGGTGTCATTGAGTTTTTGAATTGCCAGGATATAACTAAATCTATTGGGAGAGAATTCAAGTGAAAATTGACTGCACACAACCTGAAAATGTATGTATTAATTCACCCGGAGCTTCTCTACTACCCTAAATTTTTTCATGGGTAATTGTAGCTTGCAGAAAGTGGTATGAATAGCTTTAATGAAAAATTATTTTTTTTCATTTGAAAAAAATCACCTTTTTTTTTAATAAAAACCAAAAGAAATGCACTCATAGTCTACGTAGGATTAGGACTGTAGGAGTTACTACTTCCCACCCAACACGTGCTCCTGAAAATTTTTGGTAGAACACAAGGTGGACATCTCATCGTAACACACACTTAAAATAAAATTGACTATTCTCGTAAGGAAGTGAGTATATCTTAAATAAATCCATTTTATTGTAAGTGCATGTAAGAATGAGGTGGTAAACCTATGTTCATATAAGAATCTGTGTCCTCCTAAAAGGCAATAATCCAAACCCAATCATGGGACTATGTTTGTGAGTTTTAATATGGGAGGAAGGGGGGTCTCCACCAAAAGTTAAACTTCAGGAAACTCCTTCAAATGCCTTGTTTTTCCCTTAATCTAGTGGTTCTTAATTCAAGGGAAGGAAGGCTAGGTTTCTGATTTTCGTTTTGATGAATAGGTAAAAGTCAAATGGAATTCATGATTGAGTAATGTTATTCTTTTTATCCTCCGGTAATCATAAGCAGGATATAATATGTTTGGGATTCAATCATGCTTTCATCATGGACTTAGAATTTCTTCCTGTAGGTGTGAAATTCGTATTAGATGATGCAATTTTTACAATAAATTACGCTTAAATTAGCGAAAGAATGTATTATTATTCATTTGAAATAAACAATCTATATTAGCATAATGTTGTGCTGGGATGTTTTTATATTAACGAAGGAGATCAGAATTAGTAAGGAGTGATTAAAAGGAAGAAAAGAAAGAGAACAAAGTTTCTTTCCTTGTTTGAATGATTATTTGGTGAATGAAATGGAAATTCTTTGAAAGTTGCATACATAACAAAAAGTGATAGTATAGTCTCAAATTCATAGTGAATCTTATAAATAATAATATATCAACAATTTCAAGTATAATTTAAAGTTAAAAATAAATAAATATTATAAAAATATTCATTAAGACTATGCTATATGTTGGATTTATCATTAAATTTTAGAATTATACTAACATTTTACCATTATAAAGTAAGGGGAAAACAATTATAACTATTATTCTAACAAATTTTTGGTTTCTCTTGTTTCACCCCAATTTTGAGTTGGCAAAAAAATTAGTTTTCAAGGGAGAAAAAGAGGACTATTGCTCGTGAAAATTTGAAAATAAATCATTTAAAGTGAGAATCTCTCAAAGAGTTAACTTTTGACTATTGAATTAATAGATAAGTCTCATATACCATACACTATTAATCCGATAGTAAAATACTCCCCACTTCTTGATTTTAGAGGAGTTTTACTTTAGAGGATTTATTTTCAATAAATTCAATTTCCTTTCTATCTATTATTAAACTCGAACATAAGAGAATGGATTTCCTTCCTTATTATTCTTCTCTCTTTCCCCTATTACTCATCACTCAAACACATTGTAAAAGCAAGATAAGTATTTGCGAATATGAAACAATTTCCAAACAAAATAAATGATGAAATATCCCCAAAAAAAAATTAAGTCAAAGTTTTGTGAATATATGAGTAAACCTAAATTATTTTACATTTTAAAGGATTTATTTAATCAGTGTCCTAAGAACAATGACTGAGAAAGTTAAAATAGAAAGTTTTTATTCAATCAATATATTCAATACATTAAAATCTTCACAAGTTTAATTTTTCTAAAAAACTTTCCATTTCTAAATAATAATTCTAAAAAAAAATAAATTCTCACTTTTATTGAATATATATAGATATATATCTTATTCTTATTTTTTCAAAAAACTATTAATTTGTGTACTAAATAGATAAAGATTATTCAATATTTAATTGATTTAAGAAATTTAAAAAAAAGCTTAATTCCAAAGCCCATATAAATCCCCGTTTGATTCTGTACACAACCACGTGGCAACTCCAACCTAACACCACGTGTCCAACCAAACAGTCACATCATCACCCAGTCCACACCGAACACCCACCAAAACGCCGCCGTTTCACCCATCCCCTATTCCCCTCTTCACCACCTTCCCTTCTCCATAATAATAAACCGAAAAAACCCTTCCAATTCCAAAATTCACTTTCAAAATCCAAACCCCAAACACGACGTACAATGTCGCCGATCACCGCCATTCTCCTCCTCCTCCTCTCGCCGCGGCCGCCGCCGCCGAACCCACCGCATACGAAGTCGTCGCCGGCTACAACTTCCCCTCCGGCATCCTCCCCAGGGCGTAACAGGATACGAACTCGACGAATCGAGCGGCAAGTTCCGCGCGTTCCTCAACGGCTCCTGCAGTTTCTCTCTAGAAGGTTCCTACCAGCTCAGCTACAAATCAACGATCAGCGGCGTCATCTCCAAAAACAAGCTAACGGAACTTAACGGCGTCACCGTCAAGATCCTCTTCTTCTGGCTCAACATCGTCGAGGTGGTCCGTGATGGCGACGATCTCGAATTCTCCGTCGGAATCGCCTCTGCTTCGTTCCCGCTCGATAACTTCTTCGTTTCGCCGCAGTGCGGTTGCGGATTGGACTGCGGTGGTGATGGTGATGAATTTCGAGCGAGGAAATTCAAATTGAGGAGTCCAGCGGTTTCGTCATCGTAGAAAATGGGAAGTATAATTTTTTTTTCCTTCTTTTCTCATATGCTTCGAATTTTATAAAATTTTAATTTAATTTCTATGTGAATTTTCGTGTTTCTTAAGTAGAATCGTGGTAATTTCAATTGCATTGGTATGAATTGTTATGAGCAAGTGCTATGTAGTTAGAATTATAATTTTATCAAAATTTGACGTGATTTGCGAGTGAGGAAGCTCAAATTGAGAAATCCATCATCGGTTTCCTCAGCGCAGAGAACGAAAAGTGTAGCCGTTTGTTTCATATGCTTCGATTTTTTTTTTATTCAAAGTTTTTTTTTTCTTTGGGGTTTGATTTTTCGTGTTACTTGAGTTGAATAGTATGATAAATTTAAATTCTTAAGTAGTCACACTTCAGAGTTCGAAATTTATTTTATTTATATCAGCTATGGTATTAGAGTGTAGTGAACAGTGAGAAGCAGTAATAGATCACGAAGCTGGATGTTGAAATATTCATGGAATATGGTACCCGTTGTTTTTTCGCCCCTTTGGGATCACTTGAGAATATCTCAAAAGATACTATAGAATCGGAAATTTTTATCTGAATTTTATGAGAATAATGTGAATGTGGCATGCTTGTGAGGGTGGGTCTTGGCGAAGGTTACCTTGTGACCTAGGAGTCATGGGTTCAAAATCTAGAAATAGTCTCCGCTTGCAAAGTAAGTGATTCCACTTGTAGGAGCCTCATTTACCAGCTTACCTTTACCCTTTAAAGTGACATGCTTGTGAATTCTAGGATAAGTTTTGTAGTAACTTATGGCTTACTCTATTTATTATAACAATTATTGTTTTCTGGAAGAAAAAAAAATATAAAGTGAGCATTTTAATAAGCGGTCTTTAGTTGCTGGTAATTCCGTGATTGTATTATGTGTACTTTTGAGTTTTGACCCTTGCAGATCTTAATTTTGTTTAGAAAAAGCTGTGCTTTGCTTATTGTTTTGTTTGATTTGATAGTGGTGCTTTAAACTTTAAAGAGTAAGGCTGTTATGTTACATTGCAATTTCTAGCATATATGATCTAATTTATTACATTTGTGTCAAGTGGAGAGAGGAATCTATCTAGCTACCTGAAACACACTATCATTGAATTTAGATCTTCATGGAGAAGGGATCCTTAGTAATGTTGAGGGTGTAATGTGATAGTGGAATATCTGTGCTGATTGCTGTGCTGGTTGTAGTAGAGGTATTAATGTATCACCGTCCTTTTTTCTTGTCTTTTTAGCTTTTACTCTTTTCCCTTTGGTTCAAATTGTTGCACAAGATGGTTGTCTTTGGGCAGGGCAATGATGCTTGTTTGTTACAGTACTTGATCAATAACAGCAAAATGTGAGAGTTGTATTTTGTGTCCAATTTTGAAAACTAACAGGAGATAGGCAACTTACAGCATGTTTGGTTTTCCATTACTATCACTTAGAATTGATTTCTGAGTCCTCAAAATTGTTTCTGCCCATTTTTTATGTTGTTTGGTTTCTACACTTCAAAATCAATTCTAGCCTCTATAATTGATTCTGGAGAAGAGAAAATTTCTTATTTTTAAGTTTTGCGGAATCAATTCTAAAGAAATTATAAAAAACAAATCATTTTATTTTAAAATTAATTCTAATTAAATCAATTATGATAAAAATCAATTCTATCTCAAATCAATTTTGTAAATGTAAAACCAAACACACAGTTAATGATTAGTGTAGACTAATCGTTAGTAGCGGAGGCTAGTGGGGCTATAGGCTCATAAAGGTCATGGATCCACCTTGCCTAATGTGTGGTTCTACACTGGACATAATACCTACTTCGCGAGTACCTTTTGGAGTCTGTGATTGGAAAAACGCAAGGACATGCAATATCACAGGCAGAGTAAACGTGAATCATATGGTACAATATCAATGTGTCGCGGCATTTGTCTTGTCATATTTTCTCAACTGTGCAAGCGTCATACAGTAGGAATGGGTATGAGTATGCGGTTTTATTATGGTTAATTAGCTTGTGAAGAGACAGCATCAGAGGGTAAAACATAAAGTGGTTCTAATGAAAGAAGAGAAGACTACTAAGCGTTTGCCGGGTACGTTATATATATATATATGAAACTACTACATGCATCGAACCTAGTGAGTACAATATACTGTGGGGTCCAGCTGATGGGCCCCATGATTATTGAAAATTTAAAAGGAAAATAAGGAGAAAGGTTAACACATGAACAATAAATTATTGCTCGCACGTGAAGAAATTTTGATGTAGAGGTGGATTTTTCAACGTGTAAACAGTAAAATTACTTATCACTATGTACGCGTTGAAAAATTCTATGGCACAAACTCTTTACGCGTGAACAATAAAATCATTGTTAGATGTAAAGAGTTTGGTGTCCGTGAGAATTTTTCAAAGCGTGTGCACGCATGAAACGTCCTCTATAAATAGAGGCGATGATGAAGCTGAAGATAACAACAAGCAGCGAGAAGAGCTGTAGAGTGAAAGAAAAATACACAGAGTCTATTATTTTTCTAAGAGTGAAAGGAAAAATAGAGTGTGAGTAAATCCCAAAAAGTGTAGGTATGGATAAATACATTGGGAATATTTTTGGGTACCATCTTTATTACTCGTTAGTCCTTAAAAGTGTAGTATTTGAATAGGAGGTTCTAAGGAAACATTATATTTACCTATTGGGTTGGAGAGCGTGAAAATGATATTTTTAATTATCCTGAATATAGTGGAATATTTTTCGGAGTTTGTCTCGTGATTTTTCTCCAGTATTTGGGAGTTTCCACATTTAAAATTAAATGTGCAATTTCTTGATCTATTTTGGTGGTGTGAATAGTGATGTGGTCCCACTTAGTGAATAGTGACGCCAATCATACTATTCACAAGATTAGTGATGTGATTCGATTGTTAAGTACTGTCCATGTGAATAGTGACAAGCGACCCTACCATGAATAGTGACAAGCGGTCCATAGTAAATTACTATTCATCCTAATATTTATTTTCGCCGCTACGCTAATTGGTAGATTTAATTTTATCAGATTTATTTTGGTACTCATTGTCACACATTGCATCATTTAATTACACTGAATTAGTCCCTTCAAAAAGTGGTATCAGAGCTAAGTTGAGCTCAAGATTACGCTATGTAAATTAAATGGAGGAGAATATGGTAGCATGATCAAGTTGACAATCTAGAAGCCAAAAATGGAGGATATACTTTTCTATAAGGATTTGTCTAATCCTAGAGAAGAAGGATGCAAAAGGCAAGATGTAATAGTGGAGAATTGGGAAAAAATACGGAAGGCCATTGGGTTAATTAGGCAGTGGGTGGATATTAGTGTATTCCACCATGTGGCCATAGAGACGAATACCCATACTCTGGAGAATAATTTACAAAATCTCTATAAAAGAAAGACTACGAAAAAAGCTTTCGCAATCAAGAAACTAGTGAATCTCAAGTAGAGATAGAAGGTCTATTGCTGAGCACTTGAGTGACTTCCAATATATGGTGAATCAGTTAAGCACCATGCAGATAGTGCTAGATGATGAGTTGCAAGCACTATTACTTTTGAGTTCCTTGTCGGATAGCTGGAGACCCTCGTGGTGTCATTGAGTAACTCTGCTTCAAGTGGAAAGCCGTCTTTAGTCCAACTCAAAGACAACATGTTCAATGAAGAAACCAAGAAGAAAGACTTGATAGAATAGATAATTCCCAAGCCCTTGTCACGGAGAACGGGAGAAGAAAAGAGGACAGGTCAGAAAGTCTAAGGATCGATCTAGTCCAAGTCAAGAAGAAGGTTCAAATGTTACCATTGTGGTGAAGAAGGGCACATCAAAAGGAATTATAAAGCTTGGAAGAATAGAGACAATAAAAATTAGAGAAGTCAGGATGCAGCTAATGATAAAAATACTACAACCCCTGTGACAAATGGGGAAGTGGTGTTGCTCTCTTTTGTAGATGAAGAGTGTCATGTTACAGATTCATGTGTTGAATGGGTTGTTGACTCAGGCTTCATATCATGCCATTCCCAACAAGGAATTCTTTATTGTGTACAAAGCAGGAGATTTTGGCAAAGTAAGGATGGGTAATACTAGTAATTTTGACATTGTGGGAGTTGGTGGTGTGTGTATTCAAATAAATATAGGTGTACATGACATTGAAGGATGTGCGACATGTTCTAGATTTACGCCTTAATCTGATCTCTATGCATGCTCTATCTAGCTGGATACCACAACAACTTTGGTGATGGCAAGTGGAAGCTTTCCAAAGGTTCGATGGTGGTTGCTAGAGGAATGCTCTACAACACTTTGTATAAGACTCAAGTTAAGCGATCGGAGGGTTGAATGCGGAAGACGATGCTTCGCCAAATTTGTGGTATAGAAGACTGGCTCATATAAGTGAAAAAGGATTGCAAATTTTGGCTACGAAATCCCTCATTCCTTATGCCAAAGGTACAAAGTTAAATCCTTGTAATCAATGTTTATTTAGCAAGCATCATAGAGTGTCTTTCATAAAAGATTGAAGCTGAAGAAGAATAATTTGGATATGGTTTACTATAATGTATGCGGTCACATGGAGGTGGAAACTATGGGTGGTAAGGTATTTTGCGATGTTCATTGAAGATACTTCATGAAAAGTATGGGTTTATTTCCTAAAAAGGAAGGATCAGGTGTTTCAATACTTCAAGAGGTTTCATGTCATGGTGGAGAGAGAAATTGAAAAACCTTTGAATTGTCTTCAAGTGACAATGGGAAAGAGTACATTTCCCATTAATTAAAGAACTATTGCTCTGAACATGGCATCAGGCATGAGAAGACGATTCCTGGCACCCCAGCATAATAGTGCAGCGAAAGAATCAATAGAACCATTATGAAAAAAGCCAGATGTATGCTGAGAATGGCTAAGCTACCTAAACTATTCTGGGGTGAAGCTTCAAACGAGGTGCTATCTGATTAATAGATCTCCGTCTTCCTTTGGGCTTTCACATTCCTGAGAGTATGGTCCGAACATGATGTTAGTTACACTCATTTGAAGGTGTTTGGATGTAAAACATTTGCTCACGTAAGTAAGGAGCAAAGATAGAAGTTTGATGATAAAGTCATTCCTTGCATATTTATGGGCTACGAGATGAGGAATTTGGCTCCAGGCTATAGGATTCGAAAAGAAGAGCATTATTAGAAGTAGAGATGTAGTGTTTCATGATTAAAAAACTATGTTAGATTCTATTCAGAAACTGATGAATCTGGTGGTGAGATTGATTTTACACCAGTCTCTTTCTAAAGAAAATGTCACAGAAAGGGGAGAGGTTCACGACCATGGGGTTGATGATGAGCTAGCAATTAATGATGCTAGAGATGGAGGTGGTCTTGAGTAGGGGGAGCAAGCTTGTACACCACAGCTGAAGATCTAATAGAGTGCCACAACCATCAAAGTACCCATATCGGAGTATGTCCTTCTCACTGATGAGGGGAGCCAGAGAGTTTTGAAGAAATTTAGACTCATAAGGATAAAGTTCAATGGATCAAAGCCATGCAAGAAGAGATGGATTTCTTGCAGAAGAACGATACTTATGAGCTGGTGAAACTCCCTGAAGGCAAAAAAAAATGCCTTGAAGAATAAATAGGTGTTCAAGGTTAACAAATATGGCAACAAGCTAGTGAAGTATAAGGCTCGCTTGGTTGTAAAAGGCTTTGGTCAAAAGCGAGGATAGATTTTGATGAGATTTTCTCTCCAATTGTCAAAATGAGTTCTATTTGAGTTATACTCTGATTGACAGCTAGCTTGGATTTGGAGTTTGAGCAGTCAGACACGAAGACCGCATTTCTCCATGGTAATTTGGAGGAAGCTGGAAAAGAGCTGATGGTTTGGATCAGGTTGTTTAGATCAAGTATGGATGGCATGATGTTTGTTGGATCCATGTGATAGGTCTCTTGTGTCGAAAGTCTTCCTGGCAAAGTGGAGTCCAGGCTAATGTCCCAAATGTCGGTGGTACAAGTGAAAAGCACGTTTAGCCAGTGATGAGGCTTGTGGATAATGCTCTTGTGTTAGCACCATTAAATGCTTGAAAAATGCAAGGTTATTGCATGAAGAAAGTTGTAGCACGAGATAAACTTCAACTTTGTGCCGAGTTGATTGGCATGGATTTCAATGATTTCTCCCAAATTATTTTCCCAAAGGGAGAATTGTGGGGTCCAGCTAATGGACCCTACCACTATTGAAAATTTAAAAGGAAAATAAGGAGAAAGGTTCACGCATGAACAATAAATTACTGTTCACGCGTGAAGACATGTCAGTGCAAAAACAAATTTTTCAATGCGTGAAGAGGAAATCACTGTTCGTGCATGAAGAGTTCATGCCCGTGAGGAATTTTTCAACGCGTGCTAGTAAAAATTACTGGACACGTATGAAACGTCCTCTATAAATAGAAGCGATGATGAAGCTGAAGATAACAACAAGCAGCAAAGAAGGGCTAGAGTGAAACAAAAATACACAGAGAGTGTGTTATTTTTCTGAGAGTGAAAGGAAAAATAGAGAGTGTGAGTAAATTCAAAGAGTGTAGGGTGTAGGTAAATACATTTAGAATATTTTTTAGTATCATTTTTATTACTCCTTGGTCTTAAAAGTGTAGTATTTGAATAGGAGGATTCTTATGGGAAACACTATATTAACCTCTTGGGTTGAAGAATGTGAAAATGATGTTTTGTAATTATCTTGAATATAGTGGAATATTTTAAGAGTTTGTCCCATAATTTTTCCTAGGTATTTAGGAGTTCCATGTTAAAAATTCGGTATGCAATTTCTTAATCTATTTTGGTGGCATGAATAGTGACGTGGTCCCACTCCAATAAATAGTGATGTTGATCATACTAATCACGAGATTAGTGATGTAATCCGATTGTTGACACTGTCCATGTGAATAGTGACAAGAGGCCATAATGAATAGTGACAAGCGGGTTACAGTAAATTACTATTCATCCTAATATTTATTTTCACTTGCACTATGTTGATTGGTAGATTTAATTCTATTAAATTTATTTTGATATTCATTGCTAGACATTGATATTATTTAATTATATCGTGAATGAGTACCTGAGCCCAATATATACTGTGTCCTTGGCTTTAGGGGTAACAAACTATGTATACAATATGAGTAAAATCGATGGATTTTGTTTTTCGTCGAATTTGGATGATTGTCGTAGATAAAATAACAGAATTTCAATTGCAAAATAAAATGGTTTGGGCCTCAGGCCCTGTAGGTTGACTAGGGCCTAGCTTCTTTTGTGTTTAAAGACTTGGGGCCTTAAACTCAAACTTGGGCCATACACTTTTTCTCAACAACTGTAGAAGAGGATTATAATTCCAACACAGACTCCACGTGTTTGACAAAAAAAAAGAGTCCACGTATTATCTGGCCAAAAAAATAAGAAAGACTCCAAGTAGTATCAACTCCTTTCTACCATGTCCTAAGAAAAAAAAAATTTCTACAGTTCACTATCAAAATTCAAGTGTAATACTTGTTATATAGTATAAAAAAAAAGTTTGTAAATTTATTTATGTCCACCGACAGACAAGGGTTCAATGACTGTAATTTCAACTTACGGGTTCAAAACCGGTTCTCTTTTAATTTGATTCAAAATTGGTCTGAACCGGTTCTATATTTATTTGTGTGTATAATAAGCAGGGTTGACGTAATCATTTAAGTCAAAAATCATGTTCGGTTCAACTTAATTTGGTTTTTCACATTAACTGAACCATGCTCACCACTTAGGACTTTATATATTAAGTAAGTTACACTTGCCTTTGACTTGGAATGTAACAGACACCCCTTTATTTTCAAACTTTGCAGCACAAGTCTGAGGTTTGTAAAAGCCTACATTGACCTCCAATGATAACAATAACCATTAGTGATGTTAAATAGGGTTTGTGTTTTAACAATAACTATTCGTTGTCATCTTCTAAACTCCGCCCTCTTCAGCCGCTGGTTGACTCCATCACCTCGCGGCCAAGCTTTGGTGTCATCTCATTAACCTTTATCATATGCCCTTAGTTTCGCCACTTGTCATCAAGCTCTTCCTCCTCAGGAGCTCTATTTCCTTTCAAATGAGCTTCATTTTCTCTTAACTAAGCTCCTTCTTCACGGCTAAGCTCTATTTCCTTTCTGATGAGTTCCACTTTCTCCCACTGAGATCCTTTCCTGTTAACAATGATTGACTCCATTTGTTTTCATTTAGATGAGGGGAAGTAAATATAAGTGAACAAATAGAGGGATGTTTGTTACATTTCAGCAAATCTTATGGGAGGGGAGTGTAATTTAGCCTTATATTTTGGTTTTTGTTGGCATCACATATGTTGAGAGATAAGTTGGGTGTCTCGTACTCAATGGGTTGGTTTTGTAGAAACTGTGATTGTAATGTTTTAGTTAGTGACTTATTTGCTTAACTTTTGTATTAGGTACTCTCTCCTTTCTATACAACTAATTTATAACTTGTTTCAATGTCAAAATAATAAATCTGACAAGTTCACCTCTGTTCTTATAAACATCTATCGTGTGACACAAGATTATTCTTATTTTATTCATATTACCTAAAATAAACTCTATAGTTTTTGTTGATGTGATCTTAGGCTATTGCCTTTCATCATGGGTCGACCGAAAAAATAAAGCCGGGGGGGGGGGGAAACTTTTGGTGGATTGGTTTTCCTAGGTAGCAATCTGCAAGTCAAAAGTTCGAAATTCAGCTGGAGTGCTGATGTGTCATTAAAGTCCAATTCCATTAAAAACTTAACTGGTGTTTGTCTATTGATGTCCACTTCTCCTTGGTGGAAGTGGTTAAGCTCACCACAGGGATACCACTATGGGGCTTTTGCAAAAAACTGTCATTAGTTGTTTATGTTATTATCAATATTAGCTTATTATTATTATATAAAGAGGATTGTAATTTGTAACCTTTTTTAAATTGTGTTTCTATTCCAAGTCCATTTACGCATTACCGACAATATATATATATATATATATATATATATATTTCAAAGTATTACCAAGTAGAGGTATGCGATCTCTTACTTACGTCCAAGGGTGAAACGAAGATTTTTTTTTTGTCTAAAATATTAAAACACTTAAAGAATAATGTGTTCTTTTTATTTCAAAAATAATAAATTAAAAATAGTAGTTTTTATGTCTAATATTAATTAGCATGATTATTAAATATAACTTGAAATTTGAGAATGGAAATAGAAAAGAATTTATTCAATTAAGGTTGTTTTAGGAATATTAAAACATAAGCATTGAAAAGGGCATGAGAATATACAAAAAGAAATCGCAATAGTCACTCCTAAACTTAGAAAACATTTTAATTCAATTAAAAGAGAGAGTAATTCACTTTCACCAAACTTGTATATTTGTAATTCTTATAATTAATAATCACAATATGAGATAGTAATATTTTACAAAATTAAGTCAACAAACATTAAAATGAATAATTGACTAGTTTAATATACCTCATTACTCAAAATTTGAGCCCAAACGTTATAACAATTGAATAGAATTCCAACAATATTTTGGTCACCAAAGGAGAGCTTGTTGTTATAAACACCAAAAGTACTCCAAAGAGAAGAGAATGTATCGGATCAAGAAGACAGTGAAAAAAGTAGTTTTGGTAATGGCTCTCTCATGCTTTTTGCTTGTGGCACCTACCATTGTTTCTGCAAATTCAAACACAGGTTTAAAGGCTCCAACACCAAAAAATATAGCCCAGTATCCTATTCCTCATTGTAACGAAGGTAAGGTAATTAAATGATTTGTATTCATCTTTCCACCAATTTCTACTACCACTGATACTCTAATAAGCTAAAAATAATTCATATATTTTTCACATATTTCTATGAAGGTTGTGTGTGAACACACTTTATCCGGCCTATATAGAAAACCCAAAAATTTACATAATTCATAATATAGGTGAATTTCTTTTATAGTCTTTGTATTTAGTTCTTTTGACAAAAAAATTTGTTCAGCCCTTTTAAGAAAAAAAAAACGGTCATTGATGAAAAAATAAAAAAATAAATAAAAGAAAAAGTGACAAATGGTTATAATGTTGTCTCCATCTAATGAAGCAACAAACTTTTTCCTGAATGAGCTGACTAATGGCATACATAGAAGAGGATTTATCTGGAATGAGTCAAGAGGAGTCCAAGCATTTACAAGGAGGGAAGGCATAAAACTACCATTAGCAAGGCACCCAAGAGGAGAGAGGATCAACATTGCAGTGCTATCATCATCTTCATAAGAAAAAACATTCATCCATATTACTACTAGTTACTCATTATCATAACCATTACCACTATCAATTTTTTTTTTTACATTTTAAAAAAAATAAAAAGAGATACAAGAGAATCATAAAAAATCTAGAAGGCACTAATAAGGTAAAAGTATCAAGCAAAAATCATCATCATCCTCATATCATCTTAAATCATCATCATTTTCACATCATTAGCCTCATCATCATCAAAACATCCTCCTCCTCTTTTTTCTCATCTATATTCCTCCTCCTTGGCCATTCATCTTATTCCCTAAAATTCATACAATTATTATAATTATAATTTTTTAACCATGAATCCCTCGAAAAGCATACCCCGAAAGAATGACAAAGTTATAATTTTAACTTCATTCTATTCATCCCTCCAATTTGGGGAAAGAAAAATATAAAGAAATGTTGGAATTAAGTGGGATGGAGTTTATCAATTTCCATTCCACTCCACCAAATGTAATGGAATCCAAATAATAAAGCAACTTATGATTTTATTCCCTTCCATCTCACTTCACCATATCCACGAATCCAAGCATACCGTAAGCTATTGTTTGACTCTTTTACATATTATTTATAAGTCAATAAAAGAATAAGAAAAGCAAAAACATAAGAAGATTCAATCAAGTATGTGAAAGTTATCCCTTTTAATTTTGAAGAGCTGAAGTGTTAGAAAAGTCATAGACGAACAATTGATCCTAATCCTGCAATAAGCTAGTCAATTGAATTTGAAAAAAAATTAAATTGAAATAATAAAGTAAACTTTTTATTTTTTTTAAATGAGGGAAAATAAATGTTTTCTTATTGACAAATTTTGCATATACATGAACAAAATTATGCAAATATTAAAGTATCTCATAAACCATATCTATCAAAAACTTGCAAGCTATTGAATATAGGCATATGGATACCCCCACGGACAAGAGTTTTATTTCAGTTGAAATGTAAACAATTTGAATAAAATGGAGGACAATAAGAGTGAACTCTAAATTATTTGATTATAAAAATTAGGATATTATGTTATATACAAACCATTTTTCTTAAAAATTTAAATTGTTAGATAAAGTCACATGATTAATTTAATATCTAACATGACATGCCTTTGTACATTAACATTCTTTTCCTATAGGAATTTTAAATATCAAAACATATAAACAACAGAAATTAAATCCCTATATAACACCTAATAATTAACCCAATACACCTTAGGTCTGATTAATTACTAGACTTTCTCTTTGCTTTGTTCTTAATCATGCTTTGAAAATACTTAGTGAATTACGAGCCATTTTTTAAAAAACATAATTGAAAACGTGAGTGCGCATAACGTGAACAATAATTGAGATAAAACAAAACGAATAGACATATCATGAAGAAACACATCATATTAGCTCCATCATATGACATCCATAATTACATATCACATAGATATTTTGCCTACCAACAAAATAAGACTAGATGTAGGCAATCTACAAAACATAAATAATATATGGATGGAAGGACATCCATTAATGGCACCTAGTAATAACACTCCAGGATAGGATAGATGAAATATACGAGTAAACTTTATTAGTTAGACTACAAGTGAAAGCCTCAATGTGAATCAGAACACTTCCTTCGTTTTAAAGACGAGATGAAAGAAAAATAGAGGGAGTGAGAAACTTATAAAAGAATCTAAGTAGGGTACTCACCTCATGATGCATTGTGTCATCATCATCGTCCCAGAACCTCGAGTTTCATTATGAAATAGTGAGCATGCTAAGATTGATTTATTAAGTTCGAAAATATACTTTATGAGGTTCGTGTTTAATCATGCGTTTATAATGCATCATAAACTTAGCATGTCATGTTTATAATGAACTTTTCCTTTTATCAACACATCATATCATTCATCATCATATCATAAATACTATGCATAAAATAACATCATATTTCTCATCATCAAATCATAAATACTATGCATAGAAGAACATATTTCTATCATCATATCATAAATACTATGCATAGAAAAACATCATATTTCTATCATCATATCATAAATACTATGCATAGAAGAACATCATATTTACATCATGCATTACTTAGTTCCTTAGGTGACTTAAAGTTACTTCCATCATCATTTTCCTGGGCCACCTTATCTCCACCTTTTGGGAGTAATTAGGTTATTTCATCCTTGCTTATCAGCACATACTTATCCCTTTTGATAAGTAAAAATTCCTTCTCTACCCTTTGAGAGGACTAGGGGCAAGAATCATCTTCATATATTGAATTTCCAAAGGATCATTTTCTCAAGATCACCTTTTCATCACCTATAGTCTGATGGGTCCAAAGGGTCATTTCCTCATATATTTTGAGTCACCTTTAAGTCTTTGCATGTTATATCATAATTATCAATATGCATGAACATTTTCATTGTTTGAATAGCAACTATAACATGCAAGCCATGAAATCATTCAATAATATCAAATTCTATAGGCATTACATCATCATATAATTGACATTTTAAGCATAAATCTACATAGACTTATCATTTAAAACATCAAGAGGCATCATCATCAATTCTTACCAAAAGTTATCTCAACGAAACTCTAATTCGGCAACCTCAATTATTGAACTAATTAATTATGCATCTAAGGGATTCATTACCATCATTACCATTAATTATAAGCCTTAGGAACATTATTAGACTATATGGGGCAGCATAGGCAGTAAATTATTCTTAAGGTTTTAATATGTAGAAGTTCATTTTAACCCTTTTTTACCCTTTCCCTACGATGCCAAAATTAATTACTAACCCAATTATGAATCATTCTCCCTTATCTAAACATAATAAAATCTGGTTCTTAAGGCCACTAAAGGTTCAAGATTGTATAAATTTCATTATCTAGAGTTCTAAAATCTTGCTTTACGGTTGTTTTATATAGCTAGTTTCTCTTCTAACTTGCATATAATTGTTCCCTCATCAATAAACATAATAATCACAACTTTAAACATATTAAATCATCATCATACATTGGTAATAAATTCAGATTAGTGGCTGAATCATGAACCTATCATAATCACATTTTAAGTGTACATGGAATATTAGTTTCTTGTAAATCTTTGCAAGGCCTCAAATTTCTTTTAGAAACTAATTCTTTTTGCTAAACTTGAAAGAATCTTCATGATTAAAATTCTCACTTAAGATAAAAGGAGCAAGTCTTGATCTTAAGAGATTTATGTGATATCTTAGAATCATAAACATGCTATGCAACCTCATTTTAATCTTGTCATTATAAGGTGATAACTTGGAATTATAAACATGATATGCAAATCCATTTCTTTATCTTTAAGATTTAAGGTGATGACTTGAAAATTAAACATGATGCAAGAGCTTGAAATATAAATATGATGCAAGAAACTAAAACGGTGGTAGTCCGCATGGACAAGTGGAGAAAAAGAATCTTAAGAAATCGAGCCGGGTACTGGACCTGAAGGGAGAAGAAAATTATTATTACATCTTTTTAAGCTCCAATCTCAAGACTTCTTAAAGAATTAATTCTTTAACTCCAATAATCTTATTTCTTTGCTTGTGATACTTGGGCAAGTCTTTGAGCTCTAGGATCTTTAGGTGATGACATAAAAATAAACATGTCATGCGTTGATTCTTTTAGCCATTATAAAATAAAGTGGAGCATAAAGTAAATATGAGATGCATCTCTTTATTATCTTTAGAGATTAAGTGACAACTTGAAACATAAACATGAAATGCAAGCTTGGAAATTTAAACATGAATATGCAAGTTCATTTATTCATTCTTGAGAATTTAGTGATGACATAGAAAGTAAACATGATTATGCAAGGCATAAACTTAAACATGGATGCAAGTTCATTTGATTTCTTTACTAGAGTTCCTTCAAGACTTTATAGAAATACAAATTCAATATATATATCTTAACAAGACAAAGTGAGAAATACATCTTTCAAATTCTAAACTCAAGATCATAAAATCATCATAAAAACATCATTCTTTAAAGTTTTGCATCAAGTGGAACTTTCAAGCTTTAGAGGCCTAACTTGTGATGGATTCACAACCCACCTTCAAGGTCCTCATCATCAAGCCATCATCTTAGTTCCACCTAGGCCATATGGCCAAATTGGTTAAAGAAAAATGAAGAAGAAAACCAAATGAAAAACTAAGGTAATCCATAAATCATCATTTTGATAAGAACAAACTTAGCAAAACATAGAAATAAATTAAAACTACTCCCTACCTAATCTGATTTGAAGGAAAGGAAGAAACTTGGTTTCTTGGAGTGAAATGAAGAAAATATTCTTGAAAACTTGAAGAAAAATTCAGCCAGAGGAGGAGGAAATGAGAAGTTTTGGTTAAAACTAGAATTTGTAAGTTATGAGCAAGGCTTCCAAGGCTCCTAAGCAAGCATATTTATAGAGGAATTCAAGCTCATGTATGACAAGAGGAGGAGGCATAATTTTCATTTTTCATGGGGAACAAAGGAGGAAAATCATTTCTTGTTTAAGGCATGTTTTATGCCATGTTTTAGGGAATTTTTTGGCATTTTGTTTAGTGCATTATCTTCAATAATTCTAATGATTATGGATGAGTTATTTCGTGCATTACAGCCTCATGGAAGAGGGTTTGTGTGTTCCATGTATTATTTAGGTGTAGGCAAGGTATTCATGCAATTTAGAGGATTTACGTTAAGGGCTTAGATGAATTAGTAAGCAATTTGAGTGTTTAAAGCAATTTTAGGTTCTAATCAATTTAAATAAATAATTTTGACTCTAGATTAGTAATTAGAATTTAATAAGCTTTAATTTGAGCCTAATATTGCTTAGGTTTCGTTAAAAATAAAAATCTCAAAATTTGTAAAACTGACAAAGAAGAAACGTTCATTTTACTTAAAAATTTGAGACTCAGCTTAACCAATGGACAATCATAACTTAAAAACATCTTTTAAAACATTTTAGTGAGGTTCGGCTAATTGATAAATTGAATTAAAACGGCGGGCGTTTTGGTTATTTTTGTTAAAGCTCAAAATTATGTTTTCCTCTATTAACACACATAACACAAACAATCCCTTATTATAAAAACCCCTTTGAGGATGGGTATTATTTTAGTAAAATAACCATTTTGATTTTACACGTATAGAAAATCGGTTTAACTCTCTTAATTGCTCCTAACTTTCTTCTAATGTTATATTCCTTTTTAGGATTGTCTTCTGAATTATATAAAAAATACCTAGGATAATTTAATTTTAAAAACATAAAAATTACATAAAATTAAATACACCCTACACCCTAATAATCAAATTAATCTTGAATATTACATGTACAATAACAATTAAAATATTGCATTAGAATTACTTGGGAAAGGTGAAGGACGAAGACAATGAATCAATAGTCATCTTATAACCTAATAGATAAAACACAAAATTAGAGAGAGTTTCAATAAAAGATTTTAGAAGATTTACTCCTCCTATTTCATATTAGATATTATATGTAATGGTATTTGTAACATCATATGCTATTTTATGGATTGATAACTGTGTAAACCACAAGTATTCTCAACGTGTTTTGTGTTTGTCCTTATGCACACGCTCCTAGGAAAACTTTCAAAGTCACACATCCCAAAATTTCTTAAAGTCAAGCACGCTTAACCGTAGACTTCTTTAGTGATGGGATATCGAAAAGAAGATGCATCTTATTAGTATAAGTAGTACCAATCAATTCATATAAGTTATCCTTAAGTATATAGTCTCATACCTACAGTCTAGATCTCTCATTTTGGTGTGTAATCAATTCCTTCATGTACCTATCGCTTAAAAGCCTACAGAAGCGCTTATTGTGCCTTCATGCAACGATCGCTCTCCTCCCTTGTCAACCTTGCGTCATAGTATTAATGGATAATGGAGCAATCATGTATATATGGTTAAGAGGAGGGTCTCTCTTTATGTTAGTAAAGTGATGAGTTAGATCACCCATCACACTGAAACATATACACAAGGACTCATAAACACATCCATAATAAATAATGTTTTACAACAATTAACCCAGCACCAACAAGTGATCACAAATCATTGGACTTAAACAATAAACTCTAATTATCTAACATTCAATTAATTTGAATCTAAAATAAATCTAATATTGATTTATCTCACTTCACAAAATTATTTCAACATTTTCATTTTTCTTCTTTGTTCCTGTTCTAGTGGTTTATTTTGAATTCCTTTTTCTTTTATGCTAGCTCTTTGATTATCTGTAAATATTACGTATTTAACTGTCCTAACTTCTCTATTATTCTTGTTTAAGGATTCTTTTTAAGCTTTTAGACTGTATTGATGCTAATAGCTAGGGAAGAAAGCAAAGATATGCTTAGTGTTAGTTAATTAAAAATCCTAATTTCAATTTGATTAAACATTTTTAAAAAGTGAGCTTACGTGCACTGATTTAATATTGTTTAAAAAGAATATTAGCATTTGGCAACTAGAGAAATTAAACTTTATATACTTTCGGTTGGAATCTATTTACGTGGGAGAATATAGATGAAGACAATTATTGTCGAATAAAATGATCGTTTACATATTTTCTTTACAGTTAAATGTATAAAATAATGTAACCAAATTAAATAATTAAAACATACATTATCACCACCGCTACCTAGAATGATAATGGCAATAAACTAAGGTGGGATGTTGCTTACTCCTCAGACAACAATCTTCATTTTGAATTAATTATTGTTTGCTTGTGTTTATAAAATTGAGAAAATGGCTGGATGATATGGGAACTTGGTCATACAGCCAGAGAGCCATGGCCATCACATAGGTGCCAATCATGTTTACAGAAAGTGGAACACCGCCACTATCATTATTTTCAGTGAGGCTATATTGTTATAAACTTTAACAAAAAGTAAGTTTAGTAGTTGAATGGAACAAAATAATATAAAATTGGGCTTTCTGTAACAAGAAAATAAAAAAGAATAAGATAAAACCTTTGCTAAAGTTTAGATAGTTTAGTTTCATTATCTGATTGTAAAATATATATACCACATAATCTGTTTTAGCTAGTATATAGATAGATTGCATTTAGATACTACAACTTTTAATATTTTTTAATTTTTGAAAGTTAAAAGTTATATTTTTATTTTTTGTTCTGTTTAGCTAAACAGTTTATTACTTTCTAAAAGTTATTCTTAATACTTTTTGATAAATTAACATATTTAGCTTCTTAAGAAACAATTTCTAAAACACTAAAAGTAAGCACTTTTATTATTATTATTATTATTATATATAAATATAAAATAATTTATTTATAAGTTATTTTTTAAAAATTATTTTTATATAAGAATTTAAATAAATTATTTATGATCAACTTTGTTTAAAGCATGTTGGTTAGCTACCTATGTAGCTATGAGTTGCCTCCATTTATTTCGGTCTAACATCATTTTCTTCGCTGTTGAATAGTATTTTAGAATATTAGCTGTCTCAAAAACATCGAGAAATTAAACTAAACTTAATAATTCAAGCTCCATATAAGTCTTTATGCCATATCTAAATTCCCTGAGATGCGCTTCTTTTCTGTCAGCATCACAAATGTTTCAACTTTTAATTAACTAATAACTTCTTTATGTTCGCCCGTGTGGCTGTGGGGACAAAGGGGAAAAAAGTTGGGGAAAGAAATCAAGAATAAATGCTTGTGAATTGTGATCTTCAGGTTCTTGTGGCTACAATTTTATAATTTCATGGTCCATATATCTTTTATTTGAATGTGACTCTCACGGATCGCCAACTTTTCCATAAGATCGATCAAACGTTGGTGACCACAAACTGAAATGTGAACATTTAGTCGAATTCATTGAAATTATACTTCTTCCATGTTATAATATAAATGGTTTTTCAGATTTTTTTTCTATTTCAAAGTATAGGTCGTTTTTACGCTTTAATAAACTATTAATTTTGTGCATATTTTCACATCATGAGAGAGATTGTGAAATTTCACAGAATATATATATATATATATGTAGAGAGAACGAGTGTGAATTATGATTACTTAATAGAAGGAAAATATATGATGAACAGTATAAAAGATATTTTCATCTTTTTATAATTTTTTTAGAAAATTAATGCTGTTAAATCATTATCTTACTCCTTATACATAATCCAAAATGACTTATATTTTGAGATGGAGGTAATTTAACATTGTACTCATAGTTGGCTGTTAATTATGATTTTAAATTACCATCTTGATCATAATTACAATTGCTGTCAAAATTATGGCTGTGTTGCAATCACTGTGAATGTAAAAAGAAAAAAATGCTTAACATGGCTGCAATTATTACTATGTTGTACTACAATTCTCTAATAAGTAATTATAAAATCATAAAAAAAATACTATTTCCATTTTCAAATAATAATTTATTTTTTTTTATTTTTTCATAAATAATTTTCTATCTAAAAATTTAAACAATATTAATTATTTTTAAAACTATATCTCCTATTAAGTGAAGGAATGAAAATATATTTAAAGATAATTAGAAAAAAGAGATAAGCGATCAATAAGAATAATTTTATAAAATATATTTAAATTTTTCTAATATTATAATCTTTTAATCATTTTTTATTTATGTACACATTTAAAAATAAACAGTTATTTAAGAATGAAAAATAATAATTATAAAAATTATTATAAAGTTAATACTGTCATTACAATTAAGATCGATTGCACACCATTACTTAAGATTATGCTGCAAATACATCCTCAATTCATTATATTCATTCATGAAAATAAAGCTTACATATAGTTACATATGATGACGAAAATAAATTAGAAAAAAGAAATATAGGAAAATGATAAATGTTAATTATATCGTTTATTTGTCTCATAATAGCACAGAGAAGCACTCATACAAATTTCATATTTTATACTTAGATACACTTGCAACAGAATTTATGAGTCTCAAAAATATATAGTTGTGCATATGAATAAAACTGATGAGACTCAATCTGTGAATTTACCCAAATATAAAGTACTAAATTTGTATCTATACAATAATCTCTTCCCATCAACTAACTACTATTCCATTGTTCATATACTCTAAAATCAGAATCCCCGAATCTAACTTGAACCTCTCAAGGGAACACACACAATCAAATCACCAAGATGATCCATATAGTTGAGGCATCCATTATTATTACTAATCATGATTTTAAATTGCGGTTGCAGTTCATCGTTACCATCTGTGATATGAAAAATTGCAGAAAGACATTGCTGACACAGTTGCAATTAATTATCACTGCGATGCGATTCCAAAAAATGCTATTATAAAAGCAATATAGCAGACACAATGAGTTGCGACCGCAATTTAGAACCGGATGTTATTAATGGTTGAATTTTCTGGTCAAAAGGGTAGCTCTAAGTTCGGCAACATCATCAATGTCCTTCATGTTCTCGGGTTTGTAGTAGCCAGTGACTGGGTCAGGGACCCATGACACCTTTTCAGCAGCTGCCACCTTGTCTTCCACTGATTTTGGTGCCATCTTGCCGCTAAGTGAGGCTGCTCCTCCCCTGCTCCCTCCACTCTCTGCCGTTGCCGCATATCCACGCCTGCAATTACCCCCCATATAAAAGACCTTATTATTATTCTGCTCTTATATTGTAATAATAAAATATTATTATCGAGCACTCTTATATTATATCTTTGAGCCAGTCTTAAAACTGTTTGTTATGAATAAATAAAAAAGAATCATTATTTTTTATCAATCACGACATATATTTACAAACAAGTTCAGTTTATTTAAACAGTTTAAAAAGATTGAAGTTTATTTTTTTTATAAATAAAATTGTGAGGAAAATAGCTATTACAGTTTCAGGATGAAACATTTACGGTTACTACCTCTCTCATTAACAAGTGGACTTTTCATGATTTGAACTTGTGCTTTTGTATTTATGGAAAATCAAACTACTTACCACGCAACTAATAACTTATTAATAAGACTGATGTTTAATTTGAATGAAAGAGTATGCATTGTTTTGCTTCTATATTAATGTATAATAAAAGTAGAAGAAGTTACCATAAAACTATATTAATATTCATTTCATATGATTTGTCTCTTCACCCTGCAATTAGGCGCTTAAACTGAACACCTTTTAATAGTGTTTTTTCATACACAAATCTTGAAATTAAACTGGAATACATGTTTTTTTGGCAGTTAACTGGACTACATGTTTAATAGACCCAATAGTTAAAGTGTTTATTTAATTATTATTGAATTCCCGGAACAATTTGATAACCATTAGAACAAGAATACTCGGAGTAAAAGTTAAGGAAACCACATAGAACCAAAAACCAAAAGAAAAAGAAGAAAAGCAAAGGAAACTGCTTTGGCTGTGGGTTGCCAGCGAATTCGAATTGAAGACCAACAAGTTTCTCCAAAAAGAAACTTATGATTAAAATTTTTTGCCTTAGCCTTTTTGGTATGTAAATGAAGTTAAGTCAAAACACCCATAAAGTCTAAGGAGAAAGCTGAGAAGATGAGAACAAAAAGAGAATAAAAAAAAAACATTGTGGTACGTACCTGGTAAGAGGATTGGAGAATCCGTCAACAAGGAGAGCAGAGAGAACCTTGACATTGGTGAAAGAGCGAGCCATATCATCAACAATTTATTTATTTTTTGTGTATTAGAGTTGAAATCTAGGAAAAGGGTGTGTAGCTAGAACTGCAGAAAAGCTTGTTCCTTTGAAGTGATCGGTTTTTGTGTGAAATTTAATGAATAGAGAGAGAAAAACAAGCTTTCCACAGCTAAGATTAGATGAGCTTCCTTAACCTTTCCCCAGAAAATAAGCTTGTGATGTGCTGAGGGAGAGAGTAGTAGGGTGTATATATAGACCAAGGGAATGAAACAAAGCCGAGGGGACACGTAAGAAAGAGTTAAAAAAGAAAAATTGCTTGCATCATTAATTAGGTAATTAAGATACCAGCCCCGTCAAAATCAGCATCTGCGCCACATCTTTCTTGACACCTAGACCTAGGTTCGTTGATTAGTGAGTGCCCCCTTGTGGTTGCACAGTTTTTTTTTATTTTTTTATTCCAGGTGCTTCAATTTTACTTGATGTAAATTCTTTGGTTTCTGTTGTAATACAGGATCTTAGGTATAGAATACATTCTTAAATTATTTTTAAAAAATTATCATCTAACTTTTAATTCTAATTAAGTTTGTATGCAATTAGAGTATATATATTTTTTAACCTTCTTATCAAATCATTTTATTTATATAATTTTTTAAATAGTGTGTAAAATTTAACCATTTTTAGTCATGTAATAATACATAACTAAATAATTATGTTAAAAAAAGGGTTATGATATTAATCCATAAAAATTAAACTCTACCAATATTATTCCAAAATCTTATTTGATTATGTAACATGATGTTTTACGTTTTGAGTGATTGAAAAATCGAAGTTTTAAGGGAGAACTTAGATATATTACTCATCTAATTTGATTTACTCTCCACGGAATATCTTTGCGACCAAAATCAGATCGCATTCATAACTACCTTATCTTTAAATCAAAATATATAATCTCATGATTACTGCTAGATTAATTTAAATATTTTTGTACAAAAAATTTAAAATTTTGATATTTATTCCTTGTAAATAAAGTCTTAAATTTTAAGTTATAATATCAATAGATAGAGTATAAAAAAATGATTTATTTTCATAACAGGTATTTCACATTCTGAGAGAGGTAAGAAAAATTCATGGGATCCAGTGAAAAAAGAAAATGGAAATTCCATTATTGCTAAATCTATTCACAAATTCAATGAAAAATGAGATAGAGTTAACATGAGAATTAGTTCTGACCCAAATTAAATTAGTTCGAAGTCTAATAAATTTCCGATACTTATAAAATTAAAAAAATCTAATCTCATAAATATTGATCACGAAAAATCTAATTTTGTCAATCGTGTAGTATTAAATTATTATTGAATTTGTGAATTGTTTTATTCGAAAAGTGAAATCGAGAGTGGCGAATAAAGATAATGAAAGGGTACCACCGCCACGAATCGCGCCAGGAAAAGGTCGGCGCTCCCTTGGTGAAGCAACCACAAAAAATTATTATAGCAGACAAGATTTTATGATTTCATTTATGATATTTCAATTATAATTTATAGTTTGGTTTATTATAAAATGACATAATTTGGTGTCTTTTTTAACTATTAACATCTAGAATAAAATGACATAATTTGATTTCTTTTAGCGTTAACTTTTTAATTCATTTATATGACTCAAATTTTACATTTTATTTAAAGAAAATAGTAGGAATGAAAGTGAGTCATTTAGCTTGGTTAGATAATGTTCAGGTTTGGTTAGATAATGATCAGCTTGTCTCGAGCTCAATAAAAAATAAGTCTAATAAAAAATAATCCCTCATTGTGGATTCTAATCTTACTTCAAATTCAAAATCTTACTAGTTAGTACTTGACTTTGTAACCGTGAATATTAGTCTTTGATGCACAAATCCTAATAAATTATTGGACTATTTTTTTTGGGTAAGAAATTATTAGACTGATTTGAATCAAAGTTAATATTTTGAGAGACTAGTTTAATTTATTGATATATAGTTAAGAGATTGATATGAATCATTTATATTTATAAATATTAAAATAATTCACAATTATAAAGATAAGAGTTAATTCATCAAATCTTAAATTTTAAAAATCAAAACGACTCTAGTATATAATTCAGTAAAAGTAAATATTAATTCTTTAGAGGATATGACATGACTTCATTATATAATGTGGGAAAGCAATGGTCAAATTGGATCTAACAATCCCAACTTACTAGTTGTTAGGTCAGTTAGGTGGCTGGCTTTAGGAACCTTCATACACAACTAGCGCCGCCCCATCTCGGTATCTAATATGCTTCCTGGCTAATCAATCTCAATCATGCTTTCAACTTTCAAGTATTGGATTCTCCTTATATGAGATTTACTTACAATGGAATGTGCTATGTTTCCGAGATGAGTTGACATTAGCCGCCTCCTAGGAAGTTCTCCCACATGCCACAGATAATAATAATGGAAATCGGATTTATTTAAAGTTGTATTGGAAAGTATTATGAGCAATTATCTCATGCCCAACCTCTCAGATGTAGACAAGGCGCAATAATAACACTATTGAGTGGAGGTTTATCTATACCTCCAGGTGTTTGGGAGAATAATTCCTCAAAAACAAGAATTGATTGACACTATAATAATCCTGGTTATTATAAGAACAAAAATTAAAGAGAAATATTTAGTCAATTCTAGTGTATAGAGGTACATGAAGACAAAATAAATATGTAATTCATGCATCTTTATACACTAAAAGTGTAAAATTATTGTAAAAAAATATTGTACATTAAACATTTCTCAAAAGTAAAAAAACTTATTAAAGTTTAATTTCTATGTATTATTAATATTATAAAAATATTCATATTTTTAGTTAATAGAATTTCTTTAAAATGATAAATTATAATAGATAATTGCAACAATAAATAATTATTCTTCATACAATTTATATTTTGGTGAAATTCTATTAATTAATAATTAATATATATAAATTAAATTATTTTTTAATTCAGTATATAAATTAAATTAAAAAAGTACATATTAAAAGAATATATATATATATATGTTATAAAAGAAAAATAAAACAAAAAGATCATTGGCAAGAATGAGAAGGGGCAGGTAGGGCCTTGCCCTCTCAATATTTTTAGCCTTTTTTATGAACCATTTCTACATCAATCCCTGATCATTGGCTATATCTTCTATGATCATGTATGACTAATGCTATGTATTTAGAAAAATATATCTAAATTTTTTAAAAGAAATCATGATGAATGCATGATAAAATAAAGTGATATAAGTAATAATCACTAATTTATTTAATAATTAATAATTATATCATATCATTATGAATAAATTCCTCACTATCTAGCAATTTTCTTCCTGCATTTTCTTTTTTTTTCTCATTAAAAGAAAATAATTCTTTTTTTTTTTCATCTCGGAGATTTCTCATGCCACAATTAATTTGAACAAGTGCACAAATTCGTCAATGAAACAGTGGACGCGGCCGCAGGATTCGAACATCAAATTAAGTATGTGTGATATGGAATGAATCAAAATTTGGGCCACGCCACAATGGCATCATAATCATGCATCGACTCATCAATTCATGTCATGCGTGGCCGGGTGCCTTCATAAAATCTATTTTGTTGTTTTCTTACCATTCAATGAATTCCATCTGATGGGCTGTGGTCATTCATGCATATTCACTGCAATTATTATATACAAGATACCATATACTTGCTGTCGTTTATTAATTGTATTAATGAAACCAATGAATTCTGGTATTTTGATGTGATTGACATTTATTTTATTGGATTTTCTGAGCAGCCACCGAGGCATTGGTTGCTCAAAATGAGAGAAATTACGGTCCCTCCGGTTTAATTTATAATTAAAAAAACACAAATTTTAAAAAATAATAAATTGGTCTTAATAGAATTGTATAAATAGAGACAACATTGTCCCTATATTTTTCTATTATTGTAATTACTTTACTATTTTATTAACATATTACTTTCATTAATATAGCTAGCACTTTGACTTACCCTTGTGTCTATTAAGTAACATTTTTTTATTAAATTTGTATATGTTGTTAATATAATTTTTCTTATACGAATATTCAATGATATATTATTATGTTTTTAAAAGAAAATATCTGCTTAAAAAATAAGAGTTTCAGAGGGGAAACAAAATTAATGTTATCTTGAAAGGAAAAAATTAATGGTATCTTAATATTATAAATTGATAGATATTTTGAAGAAGAAAATTAACACATAAGTGCATGCTTTAATTAAATTATTTATGTAAATTAAACAGGATTTATATGTAAGTGCATGTCTCTATATATAAATGTATACTGATTTAAGTCTGATTGTGTTGAAATTGTTACCATTACCTTTATATACGTTTATTAAGCCTAAAAGTGTTGAGATTGTTGTAAGCACTTCCATAGCACTTGTTAAGCGTAAAAAGTAAAAGCATGTCATCAAATATTAACATTTTTTTTTTAAAAAAAATGTCATAGGGAATTAGGGAGCACCTGCTAGAGGTAAGGGTGTTTATAACCACCATTAGGTAACCCCAACTTGTCCAATGTTTATTGGTAAATTGGATTATACTTCCTCACCAAACTTAAAAAGTCAAATAATTCTTTTAGGGTATAATAATTAGTAACAATTATAAGATTTTATAGGTTAATTAATATATTTACATAACTCAATGTTATTTTTAATTGATATTGTCTGTTTTGAAACATATATGATAAAATATCTCTTATTTTTTATTTTTTTATGTAAAATTTCATAATTTTACTATGTATAATATTCAAATCTTCATATATTGTTTGAAGGTTGAATTAATTTGTTTAACCAATCACTTTAAGTTATTATTGATTGAATTGGAATTTAAAAACCTTGACCTAAAAAATTAAATTGAAATTTGGGTTTAATCCAACTAACCCTTATATACCACTAAATAGAGGCATTTGTGCCTAGCTAGCTATTTTGTTCCACTAAGCCTAAACATCCTTTGGAGAATAACAAGGGCCATATTAGTTACTTCACTCTTACAATGGCTATAGGTCCCCCCAATGAGCCACTCTGAGTCAGATACTTGAATGCCCCTATCAAGGGCAAAAAATTAGATTCTGAACCATAACACATGGTAGTAAAAAAATGGAATCAAATTAAAATCATGCACCGATGCACGCGCGGAGGCCACAAGTTCACTTTGACTATTTATGGTTTACCAATGAAAGTCAACTGTAACTTGTGCTCAATACATTTACCAGCACCAATTTGATGCATCCTTATCCCTTCAAGTGTGCAACATGGTTACTGGTTATGTTTAAAATTTGCCAACTATATTGAACAAAATATCAATTACTATCACCTAGTCATTTTCTGACTGGCAAAGTAACAATAGGGCGCCATCTGAAAATATAAAATAAAAGGACGCACGCGGAGAAACTTAAGGGGGGTGAAATAGATTTGAAGCATGCTGGATATAGTTTTTCTTTTTTTTTTCCTAAGCAGAAACAATTGATTTGTTTTATTGGTAAGTTATCTGGAAGAATGTCCACTATATTATAGGATGTTTTCCACACAGAATAAATTAATTTAAGCACATATATCCAAAGATAAGGTCGTTGTTTATGAGAATTTAAAATTAATGCTTTGGCTATGCTTAGTTTTGTTGTTACTAACTTATGTATATATTATAGCCTTATCCACGTCACTCTCCTTAACTTTTGATTGTTGTGTAGTACGTATCATCTGTACAGTATAGAAAATTTGTCCAACTTCCTCAATTGCATAAGTCATGCTTATCTATTTGATATTGATATTTTGTTTAATAAAAGGTTTGGGATCAATTTTGATGCGTCAGTAAACCCCTCGATCAACCTGCCTAATTATAACGCTTATATATATTTTATGATTTTTTAAAATATGTCTTCATAGCAATAGATCATATATTTTCAAAGTATAATCACAAGTGACGTTGTCGTCTTAACTATACTTAAGGTTTACACCATATATATATATATATACATAAAATTAAAAAAAATATAAATGTATCTTCGCACACTAATGAATTATTATCATGTTATCTTACATAAAAAACAAAAAGAATTGCTATCATATTATCATTTCAATGCATCACCCGAGTATTAACTTAATCAATGATGGTGCTACACACTGAAATGAAAATAGGCAGAACATGCATAGTTTCTGTTTTTGGGTCGAGCGGGAGAACATAGTTCAACTAGCTACATTCAAATGAAGTGATATGGACCATTACGAAAAAAGAAAACATGCCAACTCATTCCTATATAAATTATTGCCAAAAATTTAAGGGTGCTTTTGATTTTAAAAAAGTTTTCAATTTTTTTTTGTTTTTATGATTTTACAAAGAAAATAAAGAAAACAGTGAAAATTATAAAATTTAATTTTCAATATTTTTTATAAAATTCTGAAAATAGAAAAATAAAAATTATTTTCTAATACGAAACGCACCTAAGGTTTTAAAATTCTAAATGGAGTTTTTATTGGGTCTTGGGTCTTTTTTGGTCTGACAACAAGGCTACCAATTTTATTAACTTTTTATCTGCTCGTATTGGGCCAGGGTAGTGTATCACCCTTTAAGAGACAAGCAACTTGCAAAATTATCAGGCCTTACTCAGGAGATACGATCCAAAACAAAAATGTATCTAAGAGGCTGAGAAGCCCAATGGTCTTCATGATCAATACAATCATGACAAACCAAAAAAAAAAAAAAAGATGTGGCATAAAAAAATCTAGACTAAAACTCAAATTACTCCTCAAATTTATAATGGAAGATAAATTAATCCCTCGATTTGAAAAATCTCACATTAGTCACTCAAATTTCACAAAAAGGGATAAATTTGTCTATCTATAAAATGTCATCTAAGTTGTGTCATTTAATTTACTTACGCATACTGCGAACTTGTTTATATATACTGTTAACTTTTATGATGGATCATAACTTACCTCACTCTGATAAACAAAGTCGTTAGACCTTTTTCATCTGCTATCTTACCATAGCTCTCTACTCAGAAGAAAGATTTTGATTTTAAGTTGACATTTGTTTTACGCAAAGAAGTTAGAACTCACTTATGAAAATTAACAGTATACGTAATAATTAACAGAATATGGACATCTTTGTTAACAGTTTAATAATAATTTAACGGAAAGACTAACTTTCTTTTATAAAATTTGGAGACTAATATGAGATTTTAAATTTGAGGACTAATTTATCCTCCACTATAAATTCTAGAGATTAACTTGGGATTTTAGTCAAAAATCTAATATAAACCGACTTATTATTTGAGGTGAGGTGTTTAGGTGAGTTTGACTGTGATTAACCTGGGAAGTTGGAAATTGGGATTGTGTGCCTTGATTTGGGGGTAGGATGACTACCGGAAGTATGATGATTGGTGGGTATGAAACTAACAATTTAGTGTCAAACATGAAAGCACGACCAAAAAAAAAGAAAAATATGAAATATGTATGGATACTTCAGTTAGCAGAAGTTTGTGTGATAGAAAATTGCTAGGAGATTTGGCATCATAACTTGTTTCTATAGGGAAAGGAAGGAAGAACCTTGCATTGACTTTATATGCTCACTGGTATTACATTTTTGAGTTTTTATGGGATACATTTGTACATTGCCAAAAGTAGAAAATAAAGTGATTTTCATACATGTCAAACAATATAAAATTTAAAAATCTCATAGATTGTTGTAAGTTGCATATTAAATATTGACCGGTGAGATATTATTCGTGAGAGATGCATCATAAAAGATAAAATATATAGTCCTCAATATAAGTTATCAAAATATGCATACCATCTCAACGGCTGACAATAAATTAAAGGTATAAATTATTGTAGACAAATCCCTGTCAAAAATAGTGTCAAATAAATTATTAATCTAATAAAAGAACATCTTGTAATCCCTCACCATTAAAAATATAGGGTAAATTAATTTCTTCTTAGCATTTTCAAAAAATTTATAACATAGATTGATCTCTAACAATTTATAAAATAGTTCAAATTGATTCTAAATAAAAAAAGATAAATAATTCATTTGAAATAGTGAGAGTTATACACGTATAATAATAGATCATGTTGGTATTTATATTTTTTCAAATTTTTTTGTTGCATAAAGTTTATGGTTTGGCATTGGTCATCCAACAAAGATCACAACAACCCTAGTCCTTACAAGGGGTTCTTACGTAATTATCCACAAATAAAAAGTTCACATTGGTCAACGGAGTTAAACCCACATCCTTGTGAGATATGGATCAACTCCTTAACCACTTGTGCCACGCTCTATTTGCATATTTATACAATTTAAAATTATTGATTTAATTTTTAACTAGTAGTTTTTTTAATTTTATTTTCTTTTATAAAAACATTAAGACTATAAATTCTTCTTAGAAAGTATAGTAGGGGAGACATAGAGTTGAATATGAAACCATCCACTCAAAGGTATAAGAATAACTACAATTACATGTTCAACTGTAATTTTTAATAAGCAGTTAAGATTATATATTCTATTCTCGTCAGTATATGATAAGAGTTCTAAAGAAGCCAAATATTCGAATTATGCTACATAAATATCATGAACATATATTTTATAACGAAGGCTTTCTAAATATTTGCAGTCACAAAACTATGTTATTGGTGTCATTCAAGATTTTGGAATTGCCTATAACTATATATACAAAACCATGCATGAGGGCATAAAAAACTGGTCAACAATATTCCCAATTCCATATGTCAATGATAGGTGACATGGCATACTTTGACTTTGTTACGTCTGCGAGACATAGCATGCACACAAGATGCTCCATTAGCTTGCGTTGCAAGAATTGTGAATTTCACTCTGGACCACGGACTCCTGTGATGCAATTGTACAGTTAACACTTTTTTATTGGTCTCTCTGTTGTATAGTTAACACTTGATCCATCCAATTACCACATATCTATTAAGTATTAGCTATAAAAATAGTCATTACTTAATGGATATCACAGGTCTTATTTGATATTTATATTTGTTACAACACCTAATATTCTGCCATTTTTTGTTGTTGTATTTTGTGTACATTATAGTGGTTTTGGCTCACCAATGTATCACGATAAGTTTGAAGTTTTGTTCTCATTATTGAAAAAAATTGGCTCTAAAAATAGCTTTATTAGTGAATAAAGACTAAAAGTAGGACTTAAGGATCCTCTACTATTTAGTTACTGTGTCTGATAATGGATACTATGTGAAACAAAATAAATTGAGACATTTTAAGTATTTCTCATTTGTTTTATAAGAAATTTTAAAACTAACTCAATATACATGTAATTTTGTCAAAAAAAAAATGCATATATGTCTTTAAAAATGTCTCAAAAAAATATTTCATATAAAATGTCTTTTCTTTCTTATATGTATTACTCCCTCCATCCTTAAGCAATTGTTCATTTTAAGAAATTTTTTTATCTAAAAATAATTGTCTATATAAAAAAATTTAAATAGTATTTTTTTTTAATAATATCCATATTAAATATACTGATTTGTTAGTGAGTGAGGAGAAAAAAATTAATGAAAGAATGACAATTTAATAAAAATACTCTTAATTTTTTCAATATTGATAATTTTTAATTATTTTTTTAATTTTATTAAACATTTAAAGTTGGACAATTATTAAAGAATAATAATAAATATAAAAGAGTTAAGCAAACAAGTTCTTAGACGGGCGTTGTCGTGCAAAGCACACCTCAGGAATTGACAATTTAGCCCTCGCGTTGCTGGAAACGGCGTCGTATATAAAAGGCGACCACCTTCGCTTCTCCTCTCTTCAAAAATCCACCCCACTCGGAAGAAAAGGTGCTTTCATTCAAAGTTCAAAAGTTTGAGAGCCACTCTCAGTATCGCTCCGCTCCCCAACCCAAATCGTCTCCGCATCGACGAAGCAAAAAGAAAAAAGGAAATGGCAAGTAAAATGAAGGTGGATGAGCTGCGTACGGAGCTCCACCAACGTGGACTCGCCACCACTGGAACAAAACCCACTCTGGTACCCTTCTCTTCTACTACTCTTCTTCCCACAATTTCATAATCACTATTTCCCTCTACTAAGAGTATGTTTAGATTGGTGGAGCATGATGTAACGGAACAGAGTGGAATAAAATGGAGTGTGGTATAATAATTACTCTACTTCGTTGTTTGGATATCTTTTAGTCCATTCCCATTCCCCCAATTTGGGTAAGAAAATTGAGAAGAGTTGAAGAAATTGGATTGAATAAGGTTCATCCATCTCCACTTTATTCCATTCAAGTTGGACAAATAAAAATTCCACCTCCACTCCGCTCAACACCAATCCAAAGGGTATAATTTGGATTGATGGTAAGTGGTGGAGTGGAGTTTTATGAAAATAGATTTAGTTACAGTAAGGTGTAATAGTTGGTATCAGCATAAAACCCTGTATAACCATGGGGCCAAGGTGAGGTGGTAAGGAGGAGATTTTGCATGTGTGTGCTCCAGCAACATCCACACGACCACAACCACCTATTAAACATTGTAAACTAAAATGAATGGTTATTGTTGTACCTGGAGCACACATTAAATGTATTTCAGAAGCATGCAAGAATTTCCCGGTGGGTAAGGGCCTCTCCTTCCTTGATCAGTGTTGAGGGTTCTATTCTTTCGTAGGCAGCTTTCACTAATCGTGTATGAAATCCGTGACTTCCTTTTATTACAGGTTCGTAGGCTTGAAGCCGCTCTTCGCAATGAAGCTCAGCACCACTCTGATGGTGTTGGTGATGCTACATTATTATTGTGTGGTAACAAGAGAGCAAGGGAAGGTGAAAGGGATGATGCTGAGAATGGGGACTCTGACGCCAACCATTCTAACAAAATCAGTGCCATTGAGGAACTCCGTGAATTGGGTATTCAGCAGCTCCGCCAGCAAGCTTCCCTCTATGGAGTTCCGGTCTCTGGCTCCAAGAAACAGTTGCTTGAAAGAATCTCTCAGCAGTTGCAAATTGGTTCCCATAATGTAGATGACAGTAATGGTATGTTTCTCATTTAATCGTTTTCTTTTAATTTCGGAGGTTCACTTAGTTATTTGAAAAGAATTTCATGCAATGACCTTTAAATGTTATACTCCAAGGGTGTAGTGCGCAAGGCTCCCACCTAGTGGGGTTTGAGGAGGGTAGATGTAGACAGCCTTATCTCTACTTTGTGGAGAGACTTTTCCAGGATTTGAACCCATAACCTCCAAGTTACAAGGCAGCAACTTTACCATTGCGTTGAGGCTTACCCTCTTTAAATGTTATATTCTAGCATAGAAAAATTAGGATTGCGGTATCTGAAGTTAACATGTTGGGAATATTTGTTACATCCTCACTTGACATGAACTGAGAATGTTATGTAGGAGTTACCACACAATTCAAGAAGGGTGGTTTCAATGCACAAGACTCTTACCTAGTGGGGTTTGGGTACGGCAGTTTTAAGCAGCCTTACCTCTGTAAGTGTAGAGGTTGTTTCTAGGATTTTAACTTGTGACCTTTAAGTTATAAGATAGCATGTTGTTCAGATGTAACAAATATGCCCAATCTGTTAACATTTGATAACTGTAACTTTGCTGTGCCCTAATGTTACTTTTGAAGGAGATAATATGGTATTCCTTCAAAAAAAGGGTGTATCAAAATAGACCCATAATTTTATTGTCGATAAAATGTATTCTTTGTTGAGTTTCAGCTAAAAATGAGAAATGATCTTACTAGCACAAGCTTTGAGTTTAGGGAGTGAAATGGATGATTTCAGAATGTGTTCTGAAACTTTCCTGGTGACTTTGTTTGGAGCATGGACATTGCATGTATTGTCTTCTGTTTTCAAATTTAAAGTAGTGCTTTTGGTGATGGCTGCAGAGGAGGCTACATCTTGTGGTGAGGAGGAAAAGATAGTTACTGCAACCAAGAAGGGTGCGGCTGTTCTTGATCAATGGCTGCCAGATCACGTCAAAGCGCAATATCATGTTCTGCAACTGGCAAGTTTCTAATAGTAGTTTCATAATGTTGTCAGTGAGACATTGCTGAAATTGATTCCTTATGTTCAGTTTGAGTAGTGATCACTTGAAAGGGTTTAGATTGAATTTTTCTTTTTTTAATACAATGCAGGGTGGTGAAATCTATGATGCCATGTTGAATCAGACAAATGTTGGGGACAACAACAATAAGTTCTATGTGATTCAAGTTCTTGGTTAACTCTCTCTTCCATCTACTTATTGATGATGTCATGATGACTTTTCGATACATTGATTTATTTTGGTTAAAAGTTTTTGGAAGAGGATTCTTTATGCTGCAAAATTGTGAATGATCTGTCCTCTGTTGTAGTCCCTTTTTGCCCTGTTTGTTGTGTTATTTTGTATTCTTTTGTTTTTGGTATTCCAAATTGTAATCGGCCCAATATATAATATATTAATGATTAATGATCAGTTATTTCTTGCTCAAAAAGCGAGTTGCAATAATTGTCCCTTGGCTGGTAGAAAGCATGCTCTGCTTTGTGTTTTTCCAGTAACATTGTGATCATTCTACTGGTTTTCTGACTGCCTATATCATAATTTCTCGCAGAATCTGATGATGGTGGTAAATTTCTTGTTTACAATAGATGGGGAAGGGTAGGTGTAAAGGGCCAAGACAAGATACATGGACCTTACACAGCACGTGAGAGTGCCATCCAGGAGTTTGAACAAAAGTTTTTAGCCAAGACCAAGAATGATTGGTCTAATAGGAAAAAATTTGTTTGCTACCCTAAGTGTTATGCATGGCTGGAAATGGACTACAGTGGCAAGGAAAAGAATCTACAGTGAGTTATATTGACTTGACTCTATTCCCCTATTCCATTTTCCTTTTGTCATTGTTACTTGGTGTTCCTTCTAGGCTTCTACAATTAAGTCTGATCCACTATGCGTTCACCATGAAATTAGTTCATTGTCTCTTTTATAAAGTGACATTTTGTTTTTGTATTTATGGAATGGACTTTGCTCCTTTGTTGTCAATGGTAATAGATGTTATCTTCACTTGGGGTAATGTTGGAGGAGGGGTGCTAAACAAGGAAGAAACTATTTCAATTGGTCATTCTAAAGAACTGGCAATTGCTTTCAGGTCATGGAAAGTACTGGCTATGAATTAAAAAAGCCTGTGAAATCAAAACTTGAGCCCCAGGTTGCCAAGTTTATATCCCTTGTGTGCAATGTGAGCATGATGAATCAGCAAATGATGGAAATAGGTTAGTTATTGTTCTTTCAATTGGATGAGTCCCAGATCATATGATCCAAAAGCATGGTAGAAATTCAGTTTAGTCATTTTAATTGATGATATGTTTCTTAGATACAACACAAATCACAGACAATACTCATTGTCACGCTTTTGAAATCCCTTCTCTGAATTTTGATATAGCCTTATTCAATATTCTTTATCTACTTTAGCTGTGGGATATTTTTTTCAGGGTACAATGCAAACAAGTTGCCCCTTGGAAAACTTAGTAAATCAACAATTTTGAAAGTAAGTCCTTGGGCTCCTGATTTTTTTTTTTTCCCTTTGGCAGTTGTTTGATTTCACATGTACTAATTTCTTGTTGTGCTGCTATTATGTTGTTGATGAAATCAACTTTCTTTGATATCATTGAACCACTAAACTAAATCCTAGCTTATGTCTTATGAATTCTCTTTCTTTTAAATTTTTGAAAACGTATTTGTGTTCCTATTGGTGAGAATAACAAAATAAACATTTTTGCACCAAGAGCTGAAGTTTATTGTTATTCAGAAGCCTTTTCATTTTGATCTGCATGTCTCTTTGCATTTGAAAAATATAAAAGTTAAACCTGAGGTCTTTACATCTTGACCATGTGCACAAGTTCCCTTGTATGATGAATTTTTTGTTTTCATCTTCTTGGCGCTGCAGTTTCTACTTGCATGCTTTGTACATCTTGCTTTATTGAAAAATTATCCATTCCATTTATATTTCTTAAATTATTTAGGGTTATGAAGTTCTCAAAAGACTTGCTGATGTGATTAATAAATCTGATAGGAAAGCCCTTGAGCAATTAAGTGGGTAAGAATTCCATACTTCTTTTTTTTTTTGGGCCTCAATGTGCTATGCTCTTTTTTTTTTTATTATTATTATTTTGTTTCCGTTGAAGTAGTGGCCTTATTTTGTTTATTTGCTCTTGAAAGAGCTTTGTGCTGCTTTACCTATATTAAGACTCATTTTTTACCATTTGAGGTCGAGAATTTTAGCTTTAAAGAAATTGGAGTGCCATATTATTTGATTGATTTCCTGGCTTGTTGCAGAGAATTCTACACTGTAATTCCTCATGATTTTGGATTTAAAAAATGCGTAAGCTTTCTCTCTCTGACTCATTTATCTCACCTGCACATGTATAGATTTATTTTATAGTTGCAAATCATAAATGTAAAGTTCACACCTCACAATGGTTGTTGTGCATTCTTTTCTGGGACATACTAATTGACACATAAATATAAATAACGACAGGAGAGTTTGTAATTGACACCCCTCAGAAGTTAAAACGCAAGTTGGAAATGGTAATCCTTTTCTTTCTGCTTATATGTATTGGCCTGCTTATTCTGGTTGCTCATAGAATATGTTTTTCCCTGCTTTCTTTTTTGTGGTGGGTACTTTGATGGGTGTTGTTACATTATATATTTTCATTTAGGGCTTTGTTGGCTATCCTGTTAACCTCAGTAGCCTCCTTGTCCCCTAGAGGCGATCTTCCTTCAATCTCTTTGCAACTTTCTGGAATTAGTTTTACCCGTGGTTATTTAACCTGTGATATTGTTTGACTCCTCCTACTCAATTAAAGGTTGAAGCCCTTGGTGAAATTGAGGTTGCAACAAAGCTCTTGAAAGATGATGCAGAAATGCAGGTACCCCATGTTTAAATTCTTTCTTGTGGATGATTGGCACTATCTGGCAATTTTTCATGTTTTTTTTGTTTTTTTGATAAAAGGAAATTTTTTTTATTATTGTTTTCAAATTTTACTGGGATACTCCCATGGGCACTGAAAGTATGATGGAAACATTAATTATTTAACCTTAAACCTCAAGTGGTGATGAACTACATATGGATACATTTGATTTTGCCCCTGGTATTCAAATATTATATTATATTATTATGTTTTTGTTTTTATTTTAGTTCTCCTGGTGAAATGAATGGGCAGGTGTGGAATATTTAGTGTGTTAAGCAACCCAAATTGATTAGTGTCATTTGGAAAGTTGGTATTTTTCACCAATTTAGAATTTACACATATGATGTTTGTTTGTTTAAACACATTTCTGTTTAAAGAGGAAGTGTCCTTTTCCCAATTATATCTACTTGTCTTTTGTGGGGAATGCGTTGCTAGTTTGTCTGTGCTAACTATTTCTTTCCTTTTGAAAATTCCATTTTACTGGCTAATTTTAGACAACTTGATTGTTAAAATGTTAAAATGGCAGCAGTCTGACAATGTGTTTTTTATATACACTATTGAGTCATATTTCTGCATTACTTTCTGGTTAAGCTCATTCTACTTTATGATTATGATCCTGGAATTGCTGTAGGGAGATCCCTTTATGCTCATTATCAACGGCTTCATTGTGAGTTGGTTCCAGTTGAATTTGGTAGCGAGGAATTCTCCATGGTAAACAATTATGCTTTCTTTTGTTGTTAAAATAAAAGCTCGTTAAAGACCATCAGGAAAAATTCAAGGAAAAGTGAAATGATGTTAATATTTCTTCTTTGTTCCTGAGCTCAACAAGAGATTCTGCGTAGTTGCATGCTGCAGTCTCATTAAATCTGGCCTGTTGGCTGTTGCTGGAGCATCAATTGTTAATCCTGAAACTTGCTGCCCCATTTGATTTCATTTTGCCTCATTTGATGTCATCAGATTGAAAAGTATATGAAGAACACTCATGCGGAAACACATTCAAATTATTCAGTAGAAATTGTTCAAATATTCAGGGCATCCAAAGAAGGAGAGGCTGAACGCTTCAAAAAGGTGTGATTAATGCATTATTGAATAAAGATTTTTCTCCCTTATTTTTTCTTCTATTGGGAATATAATATATATATATTTTTAATTTCAAGTTAGTTTTAGTTTGTTGCAAAATGTTAGACATTTTGCACTAAATCACCTGCTTTCCACTCTATGACAGTTCTCTAGCGCAAATAATAGGATGCTTTTGTGGCATGGTTCTGGCTCACAAACTGGACTGGAATTTTATCTCAAGGTCATTCCCTCTCGCAATTGTTGAGTAGCATTCTTTGTTTGCATGCATGAGCAAGTGAAGTGTACAAGTTAATATTATTTAATGTTATAATATCTGAGTTTGAGATTGATGAACCATTGTTAGGTTTGCGCATAGCTCCACCTGAGGCACCTGTAACTGGATACATGTTTGGGAAGGGGGTTTACTTTGCTGACATGTTCTCCAAAAGTGCAAATTATTGCTATGCTTCTCATACTGCTACAGATGGGGTGCTCCTTTTATGTGAGGTTTGTTTCTTGGCTTATAGTAAACATTGCCTCATCATGGACAAATCTGCTTATCAGGATCTAATCTTCCATCATCAGTTTCACCAATTGATGCTGCATGTCAATCATTATTAGATAATTACAGCAGCTCAAGTTGCATATTATTTTGCATTGTTTTGTTATCATATGTAGCTGAAATATGATGTGAGTATTGTCCACAATGTTCCATTTAGTAGATGAGGCTTGCAACATGTTCATTATTGATCCACATGATCAGGAATTTTTTTGTACAGTAAGCCATTATTGATTCTCATCATCATGAAGTATGATTTATTTGCTGTACTTTAGGTTGCACTGGGTGAGATGGCTGAGCTTCTAACTGCTAACTGTGATGCTGATAAGTTGCCAAAAGGAAAACTGAGGTTTGTATCTCCAATTTCTTAGTTGTCAATATTTTATTAGCTAAAAGGGCAAGTGGAGTAGTCTAATTCAATGGCTAATTCTAAATTGATATGTCAGTAAATATAACAAGTTTTCATGGAGCCGGGCTGGCTTGATGCCAGCCTCCACATATGGCTCAAAATAAGTTCCAGTTCATTGCTTAAAAATTCACCAGGTGAATGAACAATAACTTCAATTATTGTGTATAATGATATGTTAAGCAATCTCATGCTGCAGTACAAAAGGAGTAGGAGGCACTGCACCAGATTTTTCAGAAGCTCAGGCACTTGAGGACGGGCTCATCGTTCCGTTGGGAAGGCCCAAAAAAATCCAGGCTTTAAGGCATGCACTAGAAGCAAAAATTTCACTAGCAGATGAGTTTATTGATGATTACTATAGCTTGATACTTCACATTTATTCTCTATCACTTTGTGTTGCAGGGATCTCTGTTGTACAATGAGTACATTGTTTATAATGTGAAGCAGATTAGGATGCGCTATGTTGTTCACGTAAATTTCAATTTTAAGCTTAGAAGGTAACGGCCAGACATGATTGTTGTGTTATATGTATCTTTCACCTGTTTCTGGTTCGCCAAGCCAATCAACAATGATTATCAATGTAAAGTATTCGTAGTTTTGTACTCCGAAATGGGAAAAGGTTTACCCTGCGTTTTCCCACTATGATTAAGAAAAATGAAGGTAAAAGGCTTGTGAATATTCATTTTAGAGTCCAAATTGTGGATTGAAGGATACAAATTGGAATTCAACACATGTTTGGCAATAAGAATGGCCTGGTTTATGAGGCTCCCACTTAGTGGGATTTTGGGAGATTAGATGTACATAGATTACTTTCACAAGCAGAGAGGCAGTTTTTAGGGTTTGTACCCATGATTTTCAGGTTGTAGGACAATAATATTTTATGGTTGCATTAAGACTCACGTTAAGCACTATTTTTACCTTAAAACTGTGGTTTGAGCTTAAGTGAGAAAAAGTTACTTTCTTGTTCGACCAAACCATAGTTTGCTAATTATAAACCAAATGCACCAATAGTGATTGCTTTCATATCTATGACAATGGTGTAAGTCAAAAGATGCAAATGGGAACAAGGATGAGAGATGATTAATAGAGGCAAGAAATGTCAACGAGAAACACTCACCCCTGGTGACAGATAGTCCTATTTTAGGAGGGGTGGAGGGTGGGGTTAGCATGGTTTTTAGTGAACCTTAATGCCTAAAAAGGAACACAACAAGGTGCACGCCACGTACTTTGCAACCCATATAAAACATGTATAGTTTCAGCATGTTCACTAGGGATTTATGTGAGCTCATTTAAACTAACTTGTTGGCAGTTGTAATGGCGATTCACACAAAGTCAGAAAATGGCAATTTGCTGTCACAACTCACAATTGAAATAGTGGCCGCACCTAATTCAATTCAATGACATTAATTTGGCAGAAGGAAAACTGTTCGGGCAATAAATTTTTAAATGATTTCAGAACAAGAAACAAGGAAAAAGTTTTGAAGGGAGGGGGTAATGGACATAGACATAGTTATATTAGATATTATTTCCATGCTGGCAATTATTGAACAAAGATAAGGTTTCATCATCTCCCAAATTTGTTAGATACATAATCATTCCCCAAAATTTAATGGGAAGTCTTTTGGTTGTGTTGCTGTTCCTTTTTCTGAAGCATAGTCAAACACACACATCAAGTGCTGTAGAATTTTAGCTGCTTGGGAGCATGATTGAGTTTTAAAAGCCTTTGAATAGTAGGGGGTGCCTGACCAAATAAAGCATTTACCATATACCAAGTGAAGGATGCACACGCCAATATTAAAGTCCCTTACATTTGAATAATGACCTCATCCAGAATCTGTGTTCTTCTCCCACAAGATAAGGGGATGCATGGCCAATGTTTTTCAAAACCCATAACTGCTCCTATCCATCCCTATAAATGCATGCAACTAGAACACAACCCTTCTTCCCTGCATGGACTTATATCTGTTTCTTTAATGCACGAGACATGAGTGCTCATCAACGTATTTGGTTTCAAAATATTTTCATTTTTTGTTTTCAGAATTTTGAAAAGAAAATAGTGAAAATTGGAAATTATATTTTGTAGTTTTCATTGTTTCTTTTGTAAAATTCTGAAAAATATGATGCTAATTGAAAACAAAAAATGAAAATTGAAAAATGTTTTTTCAAACCAAACACAACTCTAGAAATCCACTACTGAGTGACATGTCTCCATATTGCCTTTGAGCATAATTCAATAGAGCATGGCAGTGAAGGATACACAGCAAAGGGTAATGATGGGGCTGAGTAAGTGTGACCTATGTAGAAACTGAACTAGGATTTGAACCATTGCTGCACGGCACAGGCTCTTGCATGCTATTCACTAGACTTGCAATGTTTCATTGCTCCTCCTCACCAAAGGGAAGGGAAAAAACATCTCAAAACAGGACTTATAGGGGATTCTCTGCCGTGATACTGAAGTAGCTTTTGTCATAGCTTTATATCCTTTATGAAGTGGTTGGAACTGGTTTTAGAAGGGATTTCAAGTACAATTTTATTTTGTTTTTCCAAACCACAAGTATGAAGAGTTCACTTTACTAAAACCTCGACTAATCTAAGTTGAGACAGCTTATTATGTGGATAAAGTTATCGATGCATTTCCAATGCTAATAAAAAAGTAACCCAATTAATTGTATTTAACATCTAGAAAACTTCTTAATAAAATGCATCCTAAGCCAAAACTAGCAGAAGTATGTACTTTGTTTTGGACCATCAGAACGATTGAAATCCTCTAAAATAAGAACAAAATGTGAACTAAAAAGGTGAGCGATTAATTACCTTTGAATTATTTAATGAGATTTACACACAATGATAATTATTGATTCAATGATAATTAATCATTCAATTTCTTACTTTACAACCTCACTCACTTCAAACTATCCTAATCCACAGAAAATTACAGTCAAAATTCCTTTTATCTGGCGTTATGGAACCATGTGCATATGAAGTATCTTTAGCAATACTTAAATTGAAGATATTATTTTAGGAAAATAAATGTCAAACTTTTTAAACTTATCACACTTTAGAACTGCAAGATCAAACGATGATGGCCAATTATTATGCACTAAAGGCCAGTCATGGACACATCAAATGGTAAGAGTGTTTATGACTCCGCCTAACTTGATAACTCGGTTCTACTTTCTTGAATCTGACTGCGGTTGTGCAATTCAAATTGAGTTTTGGTTATACTTTGATTAGCACGATCAAGCAAACAATTCTTTAGAAGTTATATATTTTATTAACACATTTTATATAATGTGATGTTTTGGTTGTGTTTATATAGTTTGTTTTGAAATATAGATAATAAAATATTTTTTAAATTTTATTTTTTACATGTAAAATCTTATAATTTTACTATGTATGATCTTTAAATCTTTATTTACTATTTATATGTCGAAGATAGTCAGGTGACTCAATTATTAGTCAAATTATTATTAAATTGGGTCTAAATTCACACAAATGACTCAATTAAAAAATTGAGTCAAATTTATATCGGATCAACTCAATCTTATCTGTCCTTTCCTTTGTACATCTTGTTAAATGATACAATGATATGTGGTTAGCCTTTGAATTTGAAGTGGCTACACTACCCCCTACAACTTACACTTGCTGAATACCAACTTGCCAGGTGTGAAGTATTCAGTCCTTCACGGGCAGTGTTTAGGTATTAATGTTAAGTCATTGAAATTCTCGAAGTCTCTACCCACTGTAACTGTTAAACCACCAAAAACTTAGGGGAGAAGAGGTACGGGGCCTATTACACATAGGGGAATCATATCAACCTAGGGAGCTTCCCAACTTTCTCTAAAACGCACACACATGCCATACTCAAAAACTTTGGACCAACACGCAAAGCCTACGTGCACTCTCACATTACATTATTCTTCGCCTCTGACTTGCTGCTCGCACCATTCAATTCTTTGTCAATGAAAAAGGTATAGTCAAGAAAATATTAAAAATTTTAAAATTAATAAATTTATTTTATTTTAATTTTTAATTTTTATTTTTAATTTTTAAGGGAGATATGAGATTGCATTCTATCACCAAAAGCAACCGCACGCGGTGCTGCTACTGCTAAGGTCTTTGACCTTTTCACTCCAAGTGACCCAACTTTGACACACCACTAGCACCCACCCATGTACAATCCACATGGCCTATTCCATGGAGTTCAAGTGGTCACATCATAGATTCAACTGTGAGTGCCACAAATAAATTGGCAATTGGTTGTTGTTTTATGGCTATGCATGGAATTTGGTGAATGCTAATGACCATGAATTGTTTACTCCTACCAATAATGGTGCTGCTTCGACACCTTCTGGAGATGGGGCTATGGATTATAGAGAGAACATGGATCATCTGCTGCCAAGCAACGTGACCGGAAGTCAAATAAGGATCGAGAAGATGGAAGAATGGTGAAGAGTGATGATGAAGGACACGACACTAGTGGCAGAGATGGGTGGTGGTGGTGGTGGTGGTTGTGTGGTGTGGTGTGGTGTTAGGATGGGTGATGGTTGGTGTGTAGGTGACAGTGACAGATGAGATCTGGAAAAAAAAATTGCATAAATCAAATAAAAATATGTTTATATATATATATATATATATATCATTATCTATAAAATATTTATATAATTTTCAACCTTTAATTAATAACAAGCATAATTCCATTATTTTAAATTGATTTTAAAAATTTCATTAAAATTTCAAATATACATTTTTATTATTTAATACCAAATATAATCTTATTATCTTAATTGTATTTTGAGAATCACATTTTGAAAACAGACAAATTAAACACATTTTCAAAATTTTCACTTTTTGAAAACAAAATCTGTTTGTATAAACCAAACGTATTTTCTACATCCTGAAAATTTGAAAATGGAAATCATTTTTAGGAAATAAAAATAGAAAATGAAAAAAAATATTTTCAAAGAACTTTTTCAAAATTTTTAATATTTCTTTTGCAAAATTTGAAAAATTGAAAAATTAAAAATAAAAATTAAAAGCTGAAACTAAACAAACAAGTCACAAATTCCAATTTTTAGTTTTTATTTTCAATTTTCAAGTATTTACTTCACAAAATCGTGATAACTGAAAAACTAAAAATGACAAATGAAAGTTGAGAACCGACATCAAACAAGCCCTAAGATTCTTGTTTATTCAACACTAATTTTATTTCAATACTTATTTTTGGCGTTCATCTAAATATTCACTTTATTATCGTTGAATGAAATTGTAATCGTTACTCATCCTCACTCATCCAATAGTAATAAGGTGTTGTAATTCTTAATCCAATAGTAATAAGGTGTTGTAATTACTCATCCATCTTATTCAATAGTGATAAAGTGGATATTTAAATGAGACGCAAAGTGAGTGTAATATTGTTGTTGATCCAAGGGTAGTGTTAGTATAGAGCAAAGTTATTCTAAGGAGAAATTCTAAAGTAGTACTTTTGAAGTATGATAATAGTTACTTAGAACGAAATTATTAGTCCATTAAATGAGAACATCGAATTAGGACACTTATAAAAAGTGATCAAAGTAAAAGATAGTTTTGGTGCTTAATAATGTATAATCGATACATATGTGTGTGTGTGTGTGTTATAATTTGTAGACTGTTGTGTTTCTACAAGTGATCTCTAACAAATAAGTATGAAAAACATTTCTTATTATCTATTAAAAAAATAATTTATTTGTTTATTTTAGATTAACGAAGTGTACTATAAGGGTGACATATCTATTAACTTAAAATAGATACAATTTTGACTGAATAGGAATCGAATCTAAGTCTTCTAAGTCACTATGCAAAGTTCTTGTCACTGAGCTACAACCACGCATTTTTTGGGCTTCCCCATCATGTATATGTTTCTTACTTCAAAGACAACCTCAACACGAGCTTTTGTTTTCCCTGAAGTATTAATCTAGACATCACATGTTACATTTTTGTAACACGAGAAAAATGAGAAAGCACACAATAAATTCTTTCGGTGGGCATGCACCATTCTCTCTGGTACGTTGAACCTCAAGTGAACAAAATGTTATTTCACCGCATCTTAATTGATATTTACTAATATTTAATAAATATTACTATTCATATAAAAATATTGATAAAATTCTTTAGCAATATGGTCTACATATAAGACTAGTAAAAATATTATTGAAAAATTTTAGCAACACATTTTATTTCATTAAAATTGTTTGATATGAGATCAAGATAGAGATATTTTTTTTATAAATAAAATTTATATATATAATTATATACAAAGTCCACCCATAAAAACTTTTCCTCGTGCTTATCTCCAACCAAACATGCCAAAATGATCTCTAATGGTGGTCGGTGGATATCATATACAAAATACTTAATAGCGGTGGCTTGGACTGTAACTTTGTGTCTATCTCTTTTTACAGTATTCACTCCACTTTTGAGCTATCGACTTTCCGAGAATAATTAACATTCCTGCTATGTAATGAAATTAAGGCAGAAAAGACTGAATTTGGGTTTCCTTAGATATCCCTTTTATATGAATTATTTCTATATTCTAGCAATAATGGCATGGCATGGCATGTTTTGCCAGAATTTTAATTTTACTTTATTTTATTTATTTATTATTTTTCTCTACACAAAAATCTTCAATTCACTCATTGCTCCTGCCACGTTTCTAAGACAAATTTCGTTTCTGTCTCCCTAGCTAGCTCTCTAAAGTTGTGACCTATAAATAGTGAGCCATTCCCTTCTGCTTAGTTCAACTTCCACTATATCTTCCTTCCTTGTCTAACTGAAGGTGTGTGCAGTGTTTTCTTCAATAATGGGTGAGAAGCTCCTTGTTGGAGAAGCGGGCACGTGCAAAGGCCTCTTCTTATGAGCTCTCAGCAAATATCCTTTGCACGTGCTCCACTTCTCCAACACGGGTTCCTCACTCTTCTATATCTGTCTTCACTCATATTCATACACATCACTGAGTCTGGCACTTCACAAGGTAACATTGCTTTATTTCTTGCTTTTTTCCTTCTGTCTTTGTTCTCACACAAAGTTCCTAAGTTGTAGCTAGACCCTTCTTCTTCAAGAAACAGTTCGAAGCATATATCAGCTTTAAGTTGAGGTCTCCAATCACTGAAATTAATATTAAGCAAAGGAGTGTTTGGTTTATTGGTTGCATATCATGATTTGGATAAACTAGGAAGCAATTTTTTATCTCTCACATATGCTTGAACTATGGTATGAGACTGAAAATTTATATTAAAGTATAATTCGAAGTGCGATTCTAACAAACATGTAAAAATGAGTTAAAATTCAGTTTATAACCTTGAAACCATGTTTTACGGTGTGGAAAGTGAATTCCAAGCATGTTAAAAGGGGGATGAATTGAATTACATATCATTACATATATCTGACTACCCCACAAACATAATTTCATTATTTCATCACTATGCATACCGGCCATGCTAAGCATGGATATTAATGTATGAACTATACAAACATATTTAGATTTTTATTTTTATTTTTTGTATTTGTAGACTGTGTTTGCAGTTTGTAAATAGGCCAAAGGACACACAATGTTGCATGTGTATGAGCAGTTGATGAACTTGAACACCTTTCGGTTCTCTTGAGTCTTGGTCTGAATATTAACTTGGTAAAAGTAAAATCAAGCACCAGAAAGACATATTGGAGATCTACGGGTGAGGGGGTGAGTAGTTTCTTTTGGAGTGTAATACAAGAATGTAGCAATGAGCAAGGCTACTTGTAGATTGTAGTGTAATTGATGAGAACACACAACTGTTCTAACGTTATTCTTCTTCTAAAAGGGGGCCGCAAGACTTCTATGGAGAGGAAACATATATGAAATTTAAATTTGTTATCAAGGAAGTTCCAAAAAGGACTTGTGCTACTTCAACTAAGGAACTATTTTAAACTTCGAAAAATGATTGAGAGCTGCAATGTTGTTGGTATTTTTTTGTCAAAATGACGATATATATATTGATCGCATGACATTTTCATGAACTAGCGGGTCATTTCACCTTATTTTATTTAACAACCATCATTATTTTTCTGTAAAAAAATCTGACAGTGAATAATGGCATAATAACATTACTCTTTGACCTTAGGTTTCTTGCATAACAAACATGATTGAATGTTTATGTATAACTATTTTATATAGTGTGATAAATTAAATTCTATTGCTTAGAGAAATGGTAAATTACAATGACTTTGGTTGAAGTTTGGGGAGAGTTATTACCCGGCTCCCTCTATTTCTTCATGTAATATTGACCTCTATTAGATGTACCTGTCATTGTACGATAGAGGAGAGAGCGATATAATATTATTACAAACTCAGATATCAGTATCATTTGAGCAAATTTTACAAATAAAAATGAATCAAAATGAATTTTACCAAACCTCAAGATAAGGATGACAATTGCTACCTTACGGGCACCTACCCTACCCACCACATGTCAAGTTTCAAACCCACCTCGCATCGGGGCAGGTTTTGTTTGTGGGGCAAGTGCAGGTGTGGGTGTGGGTATGGGGTGAACCCGAACCTACCCACCCGCATCCTATGTATATATATATATATATATATTCACCTTAACCCTAATAGTTAATTTGAATGATTATGGATAGTTAACTATGTGGATGAGGATGTAAAAACTAAAGAATATGATGGGTAAAAGAGTTGTGGGGCTAGACATGAAGTGATGATATTTTTATTATAATTTAAATGATTATGTGTCATGACCCGACTTAGAAATGTGATTGGCACGTGAAATCTCATCCTACGTAAGCCTTCTAGGTAATGTGTTTCTAAATGCATAATTTTATTGTAATTTCAAACTTAAAATATAATTTTCTTCTAAATTTTTATTATTTTCTCTAATTAAAATATAATATTCGAATTCATAAAACTGAAGTATTTAATATACAAAAATCTGAAAACATCTTTAATCATACTCTAAAAATTTATTTAATACTTAAAAACCCAATCATAAATTTATCTCTAACTTGTTACATAAATCCTACTCACAATCTACAATTTCAAATTCATACTTGAAATCTGAACATATACATAGGTGTACATAACTATAAAATTAGATGCTTAATCTCAAAATACATGCATGGTTCGAACTCTGCCATATTTACTTGAGCACTCTAATTTGACAAAATTCTAATGTAAGCCTTCCTAAAGTAAAGCTCACCATTGGACAATTGCGCCTATTGAATTGGTGACTGAATGATAACTGAACTTGTATGTGATATCCCAAATACAAAATTTATTAGTATTAGAATTATTATTACTATTACTATTAATTGGTAGACATTTTAATATTATTTTATAGTACAAGATGTATGCAGGAACGTTTTAATAATATTATAAGAGAAAACGTGTAACATATTGACTTATTATTACCGTTAGTTTTATTATTATTGGTATTATTATTACTGCTACTTCAAAAGTAACTACATAAGTGAAGTTACTATGCATATGATTTGATTTCACATGTGAAGTTCCTATGCATAATATCCCAAATACAAAATTTATTAGTATTAGAATTATTATTACTATTACTATTAATTGGTAGACATTTTAATATTATTTTATAGTACAAGATGTATGCATGAACACTCTAATAATATTATAAGAGAAAACGTGTAACATGTTGACATTATTATTACTATTAGTTTTATTATTATTGGTATTATTATTACTGCTATTTCAAAAGTAACTATATAAGTAAAGTTACTATACACGTGTACGTAACTTGCACAGTAACTCGTGATTTCAGTGGAGTTACTTTACAAGTTACTATGCATGTATAGTAATTTTGAAAAATCAAAAGCTACCAAACGAAATAGAATGCGAGTTGCATGCGTTTTCAATATAATTATATATATGTTAATCAAACGAGGCACGTGAGTTGTATTCTTTTTTATTTTAATTTTATTATATATATATATATATATATATATATATATATATATATATTATATGAACGAAATGTCTTCTGCAACTTTAGGTCATTTTTCAATTTAATTTTTTTCTTCGTTTTATACTTCTAGTATATTTTAGGCACATTATAATATTTCCAAATATTTTTCAAAGAACCCTAGCCAAAGGAATTTTCCCTATAGCGAAAAACATAGTTTCTCGCAATTTTCTCCAATTAATATCTTCGGTAAGTGATCTCTATGGAATTTAGTCAGTTCCTCCCTTTTTATTTAAATTATAAGTTTGGGTACTGTCAACATAGTTTTCACACAATATTTTTCCTCCCTATCATTCCAAACTCATTTGGGTGATAAAGTCAAATTGTTTATACTTTCATTGTATTGTTTCGTAATTACTAGTGTCATTCCAGATCTTCAAAATCAAGTTTTTAGTGGAAGTACACTCTCGACTACTAACGGTGAGTGAGTTTAAGCTCATGACCATACTTTTGGTCATCATTATTATTTTTCCTATATTATATAAATTATTTATGAAAGTTTAGAATGATTTATGCCAAGAAATATGTCATATGGATTATAATAATTTTAGAAAAATTATTGTTTTGTGGTTATCATAACAAATTATTATTTTAGAAACTCATGGGACCATACTTGTTGTATGTATGATTTAGATTTATTTTATCAATTAGAAAATTTCATGAATCCCAATTTTATATGAATAGTGAATTTTATTCCTATTATTTTTTAGCCAATAAATAGTGAGAAATAGATTAGTGAGTTAACAGGATTGATCATTAACTTTGGTATCAAGTGGTTCGCTAGAGGACTAGTTTACTCAGGTAAGGAACTCGTGTGGTGTCTATATATAGGACCTGGTTAGGTGTTTATTAGATTAGTTATTGGCTAATTCTAAGCTAATAATTATGTATAAAATATCTCTTATTTCTTCACTAATTATTGTTATGGATTTAGTTAAATTATTATTTCAGTATAGTTATATGTAATTATATATAAAATGTTTTACATTAGTTGTATGTATATATTATATATATTTATTGTTGTCCCATGTGGGTTGTGAGTAGAGGCTCACACACGATTTTTGATGAACTCACCCTTCTCTTTTCCTCCCCTCCAGGTCAGCTATAGGTCTCATCAGGATTCTCCTCAGTAGTGTTGCAACTTCTTTGGTAAGCTTCCCTTTGGAGTGGAGCTTACTTTTGGTTATGTCAGTTTAGTAGTGCTTTAAAAATTGTGTAAGGACCCAGACATGCATTATATCATTTTCACTATTTTCAAAATTTCAGGTATTTATTATGTTTTGCTTTGGCCCAAATTATGAACTTTATGCAATTTTATGTTAGGATTTATGATTGGAAATATTTTCAGATTTATGAAAACTTGAGAGATTTTGAATATATTCAATTTAATTATGCATATTAGATTGTCACGTTATCATAGGCTTAGATGGGAATTCAAGTCCTCACGTGCCTCACGTTTTCCAGGTAAGTCGTGACACTAACTGTGAGGAGGAAAGGAGAGGGGTAAGTCAGTTGAATTCAGTGACTCAGTTCACCCATCACCCACATGGAACAACCAAGTGATATATATAATGCAATATATATGCAGCAAGCATAAACCATTTGATATTTACATACATATCTATATAGGAAAATACTCTTCATTCCAAGTCATCATAGAGAGAAAATGTTTCTAAACTTCAGAATCTATCATGAAATCATTTTAATTGATGCTCCAATAAATCCTCAAAAAACGGTAAACTCTGGATAACTATATATATAGTGTAATAACAAAAACCTCAGAATTTCTCTGGTTATGCATATTAAAAATGACATAACAATATATTCTCTGGTTATGCATAATAAGTATGACATAACAATACGTTCTTTAGTTATGCATAATAAATATGACATAACAATATAATTCTCTATTTTCTTGGGCACCTCATAGGTCTTGAATTTCTCTAATTACTCTGGAGCATCTCATTAGGCCCCAAATTTCTCTTATCTCTGGAAGCTCTGATTCATATAAAACAATCTGACTTTAGCATAACTATGACAATGAATCACGTCCAACGGATCACCAACTTGTAGGCATTGTGATTTCAAGAGCCCACATAATATGTATCTCAGTTGCTATGAATCATACTAAATTCCATACTTCTTAGTTTCATGAAAACTCTTTAAAACTCATAGTACTCTAAAGCTCTGAATCCATGTAACTCTAACAATCTAACCTTAGTATAATTGCGGTTATGAAATCATGTCTAAGGGATAACCGTTTGTAGACATTATGATTTCAAAGTCCAGAATATGTAGTCCAACTATAAATCATAGGGAGATTCGTACTCTAAGATCTTTATGACTGAATTTCTAAATCATCTCTCAAGCTAACATGTTTTTCATAAACTAGATAACTCTAATATCATAATTCAAAACCAATTAATAGAGTTCAAAATCATCAAAACTCTAAAATCATAATAACTTGTTGATTTCTAAAGATAAATCGTACTTTATTCAACATTTTTTTTGCTAATATATCTTAATTGATACTCTAAAAACATTTCCTGAAATCCAAATTCAAAGTCTTAAAATCATAGTGATATCATAAACTCTTAAAAACATGCTTGATACAATAGTAACTTGCTACAATACATAATTTCTGAATAAATCCTTTATTATACATGTAAGACATTTCCATAGCACACAACATAAAAATCATGATTTCATGGTTTTCTAAAACACATTTTCCATGCTATAGTTAAAATCATTTTCTTTGCTATAACTTGCAAAATCATAGTCTATACATATTCTCATATATAATTTTGTGTTTAGAAATCATAATGCACAAACATACTTAGAATGACAAGAAAATAAGGTCATGAGTTTAAACCCACTCACCATTGGCAGGGAGTATGTGGGTACCACCAATTTGATCTTAGAAGCTTGGAATGACACCAACAACTGTTATAGAGCAACATAGGCACATAAATAATTTCTAACAACTCTAAAATAAGTCTAAACTCATTCTAACAATATTGGGAGAGTACCCACTTACCAACAATGAAGAATATAAACATTCTAACCTAAGAACATGGAAGGGAGGAGAGAAAGAGAACATAAACATAAAAAATCTCTATCTTGAAACTTGAAAGAGGTAGGTTTAAGTGTGGTTGAGAGTGGGGAGGGAGAAAGAGAGATTTGGGTTCGGGTTCTTGGGTTTCTGCTTTAAAATGCGTGAAAAGAGTATTTATAGGGGTAGGTGATCATTAAGTGAAACAACGTCGTTTGATCCTGTTTTGGTATCAAGGGGCACCGACCATTATAGTGGTCAATTGCGAACCCAACACCATCAAATCCATGCACCTGACCCTATAGCGGTCACCTACAAGGCAAGAATGACGTCTTTGCCCTCTACCACCGCTATAATAGTGTCAAAAACACTCTCTATCTTCTAAGATTCCTTCTCGGTCAATATGGGTCGCTCCTAAAGATCCTAAGGCCGTACTAGAATTTTTAGGGACACGTGGACAGAGGCACTACATTATATTAAGCTTTTTTTTTACTACAACAGATTTTCTTGTTTTTTTTTTTTGGTGATGATAATTGCTATTGTGGAATTTACATATTGCGTTAGTTGTACTTTATATAATTGTGTTTAATTTATTTGATTTTTGTTTATTATTTTCTTGAAACTAATTATTTTATATGTTTATTAGATTTTACAATAATTTTATAGGTTTTTCTAAAAAATATTAGGGCGGGTAGGTATCGGCGAGGCGGATTGGGTATGACTTTTTAAAGCCTGAATTGGAACATGATGAGTTGAGACTAGTGTTAATAGACAAGATTGGGTTGAGTTAGAATCTGTCCTAGTCTGCCCTATTGCCATCCCTCCTAAGGGAAAGTCGACATAGTTTGCCCCAAAAAAAAAAGGTCTCTGTAAATTTTAAACAAGCTCGAAAAGAACCATTTTTAATAGAACAAAAAAAACATACTTTTGAAAAAACATAAACCAAAATGACGCTATAGTCTCCGCGCGGTTTGGAACAACACAGTGGTGCAAGGATGCAACTTTCACTTTGGACTCTCAATTATTCAACTTTTTTTTCTCTCTTTTACCTCCGATCTATAATACCATAACAACATTTTCTTCACCAACATTACCATTCTTCAAACACCCACCATACCATCATCACATAACAATTCATTCACATGCATCTTCACCACATCCCATAACCCACCTTTTTCTCCAGAGAGTCAGCAATTCAAAATGTTGCACGAGCTTCTTCTTGCGCTGCTGGGTTACACCGGCGACTTAATCGTCGACCGCCGTGAGGAACCACTACACCTCCTCTCCGGCGAATCCCCAATCTCGGACGAATGCACCTTCGCTCTCGCCCCTGACATCTCATTCATCGACCCAAGTGACAGGTTTCTCCTTCTTCTCTCCAAAGTTTCAATCTTTTCCAAAACCCCACAAAATTTCACGCACTACCCCTTCGCTCTGATGAGCTTTTCATGCACTTTTTTCATTTTTCCCCCTTTCTGTTATGGGCTTGTTGAAAATTGGAATGAAGTTATTCGAGAGTGAATTAAGTGAAATTGTCTCTAAATTTAGAAGATAATGTCTATTTATCGTTAGAGTAATGAGATACATTTTAGAGCTTTATGAGTTTGAGGTTTCATTGATCCATGACATGGTAGCTTTATGAAATGGGTTGAATGTATTAGAGAGAAAGTTGGGGTAGCCCTGATTGTGGAAAGGAAGATGTTTGGGTATGTGTGGAGAAGGACTGTAAAAGCCCCCATTAAGGACAGTAGTTGAAATGTTGGGCAATATAATAGCTAGAGGTAGGGGAAGACTTAAGAAAACCATAGGTGAAAAACTATTTAATGGTCTAAATGTAAACTTGATTTATGGGCTTCATTTGATTCATGTAGTCAACCCGACTAGCGGGATAAGACTTATTATAAAACAGGTTGAATAGATAGCTTCGTAGTTATTTTTAGATTCAGGTTATTAATATGTGATCTGTTAATTAGTTTACTCATTAATCTAATGGTTTATATGGTTTTACCTTTTCACTTTAGAGTCAAGCTCACGAGTAGTGTTTTTCCCCCGTTAAAAATTGAAACTTCCTGTGACACTTCCCTTTACTGTCGGAATTGAATGTGTGTTGTTGTTGTTGCAGGGAGCTTATTGAGAGGATTATTGCATTGGGGTTCTATTATAGGGAGCTTGATCGGTTTGCAGCCAAGTCTAGGAATTTAAGCTGGATTAGGTCTGCAAATGCAAATGCGAATGTAAATGCAAATGCAAACACTTTAGGGAGTGTTTCTGAGGTGTCAAAGGGGAAATCGGAGAAGCCTAGTGTTTATCGTAGGGCGCTAGCCAATGGCATTGTTGAGATACTCTCGGTTTATAGGTCTGCAGTTTTGCATATTGAGCAGTTGTTGTTGTCTGAAACCAAGCCCATGTTGGCTACAGTTACTCAAGGCCTTAACAAGGTGAATTTTGTTATTGTTTTGTTGTGTTCCCTTTTTGATGGAACATTTTTTATGTTCGTATTTGATGTTGACTTTGTTTTCGGTTGTGCTTTTCAGTTTTTTTCCCTTTTGCCACCTCTGTATGAGCTCATCTTGGAGATTGAGCGTGATGATATTCGAGGGTCAGCTTCTTAATCTTCTACATAAAAGATGTCACTGTGGAGTGCCTGAATTGCAGACTTGCATTCAAAGGTATGGTGTTTTATTAGTAAATAAACATTTCTGTTCTAACTTGTGAATATGTAAAGCTTTGTAATTACTATAATGTCTATGACGTAGTCAACACATCATAGGTGTGAAGCAAAAAAATTATCAAAAGTTTTCATGTTGGGACTTGGGCTGGGTTGCAGGTTAATGATATGTTTTTATTTTTGTGTTTTGGGGACAAATATGTTTATTATGGTCTCTAGAATGCTAAGCTCTTTGTATTGACCTTCTGATCACACTTCCTGGCTATTCTTGTTCAAAGCTTAGGCTTCTTTGGCATGCACATCAGGTCATGTATAACCAGCTTGCATCATGGATGGTTTATGGGATTCTTCAAGACCAGCATGGAGAGTTTTTCATTAGGAGGTAACTCAATATTCTAGTGGGTATATTGTTACTATGCATGTGTCTATATTTGTGTGTATGCATATGCTCTACATCGTGGAACAGTTATAGGGTTACACTACTAATGGAATGGTGTCATATAACACCATAATTTGATTTGCAAGTATGTTAAATGTCATAGGGAACACATTTTCAATTTTATTATGTGAGAGTTCAATACATTAGAGCCTTTTAACGAAAGGAGAATGGTCAGTGATGAAGACAAATAAAAAGTGTGAAGCTTTGCTGTTAAATCTTAGTAGTCCGTTTTCATCCCGCCCTCTACCCTAAAAAAAATGTTGGTACATTATGTGTCATATACTTGGTGCATACATGAAAATAAAACAAATTTATCCAGATATTAGATGTATGTTTGGTTTGAGTTTTCAGTTTTTAATTTTCAGTTTTCATTTTTAGTTTTCCAGATTTTATAAAGGAAATCCTAAAAATTCTGAAAACTACAAATTACAGTTTTCAGTTTTCATTTCCAGTTTTTAGTATTTTTTTCACAAAATTCTGAAAACTGAAAATGGAAATTGAAAACTGGAAATTGAAACCAAATAGACCCTAGCTTTTCCTCTTCACTTCTTTAAATCTTCATGATTGTTTGGATAACATTGATTATTTCTGATTTTTTAGGCTTTGAAATCTGATATTTGCAATTGCTTTGCAAATTGTATTCTTGTCATGATTCATTTACTTTTCAGGCAAGAAGATAGAGATGTAGAGGCGCGCTTGTCAGCTAATGATGCATCTTTAACTGATTGGCACTTGGGCTTTGATATTTCTCAGGTAGTTGCTCTCCTTATTAGCTAATTCTTGACATGTCATGTAATAAAGCTCATTTGTTTTTCGATGAAAATTGTCTTGTATGTTATTGTTTGTATCTCGATTGTCTGTACAGAGAACACTTTGTCTCATTCTTTTGTGAATCAGAAATTTCCAGTTTAACAAGTGGAGTTCTTGTTGTCTTTAACTTTAAATTGACAGCATACAAAGGTTTTATACAAATAAATTTCTTTAATTTTCTCATGCATGAACTTTAGTCAAGAGAAACATGAGTTCCCTAACTTTGGAAACTTATTGCTGTTTGGACTATTTATACATTCTATTTTGCAGGATATGCGGCCAGAATATATACCTAACCGTGTTGCAGAATCAATTCTTTTTGCTGGCAAAGCTGTTAGGGTTCTGCGAAATCCTAGTCCTTCCTTCCAGTCTGGAGATGCTGTGTATCCTCAAATGCCTAAACGCTTTCAGAAAATACATGGATTAGCAGGGCGTTTTCATTTTCAGAGGGAGCCTGTAATTAATTCAGGAATGGGAGGAGAAGATTTACTTCCACAACCTGAGGCAGATAAGATTGAAGCAATGCTCCTCGACCTAAAGGTTTCTGTGTCCTATCACTCGACTGTGTCATATTGATGCGGTTTTCTCATGGCCTTCTTTTAATAAATAGTTGGGTTGTTGGTGATTGGTGAACTTTATATATGGTTCACTTTGACAGTGCCAACTGAGTGTGGAATTATGTGTTGTGATTCAGATTTTCTTGCCCACTAACGTTTCTAGTAAGTCTTAAAATGCAAACTCATTGTAAACTTTTCACAGGATTCATCTGAATTTCATAAAAGATCATTTGAATGTGCTGTGGACTCAATTCAGGCTATTGCGGCCAGTCATCTCTGGCAGGTGCATAAAATAATTTGGTTCATATTTTCATTAGTATTTGGTGCATTTATGTTCAGCGCCATTACTTCTATTCCCTCCATATCTGCAGCTTGTGGTCGTTCGTGCTGACTTGAATGGCCACTTGAAGGCCCTGAAAGACTATTTTCTTTTGGCAAAAGGGGATTTCTTCCAGGTAAAGCATGAAATATTATCTATACTCACATTTTTGACTGGCATATGTGCGCCTGCCTACCTATCAATATACACTTTTGTCATATTTGTACTAAAGAAAATGCTTTTTGTAATATTTGAGGTTTGACATAAGTTTCAAAGGAAGTGACCCAGAGAAGAACATTTTTTGTTGTTGTTGTTTTTTTTTTTTGGGGGGGGGTGTTGGGGATGGGGGTGGAATAGAGAAGTTTTGAACTTCTGATAACTACTGACAGGGTGGTGATTTTAATGATGTGTTTTCTCCTTTTTGTATGAGTTTGTTTTAACACTTGAAAGTGATCATGTGTTTCCATAAGGTCCTTGTATGCTGTTTATGTCTATTACCATATTATATCCTAAGGGATCACTTTTAAGCAATCGTACTGTGTTGATGAATTACCATGAGAATAACAAATTGCATAACGGACATACTGCATTTGAATTATTGTTGCCACTCAACAAAGATATCTTCTGGAGGATTTCATCTATGTGAGGTTACAATCATAAACACTACCAATTTTGAAACACTTAGTGTCATAGTTGTCAATGGTGGATGGCAGCTCATGGCGGTAGATAAAAAATCCACCATTTAAGTTCGCTATAAGACCACCATGGTGCTGCCATGGCCTCCATAAAGAACAAATCTTCTTATGGCGGGAGGGCCAAAATCTGCCACACCATTGCGCCGCTATGGCCGCCATTTGACAACTATGGATGTGTTTACACTGCTTAATACCTAAAACTCTGATATCTACATTTTTCTTTATTTTTGTAACTATTTCACTTGGGCTGAATTGTAAACAATATTAGCTGGAATCAGTAAATTGATTTGATTTCTTAACTAATAAATGATTCAGTTACAAGATGGGAGGTTTTGATATTAGTTAAAATATTGAACTACAAATTAAACATGGAGTAGCTCTTCCTCTATATTATGTGCCTCGGATACGAAGCACATATCTTGTAATTTTAATGAAGTAATACTGACATCTTTGATTTACTCGTGGTTTTCTGAGTCAGGTTTTCCTCGAGGAAAGTCGCCGTTAATGCGTTTGCCACCTCGGCAATCAACTGCTGAAGCGGATCTCATGGTGCCATTTCAGCTGGTTTGTTTATCTTATGATTTTCAGGCTTAATGTGTTTCATCTATCAGTTAATTAGGCTTGTTCATGTTTTGAAATACATTAACAAAAGCTAGTTGTGATTTCTTTGTGATGCAGGCTGCATTAAAAACTATTGGTGAAGAAGACAAATATTTCTTTAAAGTGTCCTTGCGGTAGGGTTCCACATTCATCATTATTTCTTTGCTTGTGTTAGCTTGAGCTGTTATGAACTGGATGTTCTAAAATGTGCTTTCCTTCTTCTAGGATGCCGTCTTTTGGAATCCCTGTTAAACCTTCCCAACTAGATCTATCAAAGGCAAACTCTTCTGCAGATGGCAGCTCTGGTGCTTCACTTTCTAGTTCTTCTTCAGAGATGTCACTTGATGGTTGGGATGGTATTGCTCTTGAGTATTCTGTTGATTGGCCTTTGCATTTGTTCTTTACTCAAGAAGTCCTCTCTAAGTAAGGTTCTACTCCTAATACTCTTGCTGTGGGTGGATTATTTTCTCTTTTGATGTGATAAAAGTTTATTAGGAAATTTTTATGGCCTCATAGATGCAACAAAGTACACTATAGGAGATGTTGGACTACCATAAGGGACGATTGGTTCAGGGAAGATATATCTTTATGGGGGATATATCTTGTGAGACTGCTAGTTCACTGTTATCTATACTATTAATAAAAGAAATTGGGGTGAGTAACCATCTTTTGGTGTCTCCTCACTCTATTGAAATTTATTTTCAGGTCCACAAACCACTATCTCATTTACTCCCCACTTCTCCATATTTTCTTTTTCATATAACAAACCTCTTTTTTAGTGTAATAAAAAGAATATAAAAATTAAAAGAATCTTTAATTTCTATTAAATATAATATCAAATAATTTCATATAAAATCATATATTTTCAGGGGATTAACAGGGCAAGCTAAAATATATGATTTTATATGTCTGGTTAAGTGCTTAATACTAGCATTGAAATTGATTTATCCCATATTTCTCTCTTCATCTTCATGAACTAACACCAATAAAAAGGGCCATTTGAAGGCACCGTGCCTCTAGTCGCTAGTTATGAATAAATCATGATCAAGGTAGCTAAGATCGAGATCTTACTTGGGATCGGACGGGAGATGCAAAATCGTAAAACGTGGGAATAATAACACGATCGTAAGATACCAGACCCTACTAGAACTAACATACACATATATATTTCATATAATATGAAATAAATGAGCAAAAATAGCCACAACTAACATACTTAACTTCAATTTAAAATGCAAATAGTCCAAGAGCCATAAGTCATACACTCATAATCCATAAATCATAGCATAAAGTGCAATAAGTCTACAAGTTTTTGATATCATATAAACTAAAAACATTAATGAAAACAACCAAACTAATATAATCTCATCTAAAGCAAATCATTAAGGTTATGGTCATCATATTCATCATCTGCTATTGGTTCCCACCATCTCCAGAAGAAGCTCATCAAAGTCATCCTCATCTAGAGGAGGAATCTCCAAATCATCCAAAAGGCCACCAACTCTACCACTACCTTCTCCAACAGTCAAGTTAAAATCATCTGGGATATCCAAATCCTCTAAGCTTTCCAATACATCCTCATTTTCCACAATCCATTCTTCATCAGAGTCCAAATCATCAAGGTCATACTCAATAGGATTCCTTGATTGCTTCTTCTTAGACAATCTTGAATTGGTCATCACAAAAACAACATCATTCATAGTTTTTTGCTTCAAACGATTTCTCTTCTTTGTGTGGACCTAAAGAAATGTAATAGCAATCAACCCATAGCAATTGACAACTAACTCTAATATTCTAAAAGTAAAATATAATACAAATCATAGTTATGGGTTAAAACTTGAAATATTTACCATTTCAAAGGCATTCCAATTTCGCTCACATCCAAATAAACTGCATGTCAAGCTCAACACACGAATAGCAAACCTTTGAAGCTTAGGATGCTCATCCCCATAAGAATCCCACCATTGTGCTGGAGTTTTGGTATTTAGGGCAGCCTTCGCTACTTCCCTACCAAAAAACTTAGCTCGACTCTTGAAATCTTCAAGTTGAGCATCAATCTTGGTAATTTCAGTTGGATCCCCACAATTCTCTCCAAACAATCATATAGTCCTCTCTTAACTTCATAATCACTCTTAAATGTAGGACTATAATGTAATTGTGGGTTAAGGTATTAGTCTCAGCATGCAATGGCCTATGGAGTTGGCTATCCCATCTTGCATCAATGATTTCCCATAAAGGCATATAGCTATAGAATAGAAAAATTAAATTAACCACTAAAGTATTTAAACTAAACTACATTATGTAGGAATGACAAATTAAATAGTTTACCTCTTTTCAACACCTTGAAAAACATTTTGTATTTTCTCCTTAACACGATCCATTTCCTCATAAATGTATCCCATTGCTGGCTTCTCATCTGAATCCACTAAACGCAACACATGAATAAGAGGATAAGCACCCCTTAGGCAAAGGACGATATCCCTCCAAAATAGTCTATCTAAAACAACAGCTTCAATAAACTTCCCATCCCTTGTCTTGGAACATTTACTTGATTTCCATTCATCTGAAGTAAACATTCTTATCAATGCACTCTTCTTCTCATTAAGGCTACCCAAAGTGAGGTAGGATGTGGCAAAACGGTCATGCCCGGTCTCACCAAATCTTTTCCTTTGGTATGGTATTGTAATAGGGAAATGAGAGAAGTCCTTGAATAGATGTAAGTAGTAATTTTTCTTCCCTTGGCAATTGTCTCTTTATGAAGCTCCAACTTTTTCTCAAAATCCTCCAACATCAAATCAATGCAATGAGCTGCACAAGGTGTCCAATAAAGCTTCTTCCTCTTTTCCATCAACATCTGTCCCGCAGCTTTGTAGTTTGCTGCATTATTTGTCACAACTTGCACAACATTCTCCTCACCCACCTCCTCAACAACATCATCTATCATCTTAAATATTTTATCAGTGTTTTGCAAATATGTGAAGCATCGATAGACTTTAAGAAAATAGTCCCCTTAGGACTATTCACTAGAAAATTTAATATAGTTCTCCTCCTCTTCTCTGTCCAACCATCTGTCATAATTGTGCAACCTGTTTTTCCAATGAGCTCTATGTTCCTCTAACATCTCCATGGTTGAGTCTACCTTTTTCTTCAAATATTTGAGTCTTAGCTCAGTGTAAAAAGGTGGTTTAAATCCTATTCCATGCCGGGCAACATTTTCAAACATCTTCTCATATTCTTCACTTCTTGCCACATTAAAGGCTATGGCATTGTTGTGAAAAAATGAAGCAATTTCTTCACATGCTTCCTCCCTTTAGTTCTTCTTAAATATAGTGTTAATTGTGGCTTGAGTGCTAATTCCTCTTTTCTTGAATAGGTTTGCAGGGTCTCTACTTTTTCCTTCCTTTTCTCACCAACTGAAGAATCATCACTTTGTCCATCATTATTTTCTGTTAATGGTTCCTCATTACTCCTTGTTTTTATGATCAAATTTTTTTGCAAACCAACCACAATATCCCACATTTGTTTTCTTATCTCATCACTAACAGAAGTACATGCTCCCACATCTTTTTGAGTTCCAGCCAAATGATGTTTTAATCTATAAACTCCCTGTAATCTCCTTACGACAGTATTTACATTTGATTTTTCTAGTATTTCCATCAATAAAAATTCCATGATTCCAGCCTATATCACTTCTATTTCTAGGTGCATTCTTATAAATTTTTTTCCCTCTAACTGAAGCATTCCCAACAAAACTTCCACTTTCGCAGAGGAGTAGAACTAGAATCTCTATTGCCCCTCCACCAGAATTTTCATTGTCCCCCACCAGCATTATTTGATGACATTTTTCCCCACTCTAACAATACCTAATACAAAATCCAACACAAAAATTCTCTCAATCAAAAAATTAAAATAAGAAGAAAGCATGCATTCTGGATAAAGGGAGCAGAAAGCATGCATTTTTGAAAAAAAAGGAAAAGAAAAATGTAGAGCTCACCTTTTTGTGAGCTCAGAGCGCTGAGAAGCAAGGGAGAGCGGGCGATCTCAAGGTGGAAGCGGGAGTGGGCAGAGAGAAGAGAGCGGCACACGGGAAGAAGCGCGCGCGGGAAGCGAGCGGCGCGCGGGGACCAAAGAGCGGCGGCATGGTGCGGTGCGGAGGCGGTGCGTGTGAGGGGTGGTGCGGCTGACGGATTGGTGGAGATTGAAGAGAGTGAGAGGGGACGGATCAAGAGCAACTGAGTGAGAAAGGACAGACCTGAGAGTTAGTCACTTAGGGTTAAGAATGGGCCGGGTTTTTGGGGCGTTTGGGCCGCGTTTGGCAAGCTTGCCGAAGCGCAGGATCGCACGATTCAAGCGATCCTATGATGTTGCCCGATCTCACTGCGGGTGGTGAAGGCGAGCTCGATGTGGAATCGGATCGCTGCTATGGGGTAGAAGCTTGGGATCGCACGATCCTACAAGTTAGATCGCAATCCCAGCTACCTTGATCATGATCAATGGTCCTTATTTGGTATTAATGGTCTAGAATAGTGAACTCTTGAAATAAAATAAAAGGGTGACATCATGACTTTGTGTGTTAATCTTGACCATTCATGTATAATTCAATAATCAAGCCTTCATTCTCATAGTAAAACAATAATCTGACCTGAAATGGCTTAATATACATGATAAGTTACTAGGTCACTAGCTTTTCTGGCACAATTAACACTTAACAGGTACCTTAGAGTCTTCCAATACTTACTGCGACTCAAACGAACACAAATGGAATTGGAGAAGCTATGGGCATCTGTAATGCACCAATATCACAGAAATTTTTCCAAACACCAAAACGGTGGAGAGAGGAGCTCAATATCACAGCAGAGACCACAGCAGTTTCGACCGATGTGGCGTGTTAGAGAACACATGGCATTCTTGATCAGAAATCTCCAATTTTATATTCAGGTTTCCCTTAATATCTTGTCATTTATGGTAAAGTTTTTGGATGACTACTACAAAGTGTTTGAAGTTGTTGTGTAATCTTCTACACTAGTTCAGTGCCGTTGTGCTGATATGTTTGTTTGGATACACATGCACTTTCACAGTCACACCATACATAAGGTGCTTCGTATAAGTAGAATAGGAATGAGTGGTGACCAACAGCCCATATTCAATTTATTTCCTTTTACCTCTGCTGGTCACATTTTCATGCATTTGATGCAAAATAGTTGCAAGTGTAGATATCGTTTGACATTTCCATGGCTTTCTATTGCTGAGTTAGTATGGGTGATTTAAATATAAATGCAAATTGTTATTCGTAGACAGGTACTTTAATTTCTGATTGAGCAAAACAGGCTGAACACAATCTTTTAGCATGTATTGTGGTTTTTTTATGACAAATAAAATGTTTATTTCATATTCCAATATTTCTGCTTTGCTTTGCAGGTGGATGTGATAGAGTCTCAATGGAATATTTTACAAACTCACATTCAAGACTCCCATGACTTTACAGAACTTGTGGGCTTTCATCAAGAGTAATAATTTCAAGACTGCATGCTTCTAATTTTTCACATTTTATAGTGTGGCATAATTTCGTGTTGTTTGCTAAACTATTTAACGTGCAAAGTTATTGCCAACATGATCGTATTTATTCAAATTAAATAAACTTGTTGGTCACCCTCCAATCAGTAGATCAACTTTCGTCCTATAGCTTTTGCTTGTCGGAACTAAGGATCATGCTCTACTTTTATGGTCATAGATAACTTGGTTTTTCAGCTGGCTGCTCCCATTAGTATGAATAAGCAGTTTATTGACGAGAGATAGGAACACAGTTAACATGCACTTTAATCTCTGGAAACAATTCTCCAGTGCCACTATGCCAGTGTCTAAATTGTTATAGCTTTATTAGCTTGTTAAGGTGGTTACCTTTATTCCTGATGGTGGATGTTGCTTACCTAAATATTGCTTATTAGAGAGATTTATCATTTTAATGTCTCCTACAGGTATTTGTCAGCCTTAATTTCACAAACTTTCTTGGACATTGGTTCTGTGTCAAGGATACTGGACAGCATCATGAAGCTTTGCCTACAATTCTGCTGGAATATTGAGAACCAAGATAACTGTTCAAATACCTCGGAACTTGAACATATAGCGGAGGTAATGGTGCATCGCTGATTTTGCCAAATAACTGTACAGCCGTTATTTTCCTCATACTGCTTCATATATTGATCAGTAGGTTTGACTGAAATTTTAAGGGAGTAATTAATACACAACAACTAAGCCTTTTTTAACTAGGTGGGGTTGGCTAGAGATCAAACAATGCTATTGCATCCCTTCATAAACGATGCCTATGGACAAGTCATTAAAATTTGAGTCTTTTTTAATGGTTTCATTTATAATTTTTCTTGGTCTTTGTTTACCCCTGCCTTTGGGCTTCTCACCATTTGATCTAGGGGAGAAATTTATTTACTAATTTTAAATTCATTGTATTCATTACATTTCGTGAATATGATATATGACAAAATACTATAATGTTGTATAATCCATGTAGTTGTATTCATTCCATTTCATGCATTAATGCCTTATATCCTTCAAATATCGAAAGTTCACCCTCACTTACCTGAATGAACAAGAAAAAGGAAATGACTAAACTGGAGCTAAATTGCAGACACAAGTATGTAATTCCTTGTTTTTCTCCTTCTGGATGAAGTCACTTTTTTAGAGGGTGAGTGTTGGTGCAACAGTAAGGTTATTACTTTGTGACCTGAAGGTCATGGATTCAAAGTCTGAAAACAGTCTCTCCTCAAAGCGGGGTAAGGCTTTGTACATCTACCTTCCCAGACCCCACTATGTGGAAGCCTTATGCACTGCCCTAAAGTCACTTTTTTCTTTTTTACCATTGTCTCACTTGATTGGAACTTTTTCAAATTTCCAGCTACATTTCTATTTTTGGCAATGAGATATCCATTGCTTACTTAACTTTATCTTTTTGGCTGTTCATAATTCTTGTGTTTTCTCTAATTTCTATAGGAATTCAACAAGAAATCAAATTCCTTGTACACTATACTGCGCAGCAGCAGGCTTGCAGGGAGTCAGCGGGCCCCATTTTAAGACGATTTCTCTTGCGGTTAAATCTGAATTCCTTCTTCGAGGTAAATCAATCACATAGATACTAAGTTTTACAAGCCTGTTTGGTTAGTGCTGCAAACGAGAAAATAACACTTTCCTTTGTTACCTTTAATTGAATGCGTATTGATGTTCAATGGTAGTTAAACCAAACATATCATTATTGTTTAGATGATTTCTTAATCTGGCTTTTCTTTTGGTCTTATCAGGCAACTGCGAGGGGAGTGCTGAACGTTGTCAGACCGGCCTATGAATCAACAATAATAGTATCATTCCACCGCAAATTCAAAGTTCTTCTCAACGCTGCAGTTTTATAGGGTATTGACACGTGACCTTTGGTTGAGTAAATTCTCCCAACCCCAAATCTTGTTTGGAGGATGAGTTTCGCTGTTGACAATCCTACGACTGCCCTTTGAAATTCAGTTGCATGGTTTTACTATGTTGAGGATGTGGTCATTGATCATAGCTGATTGATTTTATTGTAAATACTGGTCAGTTTGGTGGCACTCTTGTTTGGAAGGTGATTCATGCTTGTGCTTCTTAGGTGGCTGGTGGATTGGTGTTGCTGTCATTTCTGATTTGTTGTCTTTGTAGATGTGAGCAGTGAGTGATCGGTGTGTATAGTGTATTTGTTTTTTAATATCACTATATTTAATGTTTAATGCAGTTGTTCCCTCGTGATGATTCAATTGTTTTGTGGAATGTAACCAAATTTTTTTTTTGTGGAAATTCCCTACCCATACAACTTTTTTTCCACATCTAAATCGACAAATGGTATTATCATAGTGCATTACTTAACATTGTGCTTACAGTGACATTTTATCCCTAACAATTATGTTTTAACCGATGATTTTTAATTTTAAAATATAATAAATAGTACATATAGAGAAAAAAATCCGTTGATAGCAATGGAAGACTTGACACATATCTTGGATTTTCAGTAGTTTTTTATTGAAGAAATTTTTTACAAAATTTACTAATGAATTGAAAGATCATATGTTATAAATCATATTTATAAAATTTTAGATTAACCCAAAATTTTTCAATCTATATTTCATATTTTTAAATCAATATAATAAATATATTTTAAATGTATGTAAATAAACCCATTTAATCACATCTTTGTCAGCGTTCAATTATTTTAAAATTTGCCATAAACAATTAATGATATATATAGTTATAATTTAATGATTGGACTGAAAAATTATATTTTTTAAAAAAATTATTGAAAATGTAAGCATGTCAAGTTTTAGACCAATATTAATGGAACGATTTTAATAGATAAATTAGTGGTAGCACATAATACTAAGGCTGAATAAGTGGAGTACAATCTTATGTGATTAAGACATTAACAGGAATACAATCTTAGTGCATGAGCACGTAATGATTTCTTGTTTAAGGCATTTGTTATTTCTCATTTAAGACATTGGTTTTCTTCTCTTAACAGTGTTTGTTCATTTGATTACTATGTCCCTCTTCAGAAGTTAGGCTCGGGGAGTAACCCCTCACTGGAACATTATTGTGAAGGAAAAAACAATGTAGTAAGAATCGACTGAATTTACAACCGTGCATGATGAAACTCATTGAAACATTGATTGCACAAACATAACTGCCATTTGATCATTGATATTTTTGAATCTGTTCAGTTAAATTATGTTGCACATTAATTCAGAACTGTGCATGAACTTAACATGAAAAGAAATTCTCTCTAGTATGCAAAATGGCATGATAATGTAGAAGTAAATCCCTTTCAAGGCTAATCAGCCAATGGTGAGGCCTTTATATACTTCTATAACTCTTCAAAGCCGTCTTCATCCCCTTCATCCTCTACCCTCTGAAATTCTCTTCTCCATGCTTCCATCTGCCAGAATAACATTGCCTTGAGTCCTAATATGCAAAGCTAAATCTTCATAGGATCTATTTATGATGCCTTTTTCTTGGCAAAATAACAGAAAGATATATCAACCTAAAAATAAAAGAAGACGCACAAGAAGGACAAATTTCTGGATTATCAAGGAGGTATAGAACACTATGACCTCGTCTGATTCAAGTAGCCGACCCACCCAGTGGGATAAGGCTTAGATTGTTGTATTGTTGTTGTTTACAAAATGCAAGATAGCTAGAAACTTTGCTAGAATTTAATTGTCAAAATGATTTGGTAATGATTATTAACCCTTGAATGAAAAGATGGGCCAAACTACTTTATTTCACCAGACAATTACCATAATATTTTATAAAGATTCTGACTAAATTTTTCCAACTGTGAAGCATTGGTTTGTTTTTTCATATTTGTTTTTTTCAAGCCAAATACAAAGAAAATGCAGAAAAAAAGAGATTAAAAAAACAACAAAAGGCATGTGCTGAATGAAGATAGCTCAGATACACGTGTGAATAGAAGATGCCTCACCTGATCATCAGAAAATCGCAGTTGTTCTGCAACAAACAATACATTATTGTAATGTGCTGAAGAAAATTCTTCCTCTGAATCCTCAGCAACTCCTTTGTAATTAATCATTTCCATATGAAAGCCATTGCTCATGAATGATTTATCCATCCATAGCCTTGTATTGGACTGTCCGAGGGACCAGAAAATAGATTTGTTTTTCTTTATTTAAATTTCTTGAGTAACAAAATTTATTAAATTCTAACTCAAGGTGTTACTTGATAATTAATAGTGATCTGACCTTGATTTCTATCTCTGCATCTGATAACCCACCAGGCAACTCTCCCACAAAAAAGCTTCCCTTCATGGCTAAACTGCTTATGATTGACAAAACTTCTTCAAAATTTGCCAATGTCTTCATGGGCAACCCCTGCAGGAATAAACATATATGACTCCCTCAATTGCTCAAGTATCGAACACTTTCTCTTTTCTGGATTAGACTCATTTAAAGTGAGTTTGTCTCTGAAGTGAGAAAGTGAGAGAGTATCCATCCTTAGATCAATGAAGTGCATTATGTGTGGATCCTATTAAATGATCTAACGGTAAATACACCATCACTTTTTCACTTTAGAGACAAGTTCACTTTAAAAAAACTTTCTCCCCTTTCACATTCATCAACTTTGCTTGTGAGTTCAAGTGTCTACTAATGGGAAAGAATTATAAACTTAACCACCTGTATGGCCCATACACTTGGCCTATTGCCATTATATCCTCTAAGTTGCAAATTTTGCTTTATGTCAGATGATTCCAATGGAATATGACAGAACAAGCAACTTTTGGGAATCTTAGCTCCAACACCTGAAGCCAAAGAAAGAAATACAATTAGGTATCTACCTTCATTATTTTACTTCCCCCCAAAAAACACATATGCATGTTCAGGAGAAGAGAAAATATATTGAAACATCAGCATAAAAGCAGGCAACATGCCTTAATGTACAGATTTTTCCAAGGTATCAGACAAGTCTTTTCAACCATGTAACATACCCTCGTCTTCTAGAGTTAACAAAATGTAAGTCACTTCACTCTAAGCCATTACTTTTGTTGAAAAATCAAATTCTATTGTGTCCTTTGTTTTCTACCTCTTCCCTTTTCATGCATTCAACTTAGCAGCAGGCACCTAGTATGCCTATGTAACTACCATGCTTCCCACTCTCACCATAGTCTCTATGATAAAAAAAGATATCTAATTTTGGCAATTATACATGCTTAAAATATCACAGTAACTTAGAAAACTAATGTCACCTTCAAGCTTCTCGGCTGCTGTTTGAAATATCCATTCCGGGGATATGTCAAATATTATGGTTGAAGCTGGCCAGTGAAGTCTGTATGGCCGCGTATCCATGCCATCAGTTAACAAAACTACCTGCAAATAGAGGAAGAACCATATCAAACTACAAATACATGAAAAGCATAACAAATTTCTATCATATATACATGCAATCAACTAGTACCTGCTTTACTCCATCGATAAGACTCAGTGTATGAAGCAACTTATCATCAATGAACTTACTTGCAAGGCAATAGGGGTGCAAATTCTGCACCATTTCCTTGTGAAAATTAGGAGGGACAAGACAAGCAGCATATGGGTCCACAAAAAGAGGGTCTGCACTTGTGGAGAAGTGATACTATGAGTGTTGCTGTTATTAACAAACGGCATAGTGCATAACATAATCAGTATAATTCAAATTTTAAGACAAGCTAAAACCTTTTATGTATATTGAATAATGTGGAAGGAATTATCTATATCATTACTATGGATGCAGTATACAGGCAGAGGCAGCTAACTCACAAGTCGTAACGAATGAACTATGCTATGCCACCCAACATGTCTTTGATTATAATTCGCCTTCTTCCAAGTTAAGGAGAGAAAAGAACAAAGTTCATCCAATATAATACAATTCACTTACTGAGTCATTTTAGTCATTCAAAGCCTGTTTCAACAACTAAACATGTGTTTGTTTTGGTGTTGAGTGAGTCCAAACCATGATTTGAAAAATGCAAACTTTAATGCATTTTAACACGTTTGACAAAATCCCATTGAGCTGCATTTCAACATGATTTTTAGCCTCAAAAATGGTTCGAGCAGAAGTGAAAAAAAGTTGCTTTCTGTTGGGCCAAACCATGATTTGCCAACTATAAACCAAACACACCATTAACTCCATAGCAAACTAACTATAGGGAATATTATTTATACCATTCTTATATTGTAAGATAACTTGGAAGTAAAGTAAGGAATCCCAAGCACACAATGAACATATACACACAGTTGAAAGTGAAGACCATATAGCATCCTTTAAATGCTTGATAAAATGCATAAAAGAGGCAAAATATTGATATGGTGTTTTGCCTGGTCGAAGAGTTTCCTTGGAACGAAGAAAAGCACAAGTAGTGGCAGCAAGGAATAAAGGGTCATTGTTAATGTTGTTGTTGTTGTCATTGTTGAGTGTCACTGCAGACACACAGAATGTTGTTGTTATCTTGGAGTTGCATCTAAGTGGTAGTGGAGGGCGCATTTTGATGCTGATATAACCAATAGCAGTAGCAGGTGCATGCACAAAACCCATTTAGCATTCAAAAATTTGTGTTGCTTTCACTTTCACTAGTTACCACAGCCTTAGACTTTCAGTTAAAGCTGTATTTGTGTGTGGAATGTGGTGTTAAAAGTGTTGTATGTACTTTCTTCTGATGGATGGGGTATAGAAGAAACCCTTGTCTTTTGTGTGTGTGACTAGGACAATAAATTTTGTCTTACGCTTCAAAGATAGATATTTAATACTATTCACTTTATTATTATTAGATATAATAATAATTTCTAATCATTTTATCAATTCATTCTATTCAATAATAATAAAAAGTGGTCAACAGGCCATAGTTTCTTGGTTTGCCAAAACTATATGGGTGGTGGTGTTTGGTAAATTGCTTACAAATCGTGGTTATGTTGTATTGGAAAAGTTTTTTATTTGTCCAAAATCCAAATTATGGTTCAGGGTAAATTTTAATGTTCCAATAATATAAAATACTTTTATATTATTATTTAATCAAGCTCTTTAATTTACATAATTTTTTAACTAATAGATGAAAGAGTCATATGTGTGGAAAACATTTTGCAATATTAATGCTAATGTATAGCAATTAAATCCAGGTTTTGAAATAAAAAATTATGTTGAACTATAACTCCTACACCACTTTATTTTGTCAAATATGTAAAATAGTTAAAATTGTGTTTGCTGTTTTTAAAATTATGGTTCGAACTTTTTCAACGATAAATTAAATATGTACATAAGCTTTTATTTTCTCTTATCATATTTTATGCGTGAAAGACTTTTTCATTTACATAAGTATACAAATATATATAATATTTTGGATTTAGAGAAATCCCTTTTTAACAAAGATTTACACCCGTTTATTATTTGATTCCCCTGTCCACTTGGGACTAGTTTGGGTGAGCTTTTATAAAAAAGATATTTTTTAATTAGATTTTTTGAACTTATTATGTTTGGATGAATAATAATTTATATTTAGATATAATATTAAAATATCTTTATTTAATTTTAAATATCTTTTTCATATTATAAAAGTGGTCTTTTTCTAGAAGATGAAAACTACACCTTCTTAAAATATATATTTTTTATACTTTTTCTCGTAATTATAGTTTTACTAAAAATCTTTACACAAACACATCAAAAAACATAAAAGGTACTTTTTAAATGCAAAAAGATAATTTTTGTTTTTGTGAAAATGATGACACACAAATGAGCTCTTAATCTTTTTCGGCCTAAATATATAAGTATTGAATTTGTGGGTAAGTAACCGTTTTTCTTTTCAAAATTATATTTGTCCTGAGATATTATGTTAACACATTTTTTAAGAATTTGTTAAAAATGATGAAAAAAAAATGTCACTATATTCTAATGTTTTTTGGATGAGCATAAATATTCATCTATTTTTACACTAATTCATAATAGAATTGATAGATTTTATAAGTAAGTGAGTATATCTTAAATAAAATTAATATGATCTATTTTTATTATGGTAAAAGATACACTATTTCAATAATAGTGCACTATTATTAAAATAGTACACTATTTCAATAATCTCTCCTCCAATCAATAGTGAATAGTAATAATGAGTCATTCGATAACACCACTTCTTCTAAGTCCACAGAACTCTTTTCCCTTGTTTGTTGATGAAGTGTCATAGTGGATTCGCAAGGGATCAAGATGTTCTCATTTTTTCTACAAGACAGGACAGGCAAGGGCCATCTCGTGAAAAACGAAGCACAAAGATATATGCACATTAATAATCAATCATTGGTGTGTTATTTAACAAAAAATATAATATAATTCTAGTCTTTCTTCTTTGTGTGATCAATTTTAAATTTAATTCTCTCATTAAGCAAATAAATTTAATCCTTACATTAAAAAATTCAATTCAAACCATACTTATGTAACCATTTATAAATATGTTCTTATTATTAATTGAAATTATAACTGTGTGACTTTATTTTCTCTAGCTCCTATCCTTTTTATATTATCATTTAACAATTGTTTTCCTCTTATTCAGAAATTCTACCATGTTTGATTTCAGTTTTTAACTTTTAATTTTTTAAATTTTATGAAGAAAATAATAAAAATTATAAAATTTAATTTTTAATTTTTATTTTCAGTGAAAAACAAAAAATAAAAATTGACACCAAACATGTCCATAAATTCTCAATTTGATAAATGAGAAGTGGAGTTGTCGGGGAGCTGTAATATAACACAAAGGTTCTCTAGTTGAAAGTAGAGATTTAGTAACAAATAATTATATGTATAAGGGCCGACTTAATTCTTTTTTTAATCAATAAGAACTAAATTCAAAATTAATAACATGTACAGAGACCAACTTTATATTTTAATATATAATAATATAACTAGAAATGACAATAAATTACAATTATTTAATGACTAATACATTGTATGGTAAATAATATATCAAAGTAACCATGGTCTAATACTATTGGTACCTAGCTAAACATTGTAAATATTTAGTTAGAGGTTTTAATTCATAAAAATTTATATAGAAAGTGCCTGGAGGCCAAAGATTTGTCAAGAAAATTCTCATCTCAAAGCAATTAGTGACAATGATTAGTGGATATTATGAGAAATTAGAAATATCATATGAGCTTAATTTTTATATAATAATAATATAAAATATTTATACTGTTATTAAATTAAATTATTCAATATGTATGATTTTTAAATAATAAATATATAATTTAATCACTTATATTAATAAATCAATATATCACTGGACGACTATGTGAAAAATTCAAATAATATATATTGTGGGTTTAATTTTGGTGCACAAGACCAAACGTTATTGAAAAGTTAGTAGGGAAAGGGTAGGTGGCAGCTGATACTGCCTTACCTCCAAGTCCTAATTTTCATAAAAAGCAGAGTCAATGAAACACTCACCATCATTTTAAGCCCTACCAAGAGATCACATTAGCCACCAATTCAAACCAAAAGACAAAGTACAAAAAATATATATATAGCGAGAGACACACAATCACCACCTACTACCAATCACCAACAACATCACCAAAACCAGAACCAAGGTAGGTGTAGCAACATACATACACACACAAACCAGATAACCCAAAAAACACAGCTTATCTTCATTCTCCACCACCACCACCACCACCACCACCATGGATTCCAACCCCCAAACACCACCGCCCAAAAACAACAACAACAACAACAACACAGACCAAAACCAAAACCTAGTCATCTCCGAAGAACACACCCTCCAACAACCACCACCACCATTTGCAGTGTCTTCACTCTCCCTCTCTCTCTCCACCATCCTGCCTACCCATTTCTTCCTCCAACCAAAGTTCCAACCTTTACCCTCTCCCCAACACCCCAATAGGCTCAAAGTCCCAACCCAAGCCTCTTCCCTCACCACCACACTCTCTCTCTCCTCCACAACAACCCCATCACTTTCCCTCTCCTCCCCCAACTACACAAACACAAAACTCTCCTTCAAATCCACCACCACCTCCCACAACACCCTCCACTCCCCTCTCCCTCTCCTCCCCCACCGCCCCTCCGACCCCTCCTCCGCCGCCGCCCTCCGCCGCGCCGCCGTCGTCTGGTTCCGCAATGACCTGCGCGTCCACGACAACGAGTCCCTCAACACAGCAGACAATGAATCCCTCTCAATCCTACCCGTTTACTGCTTCGACCCTTCTGATTACGGAAAATCATCTTCTGGGTTCGACAAAACGGGCCCTTTTCGCGCCAATTTCCTGATCCAATCCGTCACTGACCTCAGAAAGAACCTTCAATCACGTGGGTCGGATCTTGTTGTTCGGGTCGGAAAACCCGAAACGGTTTTGGTTGAGTTAGTTAAGGCCGTTGGTGCTGACTGTGTGTATTTTCACAAGGAGGTTTCACATGATGAGGTGAGGGTTGAGGAGAGGGTGGGGAAGGTGATGAAGGAGGAGAATGTTGAGGTGAAGTGCTTTTGGGGAGCACATTGTACCATGTTGATGATTTGCCATTTGGGTTGGAGGATATGCCGTCGAATTACGGAGGGTTTAGGGATAGGGTGAAGGGTTGGAGGTGAGGAAGACTATTGAGGCTTTGGATCAGCTCAAGGGGGTGCCGAAAAGGGGCGATGTCGAGCCAGGGGATATCCCCAGTTTGAGTGATCTTGGGCTTAATCCGGCCGCCACAATGGTGCAGGTTTGTGCCTTTGGTTTGGCCTTTGTATGATTTTGTGTGTGATGCAGTTAGTTTATTGGGTTGGAATTGAATGCCCTGATGCTGAATTGCTGATAGGATTTGGAATAAATGCGTTAAGAGAAAAAATTGGGGTAGCATATTTTTGTGTCTTTTGTTTCGTCTTTTATGATTTTTTTGTGTTGCAGGTAGTGTTTTAGTTGAATGGTTTGATGTCCATAGGACTAGGAATGAATGCATTTGAGAAACAGTTGGGGTAATATAGGTTTGTATCTTGGTATGGTTTCTATGATTGTTTGTAATGCTGGTAATTTTTTAGTTGAGTGGTTTGATATTGATAGGGTTAGGAATGAATGCAACGCCATTAGTTTTTTAGATTGAATGTTTTGATGTTGATAGGATTAGGAATGAATGTATTAGAGAAAAATTTGGGGTAGCAATTATTGTGAAAAGAGGGTAGTTAGTCGTTTTGTTATGTGTGGATAAGACTTGTAGAGGTTCATGTAAGAGCAGAACATCAGATGGAGGGTAGTTTCATATAGAGAAAAACCAAGAAAAACAATATGCAAAATCATTGCAAAAGATTTAGATTTTAATGGTTTGATTATAGACATTGTATAAGATAGCATGCTATGGTGTTGTCTATGACATCCTTGTGTTCCCTGGAGAAGGTGAATAGATTCTTGACAATAAATTCATTGCACTCAATATTTTACGAAATTAAACTTGATTTCATCTTTCGTGAATAGTGATGATATTGATTGTCATTGTCTCATCACGTAGGAGGGGAAGGCAGCTGTTAATAATTCTATGGTTGGAGGGGAGACTGAGGCACTGCAGAGGCTCAAAAAATTTGCAGCTGAGTGTGAGGCTCAACCAAACAAAGGCTTTAAAGATGGTGCACAAGATAGTATATATGGTGCCAACTTCTCCTGCAAAATTTCTCCATGGCTGGCTATGGGATGCCTCTCCCCTCGCTCAATGTTTGAAGAGCTAAAGAAGACTGCCAGCAGGTGTGCACCCAATTTTTTTTTCTCCGTTTAATGATATTATCATTTTTGTCACAAATAGGGCATATATTCACTGATGAATTTTGTCACCAACAGAACTGTTGCTGCTTCATCAAATGGAAACAATGGTGGCAGTGGCTCATCCAAAACTGGAACAAATTGGTTGATGTTTGAGTTGCTGTGGAGGGACTTCTTTAGGTAACTTCTTTTTGTGCAGGATCTCTTGACCTTGGAACTCGAACTCTTAATGTTACAATTGTATTTTATTTTTTAAAATGAGATACATGGGAATGCCTCTAGTGCACTGATAGTGGATTTTTAAGATTTGGTATTTTCTAAACAGAAAGTTACAATTTTTTGTGATGTGAGGGTATTTTTTTGCTAACTTCCTATCTTGAAGTATGCAACTATTATCTGTCTACAAGTTACAACTACATTCCTGTTGCAAAAATATGTAATTATTTTTCTTTAAAAGTTGTAATGTTGCTCTCTCCTCTTTTTTACCCAAAAATATATAGTTGCAACAAATTCAATATCTATTACATAGAAGTTGTAACTGTTTCTGTAGTTGTGGTAAATCTCATATAAATTTCATGACTCCATAGAGCACCCATGTATATATATATCAACATTTCACATTTCAAGTACAGTCTTTTGTGACTTACTTAGCTTTCAAGTTTTAAAGTTGTAATTAAGGATACAACTTCCCTTTCCTTGAAATTTAGGAGCCTTATGGCTTAAAAAACTATGGAAACCACAATAATTCTGATACAAGTTTCCTATTTGATACTGACAAGCACGCTTTGAGATCACTTATAATGACATCTCTTCCTTTTTCAGTTGTCCTTTTTGTTTTCACTGTAATTGATAGTTTTGTAAATAACATGTATTGTTCTGTGCTATTTGTTGGCAGAATGTGTGTGTATATATATATATACTCACACTGTTTCTGACAATAAATATGGCTGTTTACTCAGAATGGTTTGTGATTTTTTTTTTTTAACACTGGTTTGATTTGTCCAGGTTTATTACCAAAAAATACAGTTCTGCAAAGAAACAGCTGGAAGCTGCTCCAGCCACTGCTTGTACTGGTGCACTTGCTTAAAAGCTAGAAGTTCTAGTGAACACATGAAAGTTTGTTTCAGGATGTGGAGTTAAGAAGATGTGGTTTCTCTTCTGAACCTGTTGTAACTGGCAAGTACATTGACTCAATGTGGAAGCTTTGCATTATTCTCTGGATGGCAAGTGTTAATCTTTCTTAAAATAGCACTGAGTCTACATGAGCATCTTCTCTATCCAAAATTCATGTCTCTCTCCTCCAAGAACAATATTTTGGTAGAAATTTGAAGACTTAAAAGCTGATGAGTTACTATGTTATCTGTAATTTTTTTTTATTGAATAATAATACCCTGATGAATTGTCAAGTGTAAACTATTTATTTATTTCGAATAAACTAGGTAAGGTAAGAATTATACTCTCACTATATGAAAGAGATTACAAGAGTAAAAAGGTTAACAGTGTAGAAGAAATATTAAATAGTTTGTTTCTCCCTAATAAATATGAATTTACTTTAGAAATTCCACTTCTCTTCAGTGACAATTTGGATTCCCATGATATGAGAGTTCTTCCATTGCCACCAAGGTAGCCCGTCTAACATATAAGAGTAATTAAGGATATGGACTTTCTGGTGAGAATGGATGAAATTTTTCACTTGAGATTTTTTTTACTAGTAATTTTCTTATGTTATGTGTATTGGCTGGATTGTATCTCTTAAATCTGTACCATATATGCAGGGATTTTTTTTTTTCATAATTTTTTTTTATGTCTCCACATGTATTGAATTAATCTTTCAAGTTCATTAAGATTTTATAAATGGTTGATAAATTCATGAGAAAAAAAAGACTTCTCCAATAACCTCTATTCCACTTTCAAATTACCAATAATTACTATTACTCATTAATACATTTTTGTCTTCTCCTTCGTTTTAGTTTACTTTGAAAAATTTTAAAATGCCCATATTAAAATTTATACTTAAAAACTAAAATATTTATTGATAGATACACGAGTGTCTATCAATCTACTAGTTAATGGTAGAGATCATATAGGACACTCGTATGCAAATTTAATATAAGAGGATATATTATGCTGTTTGATTTTGTCCCAATTCAAGATTTGTACTTTTTTTTTGGTACATAAGATTTGTACTTTAAAACATGACAAGTGAGTACATAAAGTTTTGTTGGACATTGCTAATTCACACATAACATAACAATACATCTCTTCCCAACTCTCAAAAGCCAATTTTATTTTGGTCTCATAGCAGACCAAAAAAATTTCGCCTCATAGTAAGCCGTTGTCCCACAAAACATAATTATTAGATGGAAATAGTGGTGAAAAGACCTCTTTCAGCCGTTGGCAAGTCTGTAGGTAGTTGATAAAATGTCATTTTCCTTTTTTCTTTTAAAGGAGTAGACACTCCAACTAAGTCCTTTTGAAAATATTTTTGGATATTAGATTAAGAATTTAATTATATATATATATATATATATATATATCATTTATTATCACGATAACAGCAAAAGTATTTAATTCTCATGCCTATCACCTCGAGTCTCATATTTAATGTAATATGATATGATTAGAAGGTAGTATAAAGTTTTTTTCCCCCTTTTACAATGATTATATCAAAAATGAATCTTTTAAATTAATTCCTTAAAGATTTTAAATATATTCCTTAATATTTTAAGTATATATTAACTTTCTCTTTTAATATATATTTAGACCTTAATTTAGTTTTTAAATCAATTGTTATTTATGTTATGAAAGGCCAACTTAATATGAAATATCTTTAAAAGTTTAATTTTTATTCATTGTTATCTAATAATTTATTATTGCAACAGCAAATGTGGCTAATACTTACATTTATTACTTGAAAAGTCATGTAAATGATATTATTTAATTGGATGATATTATAAAATAATTTATACTATCAATGTATAGAAATTAAACTCTTTTTAAAAGACTAATTTAGTGTCCCTTTTAAACGAGTTTGATTCTTTTCTCTTTTGTAAGTGTGATTGACCTTTAGTTTATTTTTTGGTCTGAGGTGTGATTGAATTTTTGAACACGTTTCATTCATTTATCCGTGATTTATAGTAAATTACTGATTTTCAGTCCAATTTTTTGTGGGGGCATGGTTAAATAAAATAATAACCTTTCAATCTCCATCATTGTTAGTCAGCCGTGTAACTAGCTTCCAGCGATGAATATGGAAAAGAATGAATAAATAGTGCACATATTAGTTGCACTTTTTATTTTTCTCTTACCAAGAATACTAATATCTCCGATAGTAAGCCAATACATTGCATATCACTATTTGAATGAAAACAGAAAGTGCCTTTCATAAATATTTGTAATGGTTGGTAACCAGAGAACAACAATGAAATACAGATTCAACTTTATCCAAAACCAGCATGAAAGAATTCTCTGTAATGTTCCTCTCGAGGCAGAAGCTTGAAGCATAGCCAACATATAATACAAGTATACAAAAGCATCATCTAAGAGCACAACTCATACAAAGGAAAAATTTCAACCTAAAACACATGAGAAGAAAGGAAACAAAAATGAGAAGTAAGAGATAAAAAGGAACGACTGTGTGAAGGAAGAGAAGGGACCAAGAAAACATAATGCACCAAAATGACATTGCTACGGATCTATGCAATGAGCTAAAGTGGCTAAGTATAATTCTAAATGAACCCGGAAACTTTGAGTGAAGATAGTACAACAAAAATGATCCACAACAGCATGAAGTACACACTAGTAATCCACGCCCAGAGCCTTGGCCCTCCTAGCTCCCCACCAAAGATTAGACGCCTTAAAACCAAAACTGAGATACACCCAACAGAGGTAGAGAAGAAAACAAGCAGTGAAAAGCTTAACCCCTCTGCATTTTGGATCCGGAGAGGTTCTCTATATGCTATGAAGTTGTATAAGGTATCAATAAGCCATGGAACACCAATGCCAACATATATGTTCACTGAATTACTGCCAAAAAGAAAAAAAAAAAAACTCAGTTAATTTGAGTTCAACCAATTCTATAAAGCCTTTTCATTAAAACAAGAATCAGAGGACACATTTATGAGAAACATACTCTGTACAATTAAAATTTCAATCTTCGTTATGATGACATTATAACATAACATGATAGATAGTTTGCTGACATACTTCATTGAACTTCAATAAGCCAGCTCCATAACAGGCATGTTTAGGAGTTAGGACTATAGGCTTTGATAATATGAACCATATTTATTTTGATTCAGATGAGATGTTAGAAACAGGTAATCAAGCCATTAAGGGGTTGAGCCACTTGAGAATATAAATTCCTCTTAGAAGCTTTATGGTAAACTTCTAAAATGCCAAAAAGTCTCAAGCTGCATTGCAAGAATATTACAAACTACAGATATCATTCTAGAATAAAATGATTTAAGGCAAACCATGATGTAATGATGGCATGTGACTATGTCCTAAAGCTAGAATGAGATGCATATAGGGATGAAGACCTGCAAGTGATGTTTGCAATTGCAGAGTCTGCAGTTATTTGACGTTCAGTAGCAATCTTGCTTGCCACTAAATCAGGCCACGAGGTTCCACTGGCTAGTGCTGTAAATGCTATGACATAAGCATTTATCCCTGTAAGAGAAAAGAAAAGAGGAAGTTAAAAAAAAAAAAAAAAATCCGGAACTGACAGTCAAAGAGGAAACTTTGGACCTATGAAGAAATGTAAAATGAACTGGAAGATCATTATAAGTGAGAAAGAAAACCTGTGACACAACTTATAATATCTGTGATCTTAGTCACAATGTAAGCTATTCCACTGATGAAAAGCAGAGAGCAAATGAAAGAGATCCATCCATGAGCTATATGGCATGGAGGAACAAAAGCAAACAGAAACCTCCATGGTAAAAGCAGCAATTGCCAGAAAATTCTAGCAATGCGGAGATAGGCATTGTTCAATTTCTTTGACTCTGGGCTCTCCAACTGTCGAAGAAATTATAGACTGGTCGTCAGATAATTGATGATATATTGTTGGATTTCAATATGAGTATTATTTATCAGTAAGTTACTCTTTATAATCTCAAACCAGTGTATCTCTTAATGGAAAGAGTCTAACTGTTAAAGGGTGTAAGGGTTAGTAAAATCTGAAGTGTGCAATTAATCTGCAATGAATAATCATATAATTCATTCCACAACAAATTATAACACTAACATTACTATAATTAACATAGCAAACATTAGTATTGAACTTTGTAAAATAGAGAGTAAATCCTGCACTTAATAAAGTCATACAAAGTGTGTTCATGACATTTGTGTGGGTAAATATAAGGAGATCAACTGAAATATCAAGAGAGAATACATTTTTTTCAAAATCAGAAGTGGCCTATAACCAAGCCTTCATAACCACAAAACGACAGAAAGTGCCCTGGTTAGCTTAATCATTGTGAGTTAGTTACAGTATTACTAACAATGTTCATGAATCGATGATAACATTGTGCTAAATGGCTTTATTAAAAGTTTAGATTTTGAAGAGCCCAACAGAATCAATTGATCCAATGTAGCAGATCCCAGATACTAAGGAAAGGCTTAGTTGTGCTTGTTAATGTTATTCTTTAATCAGTGATATCAGCCATTCAGTCTCATAGAACAATTTACAACATAAAATTAAGTACCGTCAGTGCATCCACAAATTGCTGCCTCCAAACTGTAAGCAAATGGACATCCTCCAACATCATTTCCTTAGCTTTTCCAGAAATTTTAGCAACATCATCTATTTGAAGTACTCTTACATATCTTGGGTCTGCAGATTTTAAGAATTTTGAGACAAGATGGTTCTGATGTTTCAGAATGTTTCTAATGCTGAGCAGATAATTTCAGGAGAAGAAAACATTATGCTAAACAAAGCGACATTTCACTACATTACTGCAGGACAACTACCAATGGGATTTTCTGAATGAATGGAAAAAATATCAACAGTGTTCCCATGTTCTTCACTGACATGATTTGTCTCAGAACACTCCATCTTGTCATGGGTTTCTTGTGAAAAATAAGGAGTCTCTTCTGGCACCCAATCCTCTGGCCTCTCATCTCGTTCACTTCAAATATAAAACGTGGAATCAGACTAAAAGGATCAAGATAGTTTGACCAGAATAAATGCTTTGATCATAAGCCATAACCAAAAGTTTTGAGAGGATGATGAAATTTAATCATTTCAGTGAATTCTAATAAAAAAAAACTAACAGAAGCACATACATAGGTAGAGAAATATAGGGCCAACGCTTGTCTTGAGCATAAGCATGGGTCAATAGTAATCCATACTGCAGTACTGTCAACAAGGCCTCCCACAGAGTCACCACGTCTGGAGTCCATACCTACGTCCAGCTTCATCATGAATATTCCATAATAAAAGAACTATCAAGAATTTACCAACAAGCAAAGTGATGATACAGTTAAGTAAGATCTTCTCCAATGAATTGACTTTAAAATAAATTGATGAGTTAAATTTATCAAACATAAGTATCAGTTATGATTGTCCTGACTTGCTGATTTAGGCACAGGCTTTCAGTGCCAAATTAGGAGATGCAAATGTAAGTGTAGACATTTTCCATGAAGCATTAGATCCATATCTTGAAACTTGAAAATAAGAAAAATCTCAAAAGTTTTCTGACTCTATCTTTAACAAAACTTTCACAGGTTAAAGACAGTTTCTGATGAGACAGTCTTGTTGCAAAGAATGAAGGCTCAGATTAGATTTCTTACACATCCAGAAATAAGTTGATAAGAAGAACTGAAGAACAAAGCAAACAGTATAAATTTAAGATGGTCTTGAACAGAATAATGTCGGAATATTACCTCCAAAATTATGTACAACCAAATGTAAGCCCAAAATGACCAAAACAGCTCCACCAGCCATACTCCTATGTCAGTAATCTTTTTCAGCTCCCCTGCTTTGGGAACTATCACGCAAACAGCATGAATAGGGAAAAGGTCAAACGCCGCAGAACCAACAAGTGTTCCAGGTCCCAAACCTGAACATTCAGCACATTTATAGACAGTTACAATTGTGCATAACAGTCTGAAATCCCCTTATGAAATCCAGAAAAAAAGAATTGAAGATCAGAATAAATCAAATACTGATACCACAGCATCAAACACAATCCAAAAAGGAACTGCATGCACTCAACTAACTCTGTATAATCACAAGTATTTGCACTTCCCAGCACAAATAAACCAAATATGGAGAATCTCGTTAGTCAGCGACAACTATGTTGTAGTGATGTCTTCACACAATCAGAGATAGAAAACCATATGAAACAAACTGGTGATACATTTAACTTTCTTTAGTTTTATTTTTGAAGTGAAGAAAATAGGTCAACATGTGTTTCTAGGGACAAGTAAATTCCGGCTAATTTTTCTCCTCAAATTGTGAGATAGCAAGATTCAATAATTTTAGACTTTCTAAGACAATTAACAACTAACCAATCAAGAAATTCTCTTGAGCACTGCTGGGACAGAATATACAGCAATCAGAGTTGGATTCAGAAGGTTTAAAAGAGTTTATAGTAACCATAAATGAACATGTAAAACAATGAGAAATCAACCGCTTAGTCAAAAGCGGTAATACTTCAAAATATACCAAACCAATCTAGTTTGTTCCTGTCATTATTCTATATGTAGCCTACCCTAACCAAATAAATATTACTTCAGCAATAAAAGGGAAGTATCAAGGTAGAAAGACAAAGGATTAAGTATATGAGAATTTGTTCAACAATTACCACTCATTGACATATAATCCTACATTCCACTCCACCGATACTTAATCTCTGACTAGAAAATTCAAGAAACAAATCAAACTTGATTCTAATATTCCATCATAAGAAAGGAACAAGGAAAATGCTCTGAAACACAAACCTCCAGCATACAGGTTGCCCATATTTCGAATAGCATCAATGGTGGCTAATGATATCTGAGGAAAGCTAGTTCCAAAGGCCAACAAACTAATATCTGCAATCGTGTAATTCCAAACTTTCTCATGCCTAACAACCTTAGTCTGAGTGACGGGATCTATCTCCACTACCTCCTTTGTGTGCTTGACCACATTTTCCATTGACTGGAAGAATCGAGCCGTTATAGCTGATAACCCGATGAAACAATAGGCAAGGCCAAGAAAATACAGAAATGCTCTAAAACTGTCCCCAAGAACAGTCTCTCCGCTGAAAATTAAGTAGCTTTCACACTTCTCATGGCCCAGTATACTGTAAAACCCAACCATTCCTTCTTTGAGCCCCTTTTTTTTTTTCGCACCTAGTTGTCAACAAGGGTCTTCTTCTCAATCACTCCAAAGAACACATTTGAACTATGTAAGATCAAGAACAACAACAACAACAACATTCATATAACCTGAAATAACAAATCAATTAATCATAACATAACTTGCAAACTGAAAATTAATATAACAACACAAGATCCCTATTGAATTTGAAGCAACAAGCAAAGTATGAACATTGAACTTCAATTATTCAGTTAGCAGCAAGTCTAAAGTAACAAGTAACAACTTAACACTTTTTCAAGTTGATTCAGCAATATAGACTCAGATTCAGATTCAGTAAAGAAAATAAAAGGTTAATCTCTATATGTTTCCTTTTTTTTCTTAATAAATTAAATTGCAATATTAATCGCAAAATTAGTATTGGAGCACGCAATTAATTTAAAAAAAAAAAATTGGGAAGGTACCGGCGAGCTGACCGGCGGCGAAGGAAGAACTCGCCGGAGAGGATGGCAGGGAAATTTTCCGGCTATAATGGAATGGTGTTTTTGACTTCTTGTTTGGTGTTTTTCGTTTTGGCTACTGCAAAAGAAATAGAGCAGAATTTGGATAGGTGAGTGGGTTCACAGAACGTGACTTTTCAATTTGCATAGTTGCATGGTGCTATTTTTGTTCTGTTCTGTGTGTGAAATATATACTATTTTGTAATTTTGTTGGTACATGAAATATAATTTATTTTATAAATAAAAATAATAATTGAAGAGTTCCTTTCAATTTCGAGCTGTGAAATTTATCCAAGCCCAATTGGGGTGAGTGTGATCATAATATATGCAAAAATTTTGGTGCATGACGCACATTATAAATGTTGAACTTTGAGATGGTCTTGGGCTAGATATTTCTTTTACTATTATTATATTTTTTATTATTTTATTTTTATTTTTAGCCTTGTAATCATCATTGTCTTTTTAATCAGCCACTTTTTATGATTAATTGTCGACCAAAAAAGAACATAATAGGTTAATTAAGAAGATAAAAGTAAATCGTAACACAAATCAAGGATGGAGCTAGCTGTTTCTCAGAAGAGGAATATTATTTTATAATTTTCATTCTCATTTAAAGTTTTGAATAAAAATCATTATATATAAAAAGAAATAAAATATTTTCAATCAAAATTCAAAAATACACACACCTATATATACAACACATAGAAAAAAATTCAAAGGGAGCCAAATTAAGAAGTTAAAAAATTTATTAAAAAAATAGAACTGTTTGGAGGATCATCACCTTCTTGTCTAAACAAAGATATTATAAACAATAAATTAATTGAAATAAGAGAAATATTTTGTTCTAATAGTGTATAAGAGTTCCTCTATTATAAATCAAGCAAATCATTATTTATCAATATAAAATTGTGTAAAAAAGAGTTAACTAAATTGTTTCACTTTGATTTTTCTTTTCTATATACTTGGTAATAATTGGGACTGTAATTTTGAATTTGTCAATAATAAAGTATAAATTTAATTTTGATATAACATTATCATAACAATTATTTTTCATATTTATTTAATCATAGATTATATTAAAAATGTTTCACTCTTATAATCATTGTGTTAAGAATTCTCTACATTACAATATAATTACATTACAATTCAACAATATATTTGGTTTAACTTTTCAATAGACTTAAGTCAAGTTTTAGGCAAAATTTGGCTTTATATATATATATATATATAGCTTTTGCTCAAACAATGACCTTGAGGTTTAAAGTGTTAAATTAAACATGTTATAAGATATATTTTTCACAAACACCCATATGATTTTTTATAAGTCATTCTAATTTTTAATTTAATAAAAAATTTAATGTAGGGAAATTTTATTTTAATGTATGTACACACAACTGGAAACAAGCTGTACTTGACAAACATCGATCATGTCACATCGAGAGACAAATAAAAGAAAACCATTAGTTCAAATTAAGAGAGGAAAGAAAGAAACATATGTCCCTTCAAATTGGTATAAAGGCAACATTGCCCACTGTACGTAATTTGGAAACGACCTTTTCAACAATTTTCACGTTGTGGTGGTGGACCCATACATGTCAACTTCAAGCTCGAATAAGCCAAAGGGTTAGCTTGGAAAAAAGGTATTTCAATTAAGCCTTTTAAAATATTTTAGTGTGTATCAGAAGTATTCGTTAATGTCTGAACACATTCTTCATGTTATAAATAACTTTTAATAAAAATAAAATTAATAGAGTTCAATACCAACAATTTGAAAACACTACGTATACTAATTTTTATATTAATTTTAAATTTATTATTTATACATATAACTGTTTCTATTTTGTAAACAAACCTTGTATTTCAGAGAGAATATTAATTTAATATAAAAATTAATTTTATATAAGTTTATTATTAAAAATGAGATAAAATTACACTAAAGATTTATTATAATTACACTCATCATCCTTTTATTTTATAAAATTACACTAATCACTTTATATATGTTAATTCATTAATTTAAGTGATATAATAAATAATATATGATATGTACATAACTATTAATGACAAAATTAAAGTATTTTAACAATATTTGATATATATTGACTAAAATACCTTCCTTTTATCATAAGTTATAGTTATAAATTTTATCTTCACATGATTAAAAAATATTTTATGCAATTAAAATGATAAATATTGTCAAAATATTAGAATTTTGGCACTAACAACCATGTATATGTCATATTTTTTTTCACATAAATTGATAAATCAATATCTAGGGAGGTCAATATAATTTTAATAAATTTTAAAAAGAGTTAATAATAAATTTAAAAATAAAAAAATATCACATATAATTATATTATATTTCAAGAAAACTAGTGTAATTTTCTCTAAAACGGATTAGAGTACCCAAAATTATGCAAACACTTTTTAAGAGAATGAAGAAAAAATCTCCTATAATCATTGCAACTTTCCTGGGTGGTTGCCATTAACTAATACTTCATTCTTTATCAGCAAATCTTTGACGATCGATTTTTTTTTTTTTTCTCATCTTTGTTGGTTTTCATTAATTAATATATCCTTCCCGTGCACAATTTTATATTCATGCACGAATTTTAATTTTTTAATGTTACAGTGGAAGATATTTAATTAAAAAAACATAAATTTGTCGGCCAACATTACACGGTGTAACAAGATATTTTGCCACTATTAACAATTAAACTACTAGCAAAAACACTCATAATGTAGTCCTGATATATTATTCTTGGCAATGTTAATATTTTCCTACCTTTCATTATTAGGTGCGCTACAAGTGGACAAGTGGTAATAGAATGGGACAATTCCATCTTGTTATAAGTTAATATAATACAATGTAAGTTTTTGGAATCAATCAAGTTGTTAAGTTGAGTAGACTGCCAAAAGGAATGGGTTAATTGAATGGGACAATACCCTCATCATAAAGTTGTTTAACACTTAAGTGAGAAAACAAACTCGGCTCTGATCAGTACTCTCCTTTTAGGCATCTTTGGTTAGAGAGAAGTAGGTCGTAAAGGAAGGAGAGGGAAAAAATAAACTCACTTCCTTAATAAATCTCACTTCTTGTAATGCTCATTAGTGGAGCAGACTTCCAAAAGGAAGGGTTTTAGTGAATGATAATTAAGTACTCTTCTTGTATTCTTCATTAAGTTCACTTTGTCCTAGTACACTAATATTATTTAGGGTTGATTTAGTAGTTCTCTCTAAGGGAGTGTTGCTTGTAATAATGGAATAGGAATTTAGAGATAAGAGAATAAAAGAATTGGAAGAATAGAAGAAGAGAGGGAATTCTAGAGAGTGGGAGAGACTCAAGAGGAAAGCTCAAATCATATTTCACACATCAATTGTGTATTACAGTCACTAATAGTCTCATTTAAACTATTTCTCATATAACTAACTATTCTAATTGGGCTATTTGGATCGTTATACTTGTTGCACTCTTGCTTATGAAAAATATAAACCATTAGCAATTGGAGGCTAACACGTTTGGTCGATACCTTTACCTCTTTGGGAACTACACTTGTGATGTCATAGCTCGTATATAAGCCTTTATATATATATATATATATATATATATATATATATATATATATATATATATAGTCATTTTGAAATACTGTCATATGTGAATTTTACTTATCTAAATGTGATTTCATTAACTACAATTAAATTGAATTGTAACTCAAGCTGAATTTTGCCTTCAATGTTAAAAGTTTGAATTCCGATATTTATATTTTAGAGACAGTTTGGTGTAATTGTCAAATAAAAAAATGTTTATTTATTTATTATTTAGAGCTTTCACAGGTGGTGTTACTCGTACTGCTTTACTAACACTCCTCCACAGATATAGAAAATCATCATACTGTTTTTTGTTACTTTCTTTACCTAGCTACAGTCTTCATCCTTCCATGATTTTCTCTCATATAAAACCATAGCCCATAGGTGAGTAAACATAACAGATGCATGTATGCCAATGATACAAGAATAATACTACGTCCTTGAGAATCAACTCAAGGTTAGTCCAGCTGCTAATTTTAACTTCTCTTGAGCTTCAACATGATGATGTAGCAACTTCATTGTATTTACATATATCTCCTGGTCTCTAACTTTTGGTTTCAATGGTACCTACATATTCATCCTCATCCCCACTACAGAGCTTAAGGAGTAGCTAAACACTTCACAAATTTCGATTGATTCATCTCACATTGTTTATAAAAAGGGTCTCTAACTCTCAACCTTGAGAAATCGAATTGGATTATGGACATCAGCCTTCATAGTTTTCTTCCAACCAATGACTTATATCCTTACAAACAAATTCTCAAATCAAATCATGTCATGTCTATCAAAACTCTGTTTAAGTGTGTTGCCGCATTGAAAAATAATCCACATGTCATTACTTGATTTGAGAACTGGACAGTAAAGATGTAAAGGATTAGACCAAAGTTTTTTCCACAATAAAACTGAAATTGCCAGCTCAAATTCCAAATTTCTATACCAGTGATTTGCATTCTATTTACCAGTAGTCTTTGCAGGAACACACCCCGTATTTGAAATGGTGAAAACGGTTGCAGTCTCTAACAATAATCTCCCTGTTAAATTCCCTAGACATCATCTTGATCGCAACATGACAATCCTTACATATCCTCAAGTTCTTCACAATCCGTATTGTGGTACCTGGGCTTGTCTTGAGGAAGCAATATGCAATTGCCAGTTTTTCACAATGAAGAGATAATGCAGACTCCTTTCCTTCCTCATCCAAATCAAGCAACACCTCACTTGTGTCAACTACATAACCATTCCTCTTCAACCTCTTCATAATCTCATCAAGCATCTTATATATATCCTGTGTGTCTGGATGAGAATCATCTCCAGCAAAAAACTCATGAAGAATACCATCTATCTCAACCAAACTGCACCCGGAACTTTCTTGATTCCCTTGGCCACCATAAGGCCTCTCAAATGCCTCACTTCCTCCCACCTTCCAAGCTTTGCATATACATTAGACAGAAGCACATAGGCACTACTGTCTGAGGGGTCCAACTCAAGAAGCTTCTTTATTGATACCTCACAAGTTTCAATGTCACCATGCATCCTAGCTCCACTAAGCAGGGGCCCCCATATCATCCCATCTGGATCCATAGGCATAGATTTCACTACATTCCAGGCATCCTCAATGTGGCCTGCTCTGCTGTATAAATCTACCATGCAACCATAATGCTGGATCAGAGGACGAATACCATACTCATTCACCATCCTCCTGAAATACTCATTCCCTTCACTAACTAAACCTCCATGCACACAAGCACAAAGAACACCCACAAATGTAACAGCATTAGGACTCACCCCACCATCAATCATCCTTCCAAACAGCTCAAGGCATTCCTCTGAACATCCATGCATCGCCATAGCACTGATCATGGCACTCCATGCCATCACATCCTTCTCATTCCCCATCACATCAAACACACATTTTGCCCTATCAACATCTCCACACTTCCCGTACATATCTATCAAAGCTGTACCCAAAACAACATCGATTCTCATCCCACGCTTATCAATATAAGCATGAACCCACCTTCCATGCTGAAGCGCCCCTAATTTTGCACAAGCAGATAGCACGGTCGATATAGTAAACTCATTAGGTCTAACCTGTGATGCACAAATACGTGTATTAGATAAGCTTTATCACACAATAATTCAAAGAATAAGTTATTTATTCAACTAAAAATATATTTCTTCGATAATCCTTATCTTTAACTTCATTTTATATAAAATTGATTGATGAGTGGAAAGAACAAGCGTAGGGCAGAAAGAACAATTAATCTCTAAATGGGCTGGTTTAATAATTTTAACACACTGTCAACCCATCATATTGTCTTTTACATGACTTTTGATTTTGTCATCAAAGAGTGGATCACATTTAATGACACGTTCGTATATATTGGATGATTGCCTAAAATTTTTGTTGACAACAGTTGAATTAAATTTTAATGCAATTATAAACTTTTACACATGCATCCAATTATATATTGTCACATTACTAGAAGTAGTCAATTCTCACACACTATTCTCAAAAGGCTCAAATATATATTGACAGTGTACAATAATTTTAAACCGTCAACTAATAAAAACTCAAGAAATAATCAAATCACGAGAAATGACTACTATTATAATAACTAGCTACTATGATTTGGTGCTTTGTAAAGTTTCTATCGGGCGATAGTGTAAACTAGTGTCAGTGCAAAACAATTAATATTATCTAACTAGAGAATGTTTTGTGTACAACACAAACCTATGACATACTTATACCATGCACAAGAAGACAAATGCACAAGAACACAACCATTTCCCTTCCCCCTAGGCCCCACAATTTCGTTTGTCTTCTTGCATATAATGTAAGAATGTTGTAAGTTTGTTTTATACACCCCAACATTTATCATCTTACTAATATTGCCATATTTACTTGGAGCATCATATCCAATATAGGGCCTAACCTTAACCCCTTCCAAAGCCAGCAAGTCACGAAACAAAGCAAGTGCATCAACATGCATACCGCACTTCACGTACCCATTAATCATGCAGCTATACGACAGCACATTCTTCCCACTCATCACATCAAACATCTCCCTCGCGGCCTTAACCAACCCAGCCTTACAGTTCGCGTGAATGACGGCATTATAAGAAGGCACATCCCGCTGTGACATTTCATCGAACACCTTGTTGGCACTTGTAACGCAGCCGCAGGAAGAGTACATGGTGACGAGTGAGGTTTGGGTGAAAGAGTGGGAGTTGAGGCCGAGGAGAAAGGTGTGGGCGTGGAGGTAGAGGGCGAGGGAGAGAGAGAGAGGAGAGGGAAGGGAGGAGGAAGGGGAAGGTGTGGAGGTCGGGGAGGACGGCGTGGCGCCGCATGCGGTGGTAGATGGAGAGTGGTGGTTGCAGGAGTGATGGTGATGATGATGCTGATGATGATGATCGGATGAGGGTGTTCCAGACGAAGGAGTCGAGGGTGGGGTGGGAGAGGTGGAGTGTTGGGTGCGTCGATGATATTGCTATCGCCTTCGTGGCGGCGGTGACGGTGGTGGTGGAAGCTCGCATTTTTTCATATTTAAATCTGTTTGGGCATGTATGGTCTCACCTATGGCATTCAACAGACCACCCCTTTTTCCCTCTTTACCTTTGCTGATTTGAGGTTACGGTAAACCTTTCGTTTGAATAGGTAAATGGCTTTTTCAACATTTGCATAATGATCTCATCTAATAACTAATTTATTTGTATTTAGTCTTCCTTCGTCATTGTCCATTTGAAATAGTAGAGAAAGGAATACATTCAATACTGAAATGAAAGTTCACTTTTATTTGATGGTGAATGGTATGTGTTGATGCCAGTCTGTACACAAGCAGGGGAGCTGGTGGAGTACAGTCTTAGATGGAAATACACACTACAGTCTTCCGTTTAAGTTGTTCTTTATAAAGCTTAAAGCCCAGTAAGCTTCCGGCAGGTCAATCTTAGAAATAAGAAAATATTTACTATTTAATAATATCTTGGGGATATATTAGAATAGTTTATATCTTATATTTATTTAGATTGATTTAAGTTATTTTATGATTATGTTTAAATCTTATCTTTGACTTGTAAATATGATTAGCTCATCACATAATATTAATATATTTTCATTATATCGAGTATCTTTGACTTTTTTCTTTTCTTTCTTCCTTATCTAAAACACTTAATTTCAACATAAAGTAAATCCTAAAAAATATTCATTTTTTCTTCTTTAGGTAAACCCCCAAATTAGACTCTAATAATGTCACGTATGGTCCTAAATAAAAATTAGTGTCAAGATCCTCACAATTGCAATATAATGACATATTATTCCTTAGTTACTTGCAATTGATAAGTTAATTAATAAGTTACCACTTCCTCCCCATCTCACTCAACTCCTTGATCTTCACTCTCAATCTCGCCATGTCCATCTCCATCTCAATTCTCTTCACCACCCCCTCCCTGTCAGAAATAATGTGTGGCTTGCCTTTGCTTTTCTTTTGCCAGAAAGAAAGAAACATCATGATGAAGGATGAAGTTTTCATCGAAAGCATTAGCTGGAAATTGGAACATCTCATGCAATTGGTGGAATGGCTGTATAAATAGAGGCCAGAACCATGATCAATCATACTTAGAGCATCTATTCAAGCATTAAGAAGAAGCAATATTTGCTTCTTATAATGTGAGAAAATAGAGAGTGTGTGTAAGAAAATTTCAAGAGTATAGTGTAAGTATACACTGAGTTTTGGTATACTCTCTAGATCTTTATAATACTACAAATTGTAGTAGAAGATTTCACCATACACTATATTGTAATTACTTTTAAATATAGTGGGATATTTTAGAGTTTGCAATCCCTCAAAATTCCTTTTTCCATGTTAAATTTCGTAAGTTCTCTCAATTATTCTTGTTGGTATGAATAGTAAAATGTGGGTCCCACTACATAGTACAATTCACGTGCTTAATTTTATCTGTTCTCTCTACAAATTTGGGCACACTTCGCTCACATCCATAAAGAGTTTATTACACTGACGACCCAATATTACTAACAAGTGGTATTGAGCTTTGGTTCTAATTTATTCTTAGTATGCTTGATAGCTAGTCTAATCTTCACACAGAAAAAAATTTCTCCCTGGTACTTGAGGATCATCCTTTGGTTGCTGTTGCTAGAAGACAGTGTGATCCTGTGAGTGCATTTGGAAAGGTTTAAGGAAAGATTTGGTATTTAAGTGTGTCATTATGACCATCTCTTTCCTGGAATCTCTTGGTGCACGGTTACAATTGATTTGCACTAATATATAAGGTTTTGGCTAAAATCCAAGATGTCAATGCCAAAATTTGAAGTGGAGAAATTTGAGGGTCCAACGACTTCACTATAGAAGTGAAAGTGCAGGCATTGCTAAATCAACAAAGTGTTGCAAAGGTGTTGGGGGGCAAAGAAAAATTTGGAATCATTACTGATAACAAAAAGGAGGAGATGATGGCCAAAACACTGAGTACAATACATTAATCTTGCGGACAATGTTCTGCGAGAAATTATGGAAGAAGAAACCGCATTCACTATGGAAGGTATTGGAAGAGAAATATTCTGCAAAGACGTTGTCCAACAAGCTTTATCAAGGAAGAGACTATACATGTTCAAATATTCAGGAGGCAAATCAATGCAAGAGCATATAGACGATTTCAAATGATCTCCGATGTTGGAGCAACTGGAATTAAAGTTGAAGATGTTGACCAAGCTATGATCTTGTTAACTTCACTACCTTCGTCTTATGATAATTTCTATGATACCATACTTTATGGTAGATCCAATATCTAGTGAAAAATGTCAAAGAATCATTGATAATAAAGGAGCATCAGAAGTTAGTATTGGACTTCCTGCAAGGTCCTGTAGATGGGTTGTTCGTGACGAGAGGGCATAGTCAAGAAAGAGGTCAGAAGCAAGAGCAAGAGAAGATCAAAGTCCAAAAAACACAAATCTATAAAGTGCTTTCATTGTCACCAGACGGACATATCAGAAGAAATTGCCTAGAGAAAAGAGAAATAGGGAAAACATAACAATTGAAAGTTTGATGATAATGATGATGTTGGTTCAAGTATTCATAAGTGACAGAAATGAGTGAATCTTGATTCTGCGCATCTTTTCACATGACACATAATCGAAGCTTTTTCTCATCCTATAAAAAGCGGGAGGGAAAAGTTAGATTGGGAGATAACAGAATTATTCTGATTGCGGTGAAGGAGATTTGCAAGTCAATTTGAATGATGGTACGAAAAGACATTTCAAGCATGGCATGTACAGAAGGGTAGAAACCTGATCTCGTTGAGTGCCCTAGATAATTGGGGGTACAAGTTCATTGGAGAGGGTGGCTTCTTGAAGGTATTCAAAGGGTCGATGGTGGTATTGAAAGGAAAGCTGCAAGGTGGGATCTATCTATCCTGGGAAGCACATGACATTATTCTATCTTCTGAAGAAATAATGATGCTACACGATTGTGGCACATGCGGCTTGGTCATATGAGTGAGAAAGGAATGGCCATACTTGCGGAGGCTTGCTGAAAGGCCTAAAGAATTGTAAACTTGGTTTTTGTGAAAATTGTGTATTTGGAAAGTAGAAACGGGTGAAGTTCGGTTTTGGTAAACACAACAAGGGAATATTGGAGTATGTCCACTCAGATGTTTGGGGGCCATCCCTGTTAACTCCATAGGTGGAGCTCGTTATTCTTACTCTGATAGATGATTATTTCAGGAAAGTCTGGATTTATTTCTTGAAGAAAAAGAAGAGGTGTTCGACAAATTCAAGCAATGGAAAGCCATGGTGGAAAAGCAAACCAGGCGAAGTAAGAGATTAAACTGACAATGGCAAAGAATTTTGCAGGAAGAATTTGAGGACAAAATGCTGGTATAGTGAGGCACCATCCTGGACTAGGAACACCATAGTAAAATGGAGTTGGAACGATGAACAGAAAACTTCTGAGCGTGCAAGATGCATGCGAATTAATGTTGCACTTCCAAATCATTTTGTGAGGCGGTCAATACAACTCATACCTGGTAACAGATCTCCATCAACTACTATTGATCTGAAGATTCCTCAAGAGGTATGGTCCTCGACCCATGAACTATTCTTATTTGAAGATATTTGGTTGTCCTTGTATGCCCATGTGAGTGATGGTAAACTTGAGGCGAAGGCAAAAAGGCGTATATTTCTAGGGTATGCATGAGAGGTGAAAGGCTACAGACTATGGTGTCCAGAAACAAAGTTCACCCAAAATCATTGTCAGGAGATGTCACTTTTGACGGGCGGCAATGTTAAAAGAAGAAGGAATCAAACTTACATGAGAGAGACAGATCATGGTGCTAAGAAGGTGGAGCTAGAGATTGACTGTGGGAAGATGAAGCAAGAAGATCGGCCAGGGCTCAAGAAGAAGAACAAGATGAACTGACTATGAGGATGCTGGTGAACAAACCAAGAAGGAGCCATACAGTATCCGAGAAGGCGAGAAATCAGAAACCAAAAGATATCTGGTCTGCATGTGCACTTGACTTATTAGTTGCAGATCCTATAACCTTTGCCTTGGCTATGGCCGATGGTGCTCTTAGAGATGAACCATGTACCTACCATGATGCAATAGAAAGCAAGGAGTTAAAGCGTGGCTGATAGTAATGAATAAGGAGATTGAATCTCTTAGAAAATCAGATATGGGAGCTAGTACAACTTCCAAAGGGAAAAGAGTAGTTGGCTATAAATGGGTCTACAAAAGGAAAGAAGGAATCCCTACATTGAGCCTCCAAGGTTCAAGGCGAGACTGGTAGCAAAAGGCTATACACAAAAAGAGGGTGTTGACTTCCATGAAGTTTTCTCTCATGTGGTGAAGCATAGCTCTATTCGAATCTTATTAGCTATTGTGAGTATGTTTGACTTTGAGCTAGAACGCTTGATGTGAAGATGACGTTCTTACATGGTGAGCTAGAGAGGTCTATATGAGTCAACCAGAGGGGTTCGTAGTTCCTGTAAGGACCAAGTTTGCTTGTTGAAGAAGTCATTGTATGGCTTGAAGCAATCCCTGAGGCAATAGTACAAAAGGCTTGATGCATTTATGATTGGTACTGGATATAGTGGAAATCAATGTGATAATTGCATCTACTCTAAAGAGCTTCCAGATAGTTCAATTTATCTGTTGTTGTATGTAGATGATATGCTAATTGCAGCTTGCAACAAGGCTAAAATTAGCATACTGAAAACTCATTAAGAAAAGAGTTTGAGATGAAAGACTTGGGTGCGGCAAGAAAGATTCTTGAAATGGAGATTCATAGGAGGCATTGTGGCACTGTGCTTGACAACAAAATTACATTATAAAAGTGCTAACGCTTCAATATGGATCAGTCAAACCAATTGGCACTCCGTTAGCTACACATTTTAAGTTATCTTTGAAGGAATGTAAGAACTGAGGAGGAGGTGGAGCACATGTCTCATATACCTTATTCTAGTGCAGGTCTCATGTATGTCGTGGTATGCACTAGTCTTTCACATGCAGTAAGTGTTGTAAGCATTATGAGCAAACCTGAAAGACACACTGGGAAGTTGTGAAATGGATCATGCGGTACTTGAGAGGTTCTACTGATATCTGTTGGTGTTTGAAGGTCAAAAGAAGCATGAAGTTGTGGGATATGTAGATTTTGATTATGCAGGTGACTTAGATAAAAGGAGGTCATTGAAGGTTATATCTTTACAGTCTTTGGATGTACTATTAGCTGGAAGGCGACACTGAATCTACAATGGCATTGTCAACTGCTGAAAGCTGAGTATATGGTGTTGACAGGCGTTAAAGAGCATTTGGACGGTCTTTTGGATAGTTTTGGGTTGAATTAACATGTATCGGTTGTACATTGTGATAGTCAAAGCACCATTCATCTAGCCAAAAACCCAGCTATCATGAAAGGACAAAACACATTGATGTTAGACTTCATTTTGTCAGAGAAACTATTAGTAACGGTCCTGTAGTTAGAAGATACATAGCCAACATGATGACAAAATCATTGCCGATTGATAAGTTTAGGAATTGTTTGGACTTGGTCAATATTTGTAGAAGTTAAAGGATGTTGCAAACTGCAAGCCAAAGTGAGAATTGTCAGAAATAATGTGTGGCTTGCTTTGCTTTTGCTTTTGCTTTTCTGTTTGCCACAAAAGAAAGAAACATCATGATGAAGGTTGAAGCTTTCCACCGAAAGCATTGAAAGCATTAACTGGAAATTGGAATTGCATCTCATACAATTGGTGGAATAGCTCTATAAATAGAGGCCAAAACCACGGTGATCAGCATCATAAGCTGAGAGCATTTGTTCAGCAGTTTAAGAAGAAGCAATATTTGCTTCTTATAGAGTGAGAAAGAGAGTGTGTGTAAGAAAATTTCAAGAGTGTAGTGTAGTATACACTGAGTTTTGGGTATATTCTAGATCTCTATAATACTACAAATTGTAGTATCTCACTGGAATACACTATATTGTAATTACTCTTTAAATATAGTGGAATATTTTTTCAAAGTTAGGCTTGATTTTTTCCTCAAAATTACTAGAGGGTTCCACGTTAAATTTCGTGTAGTTCTCTCAATTATTCTTGTTGGTATAAATAGTGAAAAATGAATCCACCACATAATACAATTTATTTGCTTAATTTTATCCGCTACTCTCACAAATTTAGACACGCTTCCACTCACATCTATAAAACATTTATTACATTTGAGGTGTACACAACTCTCATATTACTAACACTCCCCCTCCCATTAGTAACAACGTCTGAATACTTGAAACATTTTGTTATTCTTGGGGATTTGTTAACTCAAAATATGTATATTTTTAAATGTTTATTCATATATTATCATTGCATATAATTGCTTGATTTCTATAATTTTTCTTGGTTCTTGACATAAAGATGCATTCTTTATTATAAACAAATTTACAATTAAAATACAAACTTAACACCAAACCTAACACGAGGGACAGGAACCAAGGCCATCAAAAAACAAGAACCATCACCGAACCGCATATCAGAACTAATCTCAAAGACAACCTCCGAGCATCACATCAGGAATACGTCCAGACAATCTGTAGCAAGCAAAGATGAACACCAGTACTGATACCACAATTTTGAGTAAAATTCCAAATTTATAAAAAAATGAGGTTTTTTTATCATCAACATCAGAAGCAATTCTATGCCCCCAATGGACGAGAAAAACTGATTAACACATTTACCGCTGTAACTGTGAATGGTGAGCAAATCAACGATCGCCACACCAATGTGTAAGTTGCATGAACATCATCCATTTTCTTTTTGAATAGGAGTGCCGCTTATGAATTTTCATGATAACCTCTCCAATAATTACTATAAAACTTCATGGGGGAATAAGTTGATTCGAAAAGAAATTCAGGAATATCGAAACAACCAGTAACAAAGTAAGCAAGAAGAAAACAACACAGACAAATAAAAAGAAACTCCACAATAATTATGCCTAATTGATAATGTCTCATGACAGAAAACTAAGATCTTCATTCTTCCTCTTCACCCTCATTCTCAGCAATGTTGAAGTATCTCAACTCATAAACATTGCGGTCCTTGTTGGAGGCAATCACCCGAAGCCAATCCCTCACGTTGTGCTTTTTCAGGTACTTCTTGGTCAAATATTTCAGGTATCTGAAAAAGAAGATGAACGAGTAAGAAACATTATGCAGTTGAAATCATATGCTGGACTGGATTGAGCACATGTAACCGCCGAAACAGATTATGTTAATGGAATGTGTGGTGGTAGAAGATTTTAGCATTTTTTTAGAAGTTAAAAAAGGTAGTTTCTGAAAAAAAATCAATTTTCAGTCTTTTCAATTAAATATAAAATTTAAGTTTCAAAATCACTTTTTCCAAAATCTGAAACGAATGCACACTGAATCACACTATTGTCTAGTTCTCGTCAACAGTGGGGAATCACACAAGTAATATCAGCAAGACAAAATTTCATAAGCAATCAAAGCTCATTGAAACATCCTAAGCCGAGACTGGCAATTGTCAGCAATTTTTCCTGCTTCCCTCGCTACAATTGCAGCTTGATAAGATGAGAAAATCCCGTTTTCGAGGTCGTCAAAGGCCAGGTTCTCATCACAAAGGCATAGAAAACCAATACAGATAACTAAAACAGCACCCAGATTTATACTTAGTAATTCCAGACATACATTACAAACAATTCTAACAAGAACTGTATAAACATTAGGAAAAAAAAAAAAAAAAAACAAGTGCACAACTAAATGAAGCATACTTCACTATGATCACGTCACCACCCTTACACCCCTTAAGCCGTTCCAACAGTCCAAAGTTACTTAAAGAATGTGTTGGATGATTTAGTAGAAAGCCCTAATCACAATGACTCAAAGCTTTTGCTTTCAGCTAAATTTTGGTTGCCTTTGAAATAAGCTTTAAAAAATATAAGTACATTTAAGACAAAAGCAGCTTCTAACCCTGCTTCTCAAAACAAAATGAAAGAAATCCAAGTTTGTGTTTGAATTAAACATATTTTAGTTTAAAAACACAAGATACCCAAAATAAATCAATAACTAATATTCCCATGAAATAATCTGTTGCATAATATTAGGATGTCTAATTCTGTAATTTTTTTTTCCTCAACCTCGTCCAAATCAGCTACACAAACTAAGAAAACAATTTATCAAACTTAAAAAAAAATGTAATGAAGAAAATTAACAAACAACCAAGACCTTGCTTAGACCTATCATTCTCTGTGAACATAACATAACCACAAGATTGATTGGGGTTGAACACCCATGACGCAACAAAACGAGGAAAAAAATCGTTTTTTCAGAACAATAAATACATTATCTCATTGAAAAAAAGAACTAAGGCAGAATCAGGAAGTAAAAAAAAAAAGAAGAAAGGAAGTTAAAAAAAGAGGGTTGTTAGTACCGTTTGGAGAAGTTGGAGTCGGAGGTTACGGTGATCTTGCTCTTGTCGCGCGTGACGGTGACGGAATCGCCGAGCGCGCCGGCTTTGCCACCTACCTTGATCCTCTCCTGGAGGAACTTCTCGAGAGACGCGATGTCCATGATCTTGTCCTCCACTGGCTTCGCGCAATCTATCACGAAGCTCGCTCCCTTCTTCTTCCCCTTCGCTCCTCCTCCTCCTCCTCCTGCTGCACCACCGCGACTCATTCTCTCTCTCTCTCTCTCTCTCTCTCTCTCTCTGTGAATGATGCTGCTCAGAGCTGATACCAGAGACTACACGCCCAATATAAACTAGGGTTTTTTTTCCTCTCTCTCGTGTGTAGGGTTTCGTTTGGGTGTTGGGAAAACGCGGGCTGTTGATGCCGTTTTATCTACTCGGTTTTTCTGGTTCGGTGCCCTTGGGCCCTGGCCCAACTAGTGTTCATGTTGAGGACTACTTAAGCTTTTGACTCAAAAAATTTTGACCAATAAAAAAAAAACCCAAAAAAATAAAATGGGGAAATTATGTTGTGAAAAATAAGAACAGAAAGGAAGAATAATGGAGAAGAAGATAAGATCATCTTATTGATCATCTCCAAAGTGTTATATATGGAGTATCTAACGGGTTATTTATAGCAAATGGTGAAAGATACAATATCATATCAAATTATAACAGCTTTATCTAATTTAGTCAAATTTTAATTAAATTAGCTAAAGATATAAATATCCATAAATGAATAATATTTCATAACACTCCCTTGGATATCCATGAAAGAAATGTTCATTAAAATCTTACTAAGAAGAACCCAATAGAGAAAAAAATCTTAGTGAAGGAAAAAAAAAGTACAGTTTCCTCATAATGGGAACATTGAACTACTTCGTTAAACCCTTATCAAGGAAAAATCCAGTGAATAAAAACCTTGATTAAGAAAAAAAGAGTATAGTATTTCTCCATTCTTTAAAATATCATTTAAAATTTCATGATCAGTGATTTTAATTTTGTGCATCACTTCTATAAAGAAGAAATAGGTAGTGATGTGATCACTTGAACAAATTAGACATCAATTCCTCTCTTTAGTTGAACTATTTAAACTATGTTATCCTCATGTAAAGTTGTGCAATCTTCTTCTAAAGATAATCCACATGATAGTTGAAACATGTTGATCCATTGCCCTTTGCCATAAACATTCATGAGTTTCATGTATTGCACAAATTTCTTTGTGATTTGAAGTAGTGGTTAGTGGTTGTAGTCTGTCTCATGTATCTCTAGGATATGATCATATTTCCATAAATGAAATAAACATGTTTGATATCTGCTTTTATACAAATTTGATAAATATGATGCATGCTAATGCACCTAAAAAAAATATACGTGATTTATTCATATAAAACTTTATAAGAGTTTTCTCTATGTAAATTGATTATTAACAGACAAATATTTTATTTGTTAAATGCTTGATTTGCACTAAGATATAAAACTTTATCCTTTTGAGATCTTTCATCTCAAATTCTTTCTTTAGAACTTTTACTATTATGAGAACTTTTTCATGAGTCCAACTAATCAATTTATACCTCAACTATAATGAACATAGTTGTAGACTTATTTATAAACATACTATAAAATACATAATGGACCAAATGATAAGCATGATATACTCAATGATCTGATAGATCAAAACCAAAACATATATAATATGCACTCAAGAATTCAAGAATATAGAAATTTAGAACATGTTATGGATATAGCATCAGTCCTATAACTTCATTTTTCCATATAGATACTCATTTGTATCCTATGTGATTTACACATTCCACTTGTCCAACTACAAGTCCAAAGACTTTGCATTTTACAAGTGAGTTAAGCTTCAGCCTACAGGACTTCTTTCAATTTTGACCAATCATTTATACGTCGATACTCATCAACAATTTTTGGCTCAAGATCCTCATCATGCATAATGTGTACTGCTAAATTATTCGCAAATATATTGCCGACATTAATTACTCATCAGTTCCATCATTTCCTGAGAGACATAGTCTATTGAAATTTTATCATTTTCAATGATTATTTTAAGGTTCTGAATGTCTCATAGCATTTCAAATATATCAAATTTTTGGACTTGTAACAATATTCTTACTATGTCTCTATTCTCTTTAACAAGAAGAGTAACATTTGCCTCCATAACATCATTTAACCTCTTTGCCCCTCTTCTTTTTTTGAGGATTTTCATTTTTGAAATCGATGATTTACCACGTTTCTAGCATGCAATTTTTACATTGGCTAATTGTCCAACAAGGACATCAATTCAGATTAGGGCATTTTCAATGGTATATAGGATTTAATTATCCTTTTATATCATAAAAAAATTGCATCTGGCAATTCATTTAATTTATTATTCCTTGTAAATGTATAACTGTTTGAACTTCTAGTTCACATTACCTTGTGTGATGATTTAAATAAAATATTGATTCATTTCAATTTTTTTTCCTTTCCCAACTATCTACTCTCCCCTTAATTTTGGAAATCTCAATACATAAATTGAGCCTTAAAGTATCTCCCATTTGTATTTCAATATATTTGACTTAAAGGAGAATTATATCCAACATATATCCCAAATTTTCCTTAGGGTCTTATCCTGAGCAATGAGATGGGTAATTTGAACTTATATTGCACCTTCGAAGTTTTTAAATAAGAACTATTTGACTGGAGACCAAAATAATTATAGGGGATAGAATTATCAATAACTTGTTGGCCTTCTAGAAATAAGTGTTGTAAAATAGTATACACCAAACTAGAAATTGAGAGATATGTTCTCATGAGCAAGCAGTCTAGCAATCAACTGGGAGTCATTTATAAGTTAATTGTGCCAGTCAACTATTTGTATATGAATATGAATAATTGGATGTTCAACATTTATGCCATTGGACTACAAGCAAGCTTGAGAAATAAATTCACCAGAATCATCAAAATAAATAGTTTTTATTGAACTATCAAGAAATTGTGCTCTTAATAATTTGCGCAATTAATATCATAAGCTTCAAGTTGCGAAATCATGATAAGCGCACATGTGACTTTTTCATAGACGTATCTATCAAAATCATAAATATTTGAAAGGTCCACGTGATAGACGAATTGATCCACGTATATCACCTTAAATTTCTTCTGGGAATTTAAGAGATTTAAATCCAATCTTTACTGGTGAACACCATATAATTAATTTACTTTGAGCACATGCAGAATAAGAAAACTCATTAAAATGAAAAACTTCTGGTTCTTCAACAAATGCTCATATGAGTTTTCAGGAATTTTTTACATCATTATTTCTTCAGAATATCCCAACTGATCATGCCAAAAGATAAAATCATTTGGGCTAATAAACATCTAGTTTACAGGAGCATGATGATTCAATTGTACTCATAATAGCACTATATACTAGAAGAAAGTGCAGACAAAATTTTATAATACAACTTTCTTACTAGAAGCATAAGTTGTGATATGGAGGTACTCACTATTTTCCAATTTGTATATATATTTCTTTGATTTATAACTAATTAGATGGCCAAGGAAGCACCATGGAATTTTTTCAATCAGGAAGTACCTATTCTCCCAGGAGTTTCCTAGTTGATATTGGCTATTATATATATGAAGAGGAAAATTAGTACAACAAGAGTAACTAGAAAAGAAAAAGGAAATACCATAAGGGAATTAACAATATTAGGGAGGCTTCCTATTACAGATAATAAAATATAGTGAATACTATTTTTAGTTTTGCTAGGGTTACCCCTTGGATCCTTTTTCCAATAACAAGGCACTTGGGTTCAGGGCTCTTGTCTTCGTGCACTGGTAAATGAGTTTTCCACTTGCATTTTTTTTTAAAAAAGAAATTGCATCAATAAACCCAAATCCAACAATAATAAGCTGAAACTGATCCAAAACACGATCCAAAACTAAAACGAATCGTTTAAAAAGGGCGATCCAAAATGTAGAACCTGAAGCTATAAGCAAAGAGGAAGAAACGCGAGAGAAACTGAAGCCATAAGCGAAGGCGAAGAAACTTAAAGAAATAGAGGTTCGAAGCTTGAAATGGTGAAATCAACAGTGTAGAAGAAAGTAGCGAACTTGATTCATCCTCATGGAATCCGTCCTCGCCATTCGTCCTTGTCAATGGAATAGATGGAATCGAATGAAAAAAGATTGGGATTAGGGTTTGATGAAGATTTGGATTAGAGTTCAAAGATTGTGAATGGGGATTCCATAGAAAGTGTTGTGTGATGTATGGTCTGGCTATTTTTTAAATTGAGAAAAACTAAGAAAGATAAAATAGTACTTTCAATTTATATCTAACTAAAAACCCCTCAAAATGGGGAATTAAAAATGGGGGTGAACTGAAGATTTTGGAAGGGTTTTAAAAATCCTTCAAACACCTCCATTCTCAATTTAAAAAACTTACAAACACAATCTAGCCTCTCAAAGCCTTCCCTTTCTTTCCCATCCCCTCCTAATCCCATCTCACAAACAGAGTCTAAGCTGCAGCAGTGGAGTGGGGAAAACAGAAGATGGAAGATGATGCCTACAACGTTGTTCCATGCTCCTCCCCCGTTGTTGAGTTTATCAATCATGCCGAAATGGTGCCTTGCGTATTATTATTCTTTATTTTAATCAGAATTTGTGAATTGTTTTTCAGGCGAGTGCAATCTGGGGCTTGTGTATTGTTTTAAGCAAGCATGTTTGTTGGAGGAGTCGATGTGGCGCTGGACTTGTGTAGTTACATGGTTGCGTACGTTGGCACTTAACTACTGAGTAACAAGACAACATCAACATAGTTCAATGAATTGCTGAGAATTTATTTTGAATTGCACATTTGCTTAATCTTAAAATTTCCCCCCACATGTCAATAAATTTGTTGCGGGTATTGCAGTTGGTGCAGCTACGGCTGCTGGGATAGGCCGGATACAGCCTGTGTGGGTGGTTGGTTTACTCTCTGTCCTCTGTGTTGTAGCTGACCCTTCTGCATCGAACTGAAGTACATTTGTTAGAAGCGGTGATAGAAAAAGATATTTGAGTGTCATAATTTTCCCAGCATACATCAACTAGCAACTTTAATTTGATTGTTATAATAAGCTGCTATTCATTACATTGTAGTGTTAGTGTTTATGTTTTATAATTTAGTTTTTGGGTTGATACACACTAAAATATCCTTTATACTATCATTCAATTAAAATTTATAATTTGAATGACTTTTTAAGAATGAGTATGTGAGTTTACTATCGTAACTAAAGATAAACAATACATAATTTTGGATAGCTGTGTAAAAAAATTTTACACTCATATGTTTTGTTAAGAGGTAAAATTGGTTGAAAATTTTTCATAAAAAAATTGTATGTGTAAAATTACACAGGGGTTTATTCATAGAAATTTTCTCTTTTTTTATCTCTTAACTAAATACCTACGCGTTATATAAAAATTAAATCCTTGGAGTTTTGAAATATATAATTCAATTTGAAGTATTCAATTTGGATAGAAGGGTTGTGTCGAAAATAACAGCAGTCGAAAAAAGACGGGTTTTGTTTCTCTCTCTATGCACAATAATATATTGAGAGAGCTTATTGAACATTTCACTGTAGATAATATTTTAGTACAATTTACGTTTCATCCTTTTTTTTTTTTTGATAGAATACGTTTCATCCTAATATTTCATAGTATTGTTAAATAAATCATCTTAAAACTAGCAAAAAGAAAATATCTTAATATTTCATAGTATTGTTAAATAAATTCCTCAATGAATCATTTCATTTTTTTCAACTACTATTATTAGTAAGATTCCATTTTTAACTCTTCTCTCGTTTCCTACTTAACAACATCGCCAAACAAATTGGACTAAATGCAAATTGCAGGTACTATGTGGCTAAATGACAAAACTATGTAATTATAGTGAATTTTAATTGCTTATTGGAGTGAAGCTCCCATATGTAACACATCTATAGTTTTTAACCTATCAGTTTTTTTTGATAATTTATTGATGTATTAACACTCAAAGGAGTGGAGAAGGATACAAAACGTGATAGAAACACTTTACTCAACACAATCGTAGGAACTCAAAGAAAGGAACTCAAACATGGAAGACAAGACACAATAGACAAGGATTTAAGAATCCTTTTTGCGACCTCTCTCTTTTCCCTTGATCTCATATGTTTAGGATGATCTTCTTTCCCTCATGAGCTTCGACCAACGGTTGCACAACTTCACTCTCATTTTCAGCGTATAAACCCAACTTTCTTATTCCCAATCAGCTACAACAAATAAATTGGAAAATTGCAATGAATGCAAATTGTAGTCGGCATGGGAGGATCTGACATTCCTTGAACCATATAATGTGATTGTAGTGAATATTACTAGCACACTACAATGAATTTTACATATGTAATATTAATTAATTGATGATACCAATACTGATATTGATATTGATTTATTATTTTTTAAAAAATAAAAAAAATCTAGAAAAAGTAATATATAAATCAGCGATAAATCCAAATCATAAATCATGACTAAAACTTAACAGTAGTTAATTACAATGCAAGTAAACTGTGACAAGTAAAGTTGACCTGAATTGTTAGAGGTTAAACTATGACCAGTTAGTTTGTTACTTTTTTTTTTCTTTTGCCAAAGTTAGTTTGTTACTCAACTAAGCAATTTCTTAAATAAAATAACTAACAAAAAATGAAATGCAAGTAATGAGGGTTGATTGTGTTTGGCCTTTAAGCGGGTTAAAGTGAGATGATAAGAACTTTTTCCTTCCCTAACCAAATATCAAAAGTTCAATTCTCACTTTCAGAATGGAATAACTTTAAAATTATGGGTAATATTTATCCTCTTGAATAGGTCTACATAATATAATATAAAGGAATTAGTTACTGTATTCCACCATAGATAGCCTGCAAAACCAAATATTTGTTTGGCATTTGGCACCAATAACCTGCCTTTGGGCCTAATCCGAAAGAGGCCCAATTGTATCTGAACTCCTGACGCTGACGTGGACAACGCCCTTTTGACACACGTTTATTTTTTAGTACCCGACGCAAACAGTAGTGGAATGGGAAAATAGAAGAAGATGGAAGAAGATCTATACGACGTCGTTCCATGCTCCTCCCTCGCCGTTGAGTCCTTCATTCGCGTCGGAACGGTAACGTCGTGTACTGTACCTTCCTTCTTCTTCTTTCTTCATTATTTGAAATCATGGTATTTTGAATTGTCGTTCAGGCTGGTGCAATATGGGGCATGTGTGTTGGTCCCTACGAAGCTAATCAAGAAGGTTAAATTTCAAGTTGCTCTCGTAATGTGCATATTTGAAAAACCATACTTTCGATTTCTGATTTTGAAATCCCAAATTGTAATCTTTTTTTTTTTTTTTTGGTTCTTGGTTTGCAGGTCTTAGGAGCATTGGCAAAGCTTCTTATGTGGTAATTGAAAATTAAACTCACAAAAAAAAGTTAAAAAAAATCACTTTTTTTTTAGCCTATGGAGTTGAAAAAACGGGTAAATACTCAAATTAAGCCTCCAATTTGCTGTCTGGATTTTGGGCATTAATTAGGTTGCTTAATATATTTTTTCACATTGATTTAGCATTTTTAAAGTAATGGTTATTTTATGCGACAGAAGACTAAATTGATCTGAAGAAAAGAAAAATAATGAGTAATTTGATGATCTACATGTCTCGTGAGGATTAATTTGAGTATTTACTCAATTAAAAATTTTTGCTAGGTTTTTTTCTGTGAGCTGATGGATTGATTTGTGGTGCCAAGTACAGGCAAGGGCAGTTGGCAAATTTGGGATTCGATGTGGTAATTGAACTGAACTATAGATGAGGCTTTTGTTCAAGTTGTGTGATCATGTGTTGTTACATTGATTAAGGTTGTTTGGTTTGGGGATTTAGGAGTTGTAGCTGGACTTTTCAGCACTACTCGATGTGGGGTTCAGAGGCTCAGGGGGAAGAATGATTGGGTAAGATTTTTGTTTCCCTCTCTTGTTTGTAGTTTACCTTAGTTTTCAACTAGTCAAGAGCATAAAGAAGCTCAATTCAATGAATAGATTTTGTGATGCTCTGTGAGTGTGCTGTGAGACAGTAATTCCATAGTTATTGATTTATCGAGTGCTCTCAATGAAAAAGAACCACCAAAAAAAGCAGCACACCACACCATGCACAAGAAAATGAAGCACAGCAGTCACACAGCAAGCCAGCCCTCTCTCACAGATTTTTTGTGCTTCTTGGATCTTGTTTTTCTAATTTGTTTTGGGCCTTGTGGGCTTTGTTTATGTCTTTTAGATTGCGAGTATCAACCCTAACTTCAATCAGTGAAAATTGGAGTTTAGTTAAACTAGGATGTTATGTTACAACTTGTTACGATTTCACATTTTACATTTAAAATCTCTCCTTCCAATCCTTGGGATCCCAATTTTGACAACCTTGCTTTAGAGAATCCCAATCCTAGTGTTTAGATATTTATTTCATTACTCCCGCTGTCCATGAATATTAGTCACTATAGGAAACGGAGATATTCTGGTACATTGAAAAGTTATGCATCTGGCCACAAATTATAGCCAGGTACATTAACTTTTCAATGTGCCAGATTATCTCCGTTTCCCATAGCGACCAATATTCATGGACGGCGGAGTATATTGGTAACAAACACACTACTGCCCGCCCATTTTGTGCAAGTGTATCAATTTTTAATTTGCATACCTTTCTGGGCATCCACGTTTGTAATTTCACTTCTGTGGATTGTTTCAATGCCCCCTCTATACATAAAAGTGCTTGTGATCATATTCTTTTGTCAGCTGCATTGGTGACTTTTATATTTCTGTGATGAACTTTTGAATTCTGTACCTATATATATTTTTTCCTTTCACTTGACAATGCAGTGCATGTGGTCAGTGGATTTGGATAAACGTTCGTAATGTAAGAGAATATTGCATATTTGTATAACTGGGCCAGAGCATCATTACTTTGGGGCCAACATTGACCTTGGTTCAGAAACCATTTTCCTTTTGACAGTATTGTTGGAGGAATCGTTATGGGCTGGAATTGTCTGGTTACATTGTTGAATAGGCACTTAGCAATTGAGTAACAATATAACATGAACTTAGCTCAATGAATTGCTGAAAATTTCTTTTTAATTGTCTGTTTTCTTCTTTTTGTTAAAATTCTCCACAGCAGATCAATGGCTTGATTGCAGGTGCTGTAGCTGGTGCGGCTATTGCTTCTGGGACACGAAGCCGGACACAGGTTATTGGGATGGCCTGTTTAGTCTCAGCTTTCTGTGCTGCAGCTGACTATTCTAGAACGAATTGAAGTACGTTGTTAGGAGCGGTGACAGAAAAGTCAAATTTTCCCCACCATACGTCAAGGAACATATTTGTTTGTTATTTTAAGAAAATTTCTTGGGAAGATGACTCCCAACCAGAAAATTTTTCCGAATTTTATTTGCCCGAATTGCGAGGCAGCTGGCATGATGTGAATGGACACCGCATTATGTTTTTTTCCCATGATCTCTGCCCTTCCAATTAGAGGGTGAATCTAAGCAGAAGTAAGGTTGCTACCTTGTGACCCTGAAGTGTTGCGGGTCTAAATCTTGGAATAATCTCTCTGTTTGTAGGGATAGCGCAATGTATATCTATTCTCTACAGATTTCACAAGGTGAAAGCCTTATGTGCATTGGGCTGGCCTTCCGTCCTTCCATTTAGAATTTGCCACATGTGTGGTAATGATTTGTCTGGCAAATTATTCTATGTGACATTACTAATTTTCCTGAATCAATTATTCTGTTATTTGCTGCATATATTTGTGTTCGAACTTTGGAGTCATTTTAGCCAACTCATATCTTTTTCGATTTTTATTTTCCTCGTACAAGAAACTTACATCTTCTTGTCTGGACAGCCAAAACAAACAATTAGTTGGTTCTCTTTGTAGTAGTCCACAAAAATTTCCTCCTTATACTCAGAATTTCACACAGTTGGAACAACTAACTTGATTTGATATTTAGATTGAAGGTACTATGTATCACATTGAAAGGTTTGTTAGCACTGTTGTTTTCAAAATACTTCAGCTTTTTAAATATATCATTCGATTTTAGGTATTCTAATGCGTTATAATAGCTGTTAATTGTTATTGGCAATAATAATACAAATATGGGAAGGAGCATGATCAGAAGTTGTTGTCATATTTTTTACTTGGTAAAATTCCTTACTTTGAATTGCAAATTCAAGCAATTTTTTGAACAAGATTTTCTTCTATACCTACTTCCTTTAGGTAAAGTTTTCAGTTTGAATCTTGTGTACGAATAAAATAATATCTATAGGGTTTTACATTGTCGTCAATAGACTTGAGTTTGAGTTAAAGTATACTCAAATCTCTATATTTTGCCGATATTTACCACTTAAGTCATCTTTATACGAAAAGAATTAAGATAATACTAAAACATAAAGGTACGTCATGACCATGTTTCATCACACAAGTTTTTTCAATATTAGAATCAGGAAAAACAATACCTCATTGCGTCCATCTTTGTATTCTGTCACTTTTTTTCCAATATATTTTGTGTGAATATTATACTTAGGTAAAAGTGGACTTATAAGATTACAATATAAATGTTAATCTTAACTTTAAATCAATGGAATGTGTGTTTAATAATACAAATCCGTGATATATTGAGTTTTTTTAAACATATTTTGTCAAAATTCAAACAATTTGATTTTATTATAAAATATTTTATACAATTGACTGATTATATATTATCTTTCATATGACATTTTAGATAATTATTATGTAAGTAATATATTTTTAATAATATAGTGATGCATATTTATATAATAGATAGAATAGAACGAGTTACCCTCGTGCGAGAGAAGCAAAGTTTAATTTTTTTAATATAAAATAAGACAACTATTGAAAATACCTTTAAATAATAACATTATTTACGATGATGGAACTGGGCAAATAAAAGAATAGTATTAATTCCTATGGAAATTCACATCTCATGAAGTGAGCCCATAATTTAATAGTAGGCTTGCCTTGATGCACTAGGGAGGTTGCCAATTTCACTCTCATCCCATTTTATCCTCTAATATCTTAATTAAAAGGAAAAAAAATCGCATCTCATTTGGGGGCACAGCTGCTATATTTCTGCAAGCAAAATCTATGTTTGAAAGCTTACACATACTAGCTATGAATCATAGACACATATATGAACAAAATTAAAAAATTATAACAAATATAAAATATATATAACTAAAAAATTTTAAAAAATAATACATTATTTAAAATATTATTTATATAAATTTAAAAAGTTATGGATTATTTCCATTTTATAATCTTATTTATATTGTATTTATCTATGTTAAAGTAAGAAAAAAAATTTAAATTAAATATATACTAACATATATATCATTAATGCGTCATACAAAATTCAATATGAAAACGTGTCGAACACAAAAACACCTCATTTAATATGTGTCCATGCTTCCTAGCATACTAGTAAAAGAATATTCAATGTTTATAGTGAGTGATGCCAATCACGAACATGACATTGGTGGCGTGGACTTGCGTAACATCCACAAATTATATGTTGGAAATTGGAAATTGGGATTCGGAATTGTCTCTTTCAAAGTGAAACTTCCACCTCATTCCGTTTCTTTGGCTAAGGAATAGATAGAGACACACAACAAACCAACAAAACAAAATAATGATGCAAATTCCTCAATAAGAAGAAAACACTCTCCACCGTCTCTATTTTCCTTTGGAACATATTAACCCTCCTCTGCCCCCTCCTTTTTTCTTTGCCCCCTCTCCTTTGATCTCATTAAAGGGGAAAAAAAAAGCCTTTGCCCTTTGCATGAAACTGCTCCATTCCTTCTTTCAACGTATCAACTTTCAATCTTCTCTTCATGGTCTTTGATGTTTATGTAAGGTTGTGACATATTAGTCCAACAACATCCACTAAAGTGTAATTGGATTATTTGGGGGGCTCCTTGTGATGGATACCATGTTCACATATGAAGAAGTAAGTGTATGTCTGGCTAAACATATTTTGGATTCCAAATAGCTGATACTCACAAGCTGAAATAGATTTTGAAAAGAAAAAGGATTGTATTATGCATGAAAAAAAAATGTTACAAAACATGCTCTAAATCCTTTCTTTCACATGCTCATATAGTTAGTTATCTTCTTATTCTTCTTTGTGTATATTGTTGCATTAATTGTTAACATTGTATTACACATAATTCCAGGAATACAGGAAGAACTCAAGGGGAACGAAGCTATTCACCTGCAGATGGCTGCCTGTTTCTTCTCCCAAGGGCCTTGTTTTCCTTTGCCATGGTTCAATTCTGTTATCCCTCCTTAGAAATCTATTTTCATACAATAGTGTAAAAAAAAATTGTTACTTTTTATTGTTATTCATTTTGACTACTATATTATTAATGTGACACAAAGCAACTACTTTTTCATTCTCTAAGATGGGGATATGAGTATTTTTAACTTGGTATTTTGATCCTTAATTATTCCAGGTTATGGCATGGAATGCAGCATCTTCATGAGAGGTAATACAACTTCCTTTTTTTCCCCATTTCTTTTCCTTTCTGTTTCTAGTCTTTTTCATTGCTATTGTTATTAATTGTTGCTTTCCACAAATTAATGCATGGTTCAAACAACATAATGCTATTCCTTACACGTATAGAACTCAGCCAACACATGATGACAATTTTGACCCAACAATTAGTTGAGTAATCTGATTTTCAGCCAAAATTTGTGTTCTCCAAAAGCTGTACATGTCAACACGGCTTTTTTTTAATTGCCTCTATAGGTCAACTTTTCCAAAACGAAACCTGTGAAACCGACATACCTAGTTGTTACTTTGGTTGCTTTTCTTCCAATTATTTTTCACATAATTGTTACAGTGCCAGGCTAAGGTACGTTGAACCAAACAAAATGATCGTATTGGCAAGTACGTTTCATATATAGTGCTGAGTAACATGATCTTTCCAAGTTCGAATTAAATTATACAGCAATCCAATAAATAAAGCATGTAGCTAAGTTTGTTCTTTGAAGAGAAAACTTCAACTGGTAACATATATCTACCACACTCAAAATATAGTTCATAACATAGTATTAGTTTTTAATGATTAAGTGGCTTAAAATTTAATCTTTATTATCTTCATTTTTCTGATTAAAAAGCATACTTCAACACAAAGTAAAATTAATTTATGCATTGTTCACATTTCAAGGATCAAATGACTCTTGCCTAGATATAAAAACTAATAATGTGCATGTTAAATCAATTGTCTCCTCATCACCAATGAGATTTTAGCAACACAAGAAGACAACTCGATATGATGGATAAAGCTAGCTGCAAGATTGATAAATCTGCTATGCGGCTGCCCATATCCTATATCTGCCGCTACTGTCCGCAGCCAAAAGCTCACCTTATTCAAAAACCTATTTTATGATCAAAAATATTATTTTAACATCTAAAAAATAATATTTTTTGAGATATTTATTTTATTATCATTTATGTAACCTTAACTTTCTCCTATAAACTCTTCATATTTAATAGTAAAAAATCAGATGTATCAAAGAATCACTTATTTTTAAGGTATTAAAATAACATTCTATTTTATCATACTGCTGCTGATAGTGGGGTGGCCACAACAATAATTCTACCTTATCTCTATGCAAATGTTCTTTAGTTTACACTCTTTTTTCTTTTTATAAAATTCTTTAGTTTACTCTGACTCTGCCTTTTCTTTCTTGGTTATGTTGCAGAACCCGAATTATGATACACCCTTTATTTTTCTTTCATTTTTTTTTCCCCTTTTACCTTATAATGATAAGGACAACACTCACGATCCATTTCGAAATCATCAATTCCTATCGCTTAGCTTGCTCATTCTTTTCTCTCTCTTTCGTGGTACAAATCGAATACCCTCATTTTCTGTCCGCTTGATGGTTCCAACACTAGGGAAAAAATAAATGAAGACAGTAACAAAACATGATCAAATATATTGACCCAAAAATGTATGAGCACGCAATTCTTATATAAAAGAAAAGTCTTATTTATATGGGAAAAAAATGTCATTAATCAAAATGATAATTTCAGTCGTTCAATCTAGAAGGTGCTCAGTAGAGTAGTCAAAAAAAATTTCTTCAGGGAGGAGTGGGGACCAACACACAGAAATAACGTTATATCATATAAAAGAAAATCATATTGCTATGTATAACTATGTAAAGAAATAATTATGTAAAGAAAATTTAGGATGTGATGTAGAGGACTATAGCCCACAGAAAAAACCTTGGCTCTGCTCTTGAAGGCGCTTCTAGATGGATAAATATTAACTGTAAGATCAGTTTTGTGTCCTCTCTCCTCACACCTTGCTCTCTTTAGAAATGAAACTAAGAAAGTGAAAACAATTTTTCTGTTCATGAAAAACTTTTAGCACTTTTGCATCGATGATTACATGATTAATATTTGGTATCATACAAATGTATCTTGATCATGACATATTGCACTAATTAATAAGATAATGCATTATCATCATGAAATTGTAATAATTGATTATTATTCTTAATTATTTAACTATAAGTTGCACTTTAATTAAAGTGCTCAATTTAACAAATGATGAGAGAATCAATATCACATGATATTATACATGTTTCATCCGTCATAGTCGGATTTATGTTTTATAAAATTTGAAATAGTTTATTTCTTTTTTATTGGATGCTATTGAATACAAAGATTAAGCGATATGCCACTTCAATTTCAACTCATTGGCATTCTTATTGCATGCTATTGAATTGTGATTTCAATTATTAATTGCTTTTTTTTTCGGTCTGAATTGTTTATTGCAAAATAGTGTAGCCTTCCAAAACTAACTTTAATTTGGGCTTGGGCTGTATGCTTGGAGAACCTGTTATTGTAGCAATGTTGAGCCCAAAAACGTAGAGTGATTGTGCATGCTCTTTTTATCTTTTTGTGAATTCCTTTAACCCAAAAAAAAAAAGTAATAATGTGATCCAAAAGAGAGGTGAATTTTTGTATGTAATATATCGAACATTATCCTAAAAATTACCATGCACCTCAATTTTTCACTAAGAATTCAATATAATGATACATAGAATTGTTTATCAAAATTATTGTTAGGATTTATCACAATCCAAGGAAAGTAATAGTAGGGTTTTGACAATAAAATTTTTAACTGTTTAATAGCTTCCTTCAATTTATCTCAAAACTCATAAGAATAATAGTGGGGTTTAATTCCATTACTCGGTTTAATGTAGTTACAAGCACATTCTTAGTGACTTTAGTACTTGCCATACATGTACTAGTATTTTCACAATTGAATAGAGATTATAGCCTTGGTATGATGTATTGCCTGTTTCATGATTGTAGAATGTGGAGAGAGGCTAGCGTGTGCTAGATATGCAGTGTTCGGGATTGATTATGAAGGGCATGGACACTCCGAAGGTGTTCGTTGTTACATAAGAAAGTTTGACGACATTGTTAACGATTGTTCCGAATTTTTCAACTCAATTTGCGGTAGAGTTCAATTCTTAGCCTTTATGAGCATTACTATGGTATTGAACCAGATCGAAAATGGCCTATTCTCAAATCACGTCTTTATCTTATCAATCACTATTTGTCAGGTAGAAGACGAATAATACATATTTAGTAATTGTTTTAGAATTTTATATGCTATCAAATGTTTATTTTTTATATGTGGCAAAAAGTGATTGATGAAAGAGATAATGAGATATAATTTTGGGACAAATAATTTCTGGCAATGTACATTAGAGATTTAGAGGACTAAATTAATGTCCATTTTATACACTGAGGCCTAAGAGACAATTTTAATGCTTAAAATCTTTAGACCAGTTTAATGACCCATGTATCTTTAGATAACTAGTTTATATATTGCCTCTGACAAAATTATAAGAGAAAACTTTTTCCTTTAAATCATGATGATTTGAGATTTCTAAAGGAAAACCAAACATGTTATATATGTTGAATTCTTGTGATTTTTCAGAGCTCCAAGAGTATAAGGGAAAGGCCAAGTTTTTGTATGGAGAGTCAATGGGAGGGGCAGTGGCCCTACTAGTGCATAAAAAGGACCCTTCATTCTGGGATGGTGCTGTTCTTGTTGCACCAATGTGCAAGGTATATACATAGAAAGACAAAAAGCATGCTTTGTTGTTGAGTATAACATGATTTATTGTTAAAGACAAAAAAGCTGTAACATTGTTTATGTAAATGCTCAAATATATGTGCCAGATATCAGAGAAATTAAAGCCACATCCAATAGTGGTTAGCATGTTGACAAGGGCGGAAAGTATTATTCCAAGGTGCAAAATAGTCCCCGCAAAGGATGTCATCGATTCAGCCTTCAAAGACCGTGCCAAACGAGAAATTGTGAGGTTTCAAAACTTTACACTATAATTGACGCTTAATGGCTTAAAAATATCTTGTTTTTATAGTGCCATAGTTAATTGATGTGCTTCTTCCTTTAATAATAATAATGATATGATTGCAGATAAGGCAAAATAAGTTGATATACCAGGAAAAGCCCAGGTTAAAAACAGCATTGGAAATGCTGAGGACCAGCATGAATCTTGAATCCACCTTAGACAAGGTGAACAAAAGACCTCATCTTCTATATCTAAATTTTATATCAAACACTGATATTCAACCGGCTTAAGTGGCTTGACACTTGTTTCGCTAACTAAGGTTTTGAATTAAATCTTATAAACTAGAAAAAACTAGAGCCAAACAATGCATGTTTACTATTGATTGTTTTTGCGTGACGATCTAGATACATTCTTGACATGAGACACCTAGCTCAATATAAGATGAATACTAATATTTGTACTTACAAATTGGGATTCACTGCCCAAGATACTTCTTAGAAAATTGTGAGATCTACCTTTAGATAATGTGTCATGCATATTTATCCAATAACTCTCTTTCCTTGAATAAGTCAAACAGTGAATCATAGTGAAGTGAGTCGGAAAGAAAATAAGTTCAAACATCACTTCTCATATTAGAAAATGCATGAATAACCGCTTATAGGCATTGTTGTTATCAAGTTACCCTCTTTTGAACAGGTGACACTGCCATTCTTTGTATTGCATGGTGAGGCAGATACAGTGACAGACCCTGAAATAAGCAAGGCATTGTATGAGAATGCCAGCAGCATAGACAAGACCATGAAGTTGTACCCAGGAATGTGGCATGGCTTAACTTCAGGAGAGCCTGATGAGAACATAGAGCTTGTTTTTGGAGACATCATAACTTGGCTGGACAAGCGTGCTAACAAGGCAGGTTTTGAGTCTTTTATAAAGCAAACACAAACGCAAACAAACTTTGTTTCTGAGTTGCAAGGACGTCGCTTGATGCGCCAATCATCAATGTAAAATGATAAGCTCACTCTTGTGGCCATGTAGGTGTACAAAATTGTTTGAAAATTGTGTTATGCTCTGGCCCAGCTTCATTTCCCCTTAATGCATGATCAAAAGGGGTCCCAATTGTTTCCAAAATTGAAGCAAAACATTTATCGGATTCATATTCAAATAGTAATACTGGGAGATATTCTTTAAGTATGCACCATCTCTGAAACACTTTCCAGCCACGAGAATCAAATGGTACACACGGTGGGGTTCATTTCATTGTAGTTGCCCATGGTTCCTTTGTTCTCACAGATTTAGTTACCATTACACCAAAGCTGTTTTCTTTTTTTCTCTTTTTGGTTTAGGGTATCTACCACCACTATATCTATACTATTAATATATTATTAATAAAAGGGATTGAGATGAGTAATCACTTTTAGTATCTCCTCACACTATTAAAATTTGTTTTAAAGTCCACCAACCACTATCTCATTTATCCCCACTTCATTTTTTTTTAATGTAACCAATCTTTTTTTAGTGTAATAAAAGAAATATAAAAATTAATTTCTATTAAATATAATATCAAATAATTTCATTTAAAATTATATATTTCTAAGGGATTAATCAGGACAAGTTAAAATATATGATTTTATATATTAAGTGCTTAATACTAACACCAAATTTTATTTATCTATATTTCTTCATCTTCACGAACTAACACTAATAAAAAAAATGCCAATAAGTCTAATTAAGATAATAGCAATTTACAATCAAAATTTTCAAACAACTTCAAAAACTATTAATGTAAAACTTTACAATTTTATATTACAGAATTTTTTCTCCCTCCCTTTCTTTCCATAATCCTACCCATTAACGTACTTATGAAACCAAGATCGGGACAAAATGTCACAGTATACAAACTAGAAGAGATAATTAGGAACATTTGATGATTCTGTATGAACATCATCATCATTATTATTATTATATACTCTACAAGATCAAAAGATCAAATTGCAAACGGGGAGAGGGTTAAGTTTGAATAAAATAGAATGACCAAAGGTAAAATGTTGAAATAACTATATAACTGTATCCTCATGCACATACCAGTATTACATCCAAAAAAAGAAAATCATATAGTAAAAGAATAAAGATAGCTGGAACTTAAGATATGTAATCACGGCTGGCTACCAAATATCCCTCATATAAACTATAAAGATTGATGGAGAATAAATGGCAAAAGGCACATTCAACTCAAGTGAAGCTCATGTGCTGCTGTGAGTAATGGACCTTGAAGGGATGGGAAACAACCTAAGTGCTATCCTTGGAACTACAATCCTTTTTCCCTTTCACACTCCAATCCAAGCAATAATTAGGCGAAGGTTGCACCTTCCTTGTGGTCACCAAAAATGCGTTCCCTGAAGTCAGTAACCATTAGAGGGAGTCCCTTGCGGAGGTCCACCTTCGGCTGCCATCCAAGTAGCTCCTTAGCCCTACTAATGTCAGGCTTTCTCTTGTGGGGATCATCCTCTGTGTTGGGCCTGTATTCTATCTTAGCATCTGGGTCAATTGTTTCTTGGACCACCTACATCACCATCACCCAACAGAGGTAATAATTATTTACATGCATTGATGCATTCAATTACATGGGCTTCTATCATTTGTGAGTGAGACTGAAGCTAACGAGTCCACCCACTGATAAAAATCAAAGCCTTTCTTCCAAAGTAGCATTTTTTATTTGCATTTGAAAAAAAAAACTGTTTTTACACCCTCCAATTCTTTAGGGATGAGTAGAGCCGTTTGTTTGGCAAAGAGACGATAACAAATTAATTTAAAGGAAAAAACTGGTATCCAATGCTAAGAATGAGTATTGCGGAGATTAAAACATGCTACTTTCTTTAAATGTTCCTAATATAAGCTATCAACATTGGACAATATTAAGCTTTGACATAGTTGTCAATAGCGGATCACAGCTCATGGCAGTTTACCAAAAATCTGCCATGGAATCCCGCCATGGTGCTGCTATGGCTGCCACAGCATCGCCATTTAAGTCAAAATCATCATTTTGTGTGGGGCGGTGCGCAGGCGGGAGATTCTGCCATGGCTACCATTTAACAACATTGCCATGTGATGGCTTATAATTGCACAATGCACAAAAACCCAACTTTACCTTGGCGAGTTCAAGCATAGTGAATTCACCCGGATTTCCAAGATTGAAAGGTCCCACATGTTCTCCTTCCATTAGGCGCATTAGACCCTCCACCTGTAACCAACATAACAACATCACATTAATACAGCAAACAGCAGTATCTTGTGTTAGATTCGGAAGGTACATTTTCAATCTCACTGAGCACTGATCTAGGCCATAATCCAAGTAATATTCAATCCACTGTGATATTTGATTGTTCATAATACGTGGCAGTTATCAACTTCATGCATTCATCTTACACACGAGGTTGGAACTTGAATTACAATTCACAAGGTTGATTATTAATCATTGATTTATTTTTTTACTGTGAAAACTGCAATTATAAGAGCTGGTCCACTTTGGGGCCTACAAGCTCGCTTGCAGTCACATGCCAATGCTTATTCAGTGACAGGAACCATGTACAACTTGCCACACGAGTACATGCAATCGAGTAATTAAACACACAGCAGAATCTTTATTATATTTACTATATCAGAAACGACCCTTTTGCAGAAATAAAGGAATTATGCAGGCTGCACATGGGGACAAATTTATTTAAAGTTTCAATTAGGGGAAAAAAAAGAGAAAAAAAGAAGCTACTTAGAATCTCCAAACCCAAACTTCTGATCAAACAGGTACTACAAGGTATATAATAATACACGAACTTAGAAGTTATATGGATTGAATAAAAAATGGAGCTCACCAGTGTCGGCCAATAGAATTTTATCAAAATGACATATCATCATAAGTGATTGTGATAATGGGTAGTTATCTTATATGATTTGTCACTTCAGTAAAATTCTAGTGGTTGACAGTGTAAAATTATTTTCTAATACATATGTATAGAAATTAAATTATTAAATTATAAAAATATAGTTTTTGTTTTGGTACCCTTGGTATTGATACCCTTTGTAATTGACAGCTGTGATTTAATAGACTTAAAACATCTTGAGTTTGTGGGACATGTGATCTTCTTAGCACAAATAACTAAAAATCCAAACCCTTAAATTTTACAAAAGTACTAGAAAAACCCTAAAAATATATACAACAGGCATTTTCAGCTAAGAACAAAAATATTTTAATTTCATTAGAAACAACGTGGATACCACTAGAATGTAGAGAAAGTATACTTACCAAGTCAGAGACATACTGGAAACTCCTGGTCTGCTTCCCATCCCCATAAACCGTCAAAGGTTCCTTCCTTAGTGCCTACATCAAAGCCACCAATTAGAGGCAATTAAGTTAACAAATGTAGCCATCAACAACCCATTGCTTTCAAAGAGAGATCGTTAAATAAACACGTTCTATACATCGTCTTTTAGGCACTCAAATTATTACTTAAGATAAATAATTTTTTTAATCGTAACTTTTTCAATTTAACATTAATTTGATCCTAATAAAATGTTTTATATCTATCAATTTAGTGTTGACATTTTAGTTTCAACATCAATTTACTCATAACATTCTTCATTTCAACATCAATTTAGTCCTAATATTCAAAGTGAAGATTCAACAAATGCCTAAACTGATGTTGAAATTAAAAATATTATGACTAAATTGATGAACCAAATTGACGTAAGATTTGAAAAAACTAAAGCCAAAAAATGTTATTTACTCTATCTTATATGATGTCTAAAAGTACTTTGAATAGTATATGCATCTTTATTATAATTTTCACTATCTTACATATGTCAACTAACTATTTGCATGCATATACGATAGATGATGTTTAATTAAGAATTAATCTGCGGTCAAAATCAAAATTCAAAATAAAAAGGGGGCCCACCTGAGCAACGAAGTTACTAACAACACGTCCATCATCTAAGCACATTCTGGGACCGTAGGTGTTAAAGATCCTAGCAATCCTAACCTGAAAAAAATATAATACAAACAACACGGTTTAAATTCTTCACACTGATTTGAATAAGTCCATGAAGTTAGGCACAACTCATTAAATGGAATAGAAATATAGCAACGAAAAAAAAAAAGAATAAAAAGTTGGGTGAGATAGATAAAAGAAAATGACCTCCACACCGGCTCCTCTGTGGTAGTCCATGGTCAACGTCTCCGCCGTACGCTTTCCCTCATCGTAGCAGCTTCGTACACCTGTCACACGTACACAATCGTCACATATTTCCTTTTCTGTTTTTTTTAAAAAGAGAATCACCACACATTTTCACAGAATAATAATAATAATAATAATAATAATGATTTTGCTAACTGTTGCCCTTAGATAAATCCATTAAAATTTAAATTTAAAATGTTTATGTTTATCTTCTTTTTTTTTTTTCCTCTCTATCTCTCTGTAAGACATCATCAATTAAAAATGATGAAAAAAATTATTTTCGATAAACGTTAGCTAATTCAGTTGCATTGGTCCTTTTTAACTTATAACTACAAAATAAATTAATTAAAAGAAATGTTTATGTCTTCATGACAAAAAATTTCTTTTTATATAATTTTTTTCTTGACAAAATTACTTTCGCAATTTAGCTGAAGGTGATTATAGTGACTAGACGAAAATATATCTTCTATCGTACTTGTATAGTGTGTCGGATACTTGTGCCCGAATTCGGGCCACATAGTTTTTAATCATTTAACACACATTAGAACAGTTATGTATATTATTGTTAATTGTTATTCTTTTAATCTATAAATATCCCCATTTTATTGTCATACACGACGACTAATACGCTTACCAGTTGCAATTTTAAGGACTAAAGTGCCCCTAACCACCGTCGGACACTGAAATCAAATCACAAACACAACCTGGCGTTTTTCACTCTCAACAGCTGCAGTATCATGTAACATCGTCCGCAACAAAAAAACAAAAAATCTCAGCCCTTCATTTTCGTGTGGACCCGCAAAACACGGGTTACTCGTTCTCTCGAGTCATGACCCTTTTCCCTGAAAACTTGAAAATTCCTCCCACAGCATCATCCTAGTCCGTGGTCCTCTTACCATGTTCCACGTGTCCCCAACTCAACACCAAAAACCTAGAAAAAAGTGCTTGTTCTGAAAAGAAAGAAAGCACACCGAGGAAGAAGAAGAAGAAAAAGACCACTCCCATCCCAGCTATCTCTCCTCGTCCGAAACCACAGTCAAATCAAAAAGACCCCTCACCAAGAGAAGAACAAGAAGAAAGAAACTCAAAAACTGTGAGACACACACAAAACTCATGTCACCCAGGTGTTAAATACTATCTATCCTCTCAATATTCATTTGGAGAAATCGGTATAATTAAAATTTAAAATTGTAATAAAATGAGTAGTGTTATTTAAATAACAAAAGAAACAATCAATTTGCAATTATTTGATGTGATGTGATGAATTGTTATTGTATTCAATAATAGTGAAGTGAATTTTTAGTTGATTAAATATCAATTTTATAACTAGAACGAAAGCAGTAGTAATAATATTAATATATAATAACACATAGGTGGTGTTTGTTTTCTGTCTCTCGATAGAAATGAAGTAGCATAAATCCGTTTAATAGTTAAGAAAATAAACTTTTTATAAAAATATAAAATTTATATACTTAAAATCTGAAGTAAAAATATAATCCAGAGATAAAAATTTAATATTTTTATTTTAATAATATTTTTATATATATTTAATATTTATACCCTCATATCCACTGTATTTTACTGACCCTATCCCTATCAAGCTCTGCTATAGTGTACAATAAATGCTAACCTATATAAATTAAGAATTTTCTTTAACTTGTCAGTACCCGAATTTTAATAAATTTTGACTAATTTAAAATTTTGACTAACGTAACTGGAGAACCAATTATGAGATATAATTAATTCACTTGAATCACCACATACTTGTTCAAATTAACGAGCAAGGTGGGAGGGATTAGGAAACTGACCAATGGGATTAACGTTGCCCCAATAAGTCTCCTTCTGAGGGTGTTGAAGAGGGTCTCCATAAACCTCACTGGTGCTGGTAAGCAAGAACCTAGCTCCAACTCTCTTAGCCAGACCCAACATGTTCAACGTACCCACCACATTCGTCTTGTAAACACACCCACCATCACAATTAAGGATTCCAAATAAATAACACACAAAAAAAAAATCCCAAATCAGCCATTCAAAATTTTTAAAAAAAAAATCATTTTCTTTCTAAATCACACATATTGTAATTAATCTGCTCAAGGTCAACGATTATAAGATTTGAAAAAAATAATAATAATACCAATGTTAAGATAGTTGTACACCATAATAAGACGACTCGAGTGAAACTAAATTTATGAAATCAGAACTCCAAACAATGGTAATCACACCAAATTTTTTTTATTAAAAACAGAAAATGATATTTATTTATTAATTATTAATTTTCAGCTCAATTTGGCTCGAGTCAAACTGATTAAAAGTTTTTTTTTTGGTTTTTTTTACGGAAGCTATTTTTCAGTTTATACTCAAAAATTAATATATATATATATATATATATTAAGCAGTTTTTATTTTTTGAGTAAAAACTGACGTGAATAAAATATTATTTTTCTATTAAAAAAGCAAAAACACACACGCCAAATTAATATAAAAAAAAATCTAAAATTGGGAAAAACTTTGCCCATATTAAACTAAGCTTGACCCTACCATATGCCAAACTCCAAAATCATTTTTTAAAATGAAAAACTAAAAAGTAAAAAAAAAAAGGGGAAAGAAATCAAATAATCAAACAATAATAGTAATAACTAAGAAAAACCAAAAAAAGGATATGATTGTCTTGACAGGGTTGAACTTGTAGTGAACAGGGGAAGCAGGGCAAGCAAGGTGGTAGATCTGGTCGACCTCCAGCAACAGCGGCTCAACGACGTCGTGCCGGATCAGCTCAAACCTAGGGTTCCCAAAATGGTGCATCACGTTCTCCTTCCTCCCAGTGAAGAAATTATCCACCACGATCACACTGTCCCCTCTAGCCATCAACCGATCCACAAGGTGCGACCCTACAAAACCCGCACCACCCGTAACCACCACACGAAGACCCTTCCGCTTGATCCCAAGCGGCACCTTCCCCACGCGCTGCAAGAAGTGGTTTCGGTGAGTGTTGGTTGGGAAAACGGTGTCGTGATGCTGGAAGTAAGGGATTGGAACGGCGTCGTATTGGCGGTTGTGGTGGTGGTGGTGGTGGGGGTTTGGGGGAGGAGGGTGAAGAAGGCGGTGGCGATGGCGATTCCGATGAAGGTGAAGAGGAGGCGGTTTTCACGGAGGAGGTAGCGGAAGGGGCGGGTGAGTGAGAGCCATGGTTTGTTGGGTTTCGGGGAGTAGTGGTCGTTTATTGGTTGGGATTCGTGGCCTCTGAAGATTAGCTCCGAGGCCATTTTCTTGCTTGGTTTTGTTGTTGGTTCTGGGATTTGATGGGAATGAGGTCTTTTTTGTTCTGTTTTGTTTTGTTTCTGAGTTCCAAACTTGGAACTCGGTGGTTGTTGTTGTTGCTGCTGTTTTTTATGATGATGTCGGAGAAGGTGTTGGTGGTGATGGGGTGGAAGTGGCAAGTGTGGATTTAAAGGGGAGGATGCTTTGGGTATTTAAAGTGGGGAGGGTTTGGAGTGAAATGACGGAAATGGGCACGGGTTGGGGGTGTGGGCCGCGAGGTGGCAAGGTGGTGGCCTGTGCTGGTGGAATTTTCAATTTTGGGAGTTTAGGATTTGGGAAATAGGAAAAAAATAGGCAGGCGTTGCTGTAGTAACCTTTCTTTTCTAGAGGTTGTAGGTGTAGTTTGCGATGCTTGATTTTTCAGAATTACACTTTACATAAATAAATAAATAAAAAGAAAACAACTTTTTCCCCTGTTCTCTCAATTTTTGTTTTTTGATTTTTAAAAGAAAAATATCCATAAGGATTAATGAATAAGATTAAGTCCGGGTATAATTTTGTAAAAAGCTGAATTTATTAAAAGAATATATGTAGTGGGATTTAATTATGGTTGAATATTGACTATTTGTTGTTTAGGGGTATTTGTACCCTTAAAATTATCATGGATATTAAAGGAACTTTTTTTAAGAAATATGTTTAATTATTATGAGTTCAGTGGCTGTGTAGATAATTTAAGTTTTTTTCGCCGCTAATAGATAGCTCAAGTTAATAAGCAACATGATTAATTCTTAAACACAAATAAAGGTACAGGAATCCCCAATTTTTATACATGTGTAGTGCAAATTAATTTCGATGCACCATGAGTATAAAAAAATTTTGTATTAGCTAATAAAAAAAATTATATTATCAACCAATTATTATATATTTTTATTTGTAAGACTTTTAAAATAACAAGTGATTAAATCAAATACTAATAATATATAATTAAATATTAATGTAAATTTTGTATACTAAAATATATCAAATTATATTCAATAAAAAATTATAAAAGATAGTATTATAAGGTATGACATTAATAATATTTGTTAGATTTGTATTATACTTGCTTGCATCTCTATGTCTCCCATATTTTATTCATTCCTCTCTCCTTCACTAAGTGTATTTTGTCAAATTTTCTCTCTTAGGGTAGAACGTATTAATAGGAGTAATGATAAGTTGACAATAAAATATAGCAATAATTCTATATGATAAAAGAGAGGTGGATCTAAGAAAGATAAAAGAAAAAAAAAACAGCGCAAGTCACGTGTAAGATTGTTATTGTGTTTTGTTGTTAACATGTTATTACTCTGTTAATAGAGTTTAATTCTTTCTATAATTATTTTAAAACTCATTTAAAAGATAATATATAATTAATTGGTAGTGTGAAAAATTGTAAATAGTGTAAAAAATTCATCTTTAATGTTACTAAGTATGGGAACATTTATTGAAAAAAAAATTAACAAAATCTTTTTTTTACCGATAAATAGAGATGAAAGTTAAAAAGAAAATAATGAGAATCTGGATTGATAATCAAAATCACCATTCTTCGACTTGTAAGCATGAAATTACCTTTTTTAGTAGAAAAAACATTTCTAAAAAAAGGTGACGTAATGAAACATTTATTAGAAATTGCACTAAATGGCATCCAGAGGAAATAAAAAAAGTAAAGTGGCAATGACAAATTAAAGTTGGAGTAAAATGGAAAAAGAGCGACCAATAGTCTACTATGGAGTGAAATGTGGGGACTATTAAGATCCCTTAACTATTTTCAACATGTTTGGATACCATCTATTTTAGCGTTAAAAAATATTATTTATATTTATAAGATATGAAAAATTATACTGATTTACATCTTATTTATCATTAGATAATATAGAATCTATTTGAATGAGGTTAATAGTTTATTCAATGATGGATTAAATGTAAATTAATATCATATGTATTATGAATATAAATAACATAACTCTTTAACATTGTGGTTAACAAAATTAATTTGAAAAAAAATGATAATGTTTGATTTGGTTTTTTACTTGTAAAAGAAGTATGTTACTTCGAAAATAAATGGTTCTAATAAAAATGAAAAATATTAATTTTTTTAATCTTATATTAATTCTTTTAAACTCATTTTTTAACATATTTTCTAAACACAAATTAATTTTTTCAAAACATTTTAAAAATAATTCTACTAAAATCTAAATCAACCGGACTGTTTATAGTTTTATCATTGAGTGCGATATGGGATTTTTCTTTCTCTAATTGAAGAGGTTGCTTGCTTTGGCTTTTTGGAATTACAAAATGGAAACTTGCTACTAGCGTCAAATGGTGAATTGGCCTTTTCAGAATCTTGGTCATACATGGCATGAAAGATCTAAAGGGCATGCCGCCATGGCTAATGAGTTATGAGTGAGTGATGTGACAAATCACACATCAAAGGCCGAACAACGTATTTGTCTATCACTCTATCTACTAGGCCCAATTTTAACTAAAAAATATGAATTTACAAAGAAAAAACTGAAAAAGAAATATGAATGATGGTTTGTACAAGAAGAAAAATAGTGTAGATCGGTAGGTGAATAACGTAAATATGTTAAAGCGCTTTAATTTATAAAAACATGATATTAAGAAAAACACGGATATAACCATATATATATAAATATATAAATTTTAATACAATACAACAATAGTGTGTTGCATATTTTGTGGGTTACATATCGTAATCATTTTAGCTGGTCCTAACTTAATATTACATAAAATACAATTTTATACTGTTTTTGGTGAAGATACAACCATCGAGTGATATATTAATTATTGGGTTTTTGTTTTCTTTTAGCGACCTTTGTTAATCATTTTTCGCTTTTCAATTCAACGGAAGCATTGCGTAATACATGTTTAATACTTTATGGTATTCGTGATTTTATTAATTTGGGCACATATATAATATACTTGGAAAGTAAAAAAGGCGTGTGCTGCTGGTGTGTCCCATAGTTTTTTTCAAGGATAGTACTAAAGGACATAGGGATAGTGAAAGGAATATCATACATCTTTTATTTTCACAAGTTGATGATCAATGTATAACTTTCTATTCATTGCGTTTTAAATTAATGAAAATCAACTCCACCGATTCCTGTAGTCATTGCAAGTACATGTAATAAAATAAAGTTTCATTCATTTTAAATTATGAGATTTGCCTTTTTCTTACTTAGGAATCACTACAATAACTACAACCTGATTAAGCCAGCTCTACCATTACAATAGAGTTTGATTTCAAACTAATCAAAATTTGTTAAATAATGATACCCACAATGATGTAGTGGACTTTCCTAATCGATTTGAAATAACTATACAAGTGAAATTTGACATATTTTAACGAAATTTCTTCGAAATCCAAACCTAGGAAGTGGTTTTGCCTAACTGGATCGCACTAGCTGATATTGACATGCATATATGCAAATTAAATGTTAAATTGAAGATCAATAGAGAAAAAAAAGGACATGATATGAACAAGCCAATCAAATGTTTACCAGTGTATATAGAAATGGTCAGGCTACTAAAAATTATTTAAAGACGTATGTATTCAGATCTTGCGGCCATTAACGAATTTCTATATTAACAATATCCGCTACCATACAACGTTTTATTCCTTAGGGTACCACAAGATAAAAGGAAAATCCATTATCTTGAGTGACTCAGTGTCTATTTCTTTATAATAATATTATTAGTCCTTTTTTGAAATAGATGGAACGCACATAAATCTCTTTGTTTATGTATATACACATAACATTTTCTCCTTCTTAAGCAAATTTCTTTTTGATTCAATCACGAAAAGGAAGTTGATGAGTTGATAAGAAATAACTATAGTGAAAATATGGACAAGAATTTAATGCAAAACATATATTCGGCTTAATGATTCATCAAAGTTCGTTTGGGGCAAACTAATTAATTTAATTATCTTTACCTAAAGAAAAAGGTTGGCCATAACACTTTTCATGCTCCAAATAAGGGAATTAAGCGAAACAAGTCTAAGGTTAAATTACAATCAACTTAGCTTTATTTATTGTAGGGAGCATAAGCCGATTGAACCAATTCGATAAACTTGATTAATTTAAACCGATCCAATTAGATTAGTCCAGTTCAAAAGTCATTGGGGCATTAATATACAATTTGAGATCAAACAAACGTTACATCATTATCATTGCAAACTTATACCATATTAGAATATGACATTTTAACATATAAAAATTTACTTATATAAAATTTTAATATTTTACAATCTAGACTATTTTTATTGAAATTTTTGGTAAAAATTAAAAAAAGGTAAATCCAATTACCTCATCCGAACCCATCCGATCTAACATTTGTACACCTCTAATTTGTTGTAAAACACCTAACACCCACAGTCTAGACCAATACATTACTATAGATTTATGGTAAGATAGTAGTGCTGGTGTTTGTTGGCAATCATGTGCTTATTTCCACTTCAAATCATATGATTGGGGCACTTACCAAAATGGTATGGATCCCTAATCAAACTGATCAGTAGTTGCTTAGGGCAATATAATTAAACTCGACACAACGACCATCCAATGAAACCATGACTCGGTACAAAAATGATCATACAAAAGATAATATCAGATTTTGGAACCCTGTTTTGGATAACTTGATTCCCCCTTTTGGTTTGTCTACAGGCTTAATTACCAGGCATGAGCAAAAATGGGATTCAAGTTTGGTATCATTGCCACCCATAAACCAATTTTCCTAGGCCAAGGAGAGTTTCCCCATTAGGATCACTAGGATGAATGAACCTATTACATTAGACTACATTTATCGTATGTTTGAAGGAAAAAAAAATGAACCAGAGTAAACAAATTTGCAGCGGCTTTTCTTTTTTACCTTGACATTCATTACAAATGACTTTCTTTTTACCAAATAAAGATATTTACTATAACCGATTTATTGGGGACCACCTAATAATAAAGCTCATTTGGTTGGTTGATAATTAGGGAACTAATATTTTGATGTGAAATTTTCACATCATTTAAATCTTTTATTATTAAAAAAAATGAGATTCAAACAAGGCACACAACATAAAAGAATTAACATAATTAGTCATGTAAAAACTTAGCATGAAACCAATGGAGATCAACTCACCTAATTCACCTTTTGCTTGTAAATCATGATGAAATTCTATTAAATTTCTTAATTGATGAATGCTTTGTAAGCATTTCTATAAGCATTTGATGAATCTGAATACTTTAATCTTATAACAAGATCACAAACCTTTCTTTCTCTCTTTCTTTTTTGGGTCCACCAAAAGAAAACTTCACAGCGCATCCCTGATTAATTAAAAGAAAGGAAATTAGCAAAAGATCAATTTGGTGGGAGTATAACTTGGAGTAATTTGGAAGCTCTTTGTTTAACTACACTACAACTTCCACTTACGAAAAATTATTTATATGGGTGAAGAACACTTTTTTAATCATTCTTGTTCCCTTTTAGCGTTTTCCACTTCTGGGTATCTTAGAAAAGAATTTATTCTTCTCACGCCAAAAACCACTTTACGTGATAAATTAAACTGTCCTTTGTTTCCTCCAGTGAAGGTGGACACATCCTTGGTTCTTCTTTCCACCATTTCATCACAGTATAGTTTTATATGTTACAAGGTGGGGAAAACACTAGTTTAATATGCATATAGAGTAAGTAATGCGTATAACTGCATTACAAATCAAATATCAACCAAATTAATTGCTGGAACGAAAGATACACTTCCAGAGATACAGAGGACGCAGGGATATGAAATGTGGATTTAATGGAAGCAAGTACCTATTGGTTTTACAATTCGATGTTTGGATTTAATGTGAGCAATGTAAGCAAGTAACTATTGGTTTTGCAACTGAATATTTGGATTTAACTTCTATATATTAATAATATAAAATTTTTTATACATCAGCCATAATATATGATTATCTTACTTATTATTTAAAAATTTATATAAATAAAATATTTAATTAAATGACCGTACAAAAGTGTTTTATATTATTAGCAATTTAAAATTAAGCTATTTACAATTTTAGATGCCCATTTACTCAAAAGAATAATGTCTTAAATTTGTTGTGAATACTACTATGTACGGGTAAAAAAACTGTACAGTTGAATTTAGTCAAAATATATGGAAATTAGAAGGTAACTAGAGAAATTAAGAAAATAATTTAATATACTATTAATATTCATATAAAATACTTTACACGATTATTTAATTATATGCGATAAAAAATATTTAATTTTTGCAATTAATTTCTCAAAAAGTCTGACATATAATAATAAAATAACATACAATATGTAATAATTTAATTTCTATAAACCGACATTATAAAAAAAATTCACTATTATTTAATCATATATTATCACATCAATATAGGTGGTAAGTCTGCACCTACTACTTGAAAAGTTATATAAATTAGAAAATTTAATTGGATGGTAGTGAAAATTATCAATGTATTAAAATTAAATTCAATATATAATTGGATGATAATTTTAAAATGATTTAATTTTGATCCATTAATGTAAATTTTTTTTACACTATTATTCAATCATATTCTGACACATCAATAAATATAGTTAATTATCGTTCTCATTATTAAAAAGTTGTACAACCAGAAGGTTTTGATTGGATGACATATTTCATATACACAAATTGAATCCATATAAAATTTTATACAAAATGAATGTATAAAATTAATTAATCTCTAAATTAAAATTATAAAAAAATTAAATTTATTTCAGAGTCAACAACACTATCAATTCATTTTCGCTATCAAATAATTTTATTACACTAAAGTTTCAGGTAAGCCATGATTAAATGGTTGTGGAAATGTGAACGTTGACTGGTGGTTTTTTTGATTCGTAAGGGACGTTGACATGCATCCGTACACGTGGCTCGTATCATATGAGCACGTTTCTTGGACTATTCCATGGCCGGTTTATGTTCACCTGCCACACGATTAATTGCACAAAATCTCAATTATTAGAAGGAGAAGAAGAAAACAAAAAAAGATAAATTGTTAAATTTTCTTCCGACAACGTCATTGCTTCGCCTCTAAAAAGAGAATTATAAATCCTAAACCAAAAGGTAAATTAGTTGTGCTTGCTGGTGCTGCCTTGTTCCTTAGTCCTTATGCATTGATGGATCAACGACTTATATAAATATCATGCCTTTGGTACATTATGGCCAATTAAATTAAGTTTCACACCAAACAGGGTGTAGAAATTCACCTGGTCCTTTTTTGATAAATTCTTCTCTCGGAGGGTTCTTACATATGGAAACGAATGAAGTAGTGCATGACTTGAGATTTGAGAAATGTCTCATTAACTACTAAGGATATACGGAATTAATAGTAAACAAATTCTACCTTAAAGAAATTATTAAAGGTTAAGACAAAAAAACAATTAAAGAAATAATTGAAGTTCAAAATTTTCAAAAAATGATTATTGAAAGCGGCATCTAGTATGATAGTATCCCAAAATTTAATGTTACAAGGAAACTTATAACAACTATGACCAAATCAAAGGGAAAAAAAAAAACAATTTCAATACTTTATCAATATAAAGAATTTATATTATTATTCACAAGTTTAATTTTAATGAATTAACAGTGTAAAAAAAATTTACATTGTTGATTCATTAAAATTAAATTTGTGAATAATAATAACAAATTTGTATATTAATGTAATAATATATGATTGAATGACAATATAAAATTTTTATATATTATTAGTGCATTAAAATTAAATTCATTTCTAATTATATTTCATCATATGTATAACTTTTAGGTTAATAATTATGAGTTAAGAGGTTTTCTTTTTATTAATGTGTCAATATATACAAAATAAATTTATAATTTAATTGATACAACAACAATGTAAAATTTATACACAGCATAAATCATGTAGTGGATGAAAATATTAACTACACTTACTTTTATATATGATAACATGTTGTGATGAATGATAGTATACCAAAATTATTCTTATTATTAAAAATAAACCACTATGGCAAGATGCATGTACGCATTTAAGAGGCTAACTCATAAGAATCCTCAAATCAATAAATGGCTCCCAAAGTCTCAAGTCCTCTTGGAAAACTCTTTCAATAGACGATAGAGATTGCTAAGGAATGGTTAGCCATTGCCCAAAGTAAACTTTTCAGGTACTTGGCCACTCAACAAATTTTCAGGCACCTTAGATGGCGCAAGATGATCCGTGATGATAGGAAGTAAATTTAAAACGTCCAACACGGGTTTGACTATCACAAATCTAACAAATAAGCATCCAAAAAAAGAATTGAATCTTTGAAATATTGAAAGACAAGTTAAATGTACCAGATTTTCTTTTAAGTTGAAGAAGGAAGTTAATGATGTTTATGTGCTTGAATACCATGACACCACCTATCTAGTAGCATGTTTGCTATTTTAGTATGTGCAGTGCACCCCAAAACCGTGGATTAAACGGTATAAATTGAGTTTCAATTTATTTCACATATTTGAAAAAATTAAATGAAGTTATAAGCTAATATAATTTTTAGCTTATAATTGATGAAAGTAAGGAATTTTATTTTGGGATCAATAGAGTAAAAAAAAAAAACCCTCATTTCTAAAATTATTGATTTAAAAATAAAATTTTCTTATTTTATTTTCTAAATAAAATCCTCTCTAAACTTTAGAGAATTCTCACACATTACGATGATGTATGACTCACTCCTTTCATCATTAATAAAATTTAGCATTTGAATTTTCTCTAAATTGTCTTCGTCTTTTATTTCTTTCTCTGCTCTACTATGGATTTCAACGAGTTGTTTTTTATTTTTTATTTTCTAATTAAAGCAAACCATAATTTACAAATTTTAAAACCACACGTTGCTGAAAGCAGCATTTCGGGGTGCCCTACTATGTGTTACATCCAGTCACATGCTTCACAAAATCCGAAACATGGTTGATAAGTATGGGGTAGTCTACTAGTCTAAGAAAAAACGATATTACTAACTTTTCAGGTGCGATAAAATATATTATCAGAAGTAGTTTGATTTTTAGATAGAATTTCTCCAGGTTCTTGGGTATTGAACTATTTTTTTTCTCCTAGTCAGAGCGTATTAAAAATGGTACCCACTCCCATTAGTCATTAGTCAGTGTCTTTGGCTATAGTTACCTAGATGAAAGTTAAGGAGCATGACACATAATCAATTATATTTAACCACATTTTATGAATGTGATTAAATGAAATTAATTATGTGACTAAATACAAAACAATCTTCACCCGCTCTCAATCTCCATCTCTCCTTCAACTTACTTCCGCACCCATCTCCTCCCTCCTCTCTAATACCACCATCACCACCCCTCCTCCCCACATTCTTCTAAGGTCAGGCGATTCCTGGAAGAAGACTGATGGCGGCGCGAGCGCGTGAGCACAAGCGAAGAAGAAACCATAGATCTGGTTTGGGAGGAGGTCGCGTTTCTATGACATCATCACCACCACCAACCCCCTCAATTCTTGAAAGAAAAAGAAGAAAGAACAAGAAAAAATGAACTTGAAATGTACAAATTCTAAATAAAAAAAAAACATTGTAGTTTGAACTGAATTCGGACAACCACCACCCCTCCTTTTGCTCCCAAAATCATGAGCCTCGCCCAACCTCCCAATCATCCTCATGGAACCCGAAAATCACCCCAACAACAATAACACTTTGCAGAGCTTCAACTCCTCCATCGGTGCCACCACGTTTCCATCATTTATCACCATCTTCCTTATTCTCATGCTCTTCATACACACATAACAAGGAGCTCGTTGATGAAATCGAAACCATTGTTAGGGACGAAGGTGGGGTGAGTGGGTTTTGGTCATCGAGGGTTATTGGATTGAGATGGGGTGGGGAATGATGGTGGCAGGAGAGGAGGGGGAATGAGATGGAGTGGAGAATATTTTAGTATTTAGTCACACAATTAATATCATTTAACCACGTTCTTAAAATGTGATTAACTAGGCGATGGGCCAGCTGCATGTGAGAATCCCCATTAAAAATGGGTAGGTTACCAAGCACGCACACTTACATGAGACACGGATACGACATAATATGGACAGGACACATTAAAGTTAAAAGATTATAGGACGCACGTGACATATATATGAGTAAAAAATTAATGAAAATGATACATTATTCAAAATATTATTTATATGAGTTTTACTTATGTTTTATTTTTTTATATAACGCATTATTTATATATTTATATTTAAATGTTAGATTGAAAAAAATATATTTTAAATTAAATATATACAAACTTTCATTAATATATTATTGATGTGTCATATAAAATTTAATACAAATACTTATCTAAGTAATACGACACCAAATGATTTTTTTGGTGCTTCATAGCATGCAACTATGCAAGTTACAGCCTGTTTCGGCTTATTGATCAATCAGTCCAAAAGGGGCGAGAGTGGAGTTAAGCTACAGCTACATTGCCTCGCAGGGGTATAATTTTATGACCACCTAGCCCAACCCAATAGTTTAGCAAGGGCTACACTACAGATTGCAAGTCAAACTGCTCCTTGGACCAAACAACAAGAGAGGTCAACTGCTCTTTTCCTTTTTTTTTTTTTTAATTTCAAGAGTATTTTCTCACCGAACATATGACATTATTTTTTTGGGTAGGCTCATGTACCAAGCGGAAACCCATCCTAATAATAATTTTCCATGTAGATGAATTTCCAGACCGACCCCATAACTAATATCGGTGTTCTCTCCCCGTTTCTTATGGTTGTTGGTCTTGAAAATGATCGTTATGATTTAACATGAAAAAGAATAAAACATATTCAATAAATTTAAAAAAAAAGTATAATAACAAACAGTGAAATAATTAAGAATTTGTTTTATCGGTTTGTAAATTACTTTCCGTGTTATATTTGACGATTTCTAAATTATGTCACCATTATACGATTTGCATATAATTTCATTGTATATGAATTGTTTGGAATGTTTTAATTAGATTGAATTGAATTGAATTCTATTAGGTATTAAATTCAATTTTTATATTTGGAATAAATAGGTAAATTGATTAATTAAATAATCAAATTCAATTCTTTAATTTAGTAAATGTGTTTAAAAATTAACTGATTTATTTGTTTCTGCTATTTTATTTTTCATTAATAGGTTAGAATAAAATATCATATTCAACTAAGATTATTTTGATAATTTCAATTTTTGGAGCTCAATTTCAACACAAAATCAGATCCATTTGGGTATGATTTACTTTTAAGAGTTTTAATGGAATTGGATTTTCTTGAGATATTAATTATTGGGTTAAATATAGTTTTAAATGAAGGAATTGAATTTCAATTATTAAGTGAATTCAATTCCTAAAGTTTTTAAACACCCTGACCAGTTTTATAATCGACATATTTCAAACATGGAATAAAGTACATCCGCCCTTCAAAGTACAAAGGAACAGGAGAACAAGCCTCGTGTCTACACTTCTGGTGCCACATTCCATGTTTTGATTCTAATGGCGTAGTTTTGCAAAGCATTTATCATTTAAATGTACATACAGGTATAGCAATATTATAGAAATAGAAGTTATAAGACTACATTCACTATGTTATTATAACCGTCAACTGTAAATTCTGTTAACAGCTATCATCTGGTCAGGGCTAGAGGTATTAATAAGTGTCAAAGTTCTGTTGAAATTATTTTAACTACTCATTTAAGCTTTTGTGTGTATTTAAAACAAGTGTTCAATAACTTTGCTTTTGGTTTAATCAGAACTAGAAAAATAAAATTCGAAGAAAGTCTTTTAGTTAGGATTGAATATCATAACTATAGAGGCAAGCATCATCCTTAGTACTAATTGATCCAGACTAAATATTCAGACATGAGTCGGCCTAGCTAGCCTATTTATTTCTTCCATTGATCATATTTGCTAAACGATTTTTGTTCTTTTGGTACAGAATAAAAGAAAAACCAAAACTACCCCCTCCCCTCTCCTCTAACAAACAAAACACCCAAACTTGCATGGGAAGTAGTTCCCACTTCCCAGCTTATTCTAATTCATTGAAGAAACATTAATTTTGTTACAATGTTATCAGAACCTCTATCATGGATCAGATATGCTTTCCAGACCTGAAGTGGCAAGTTTGTTAACAAGGGCTAAAGCATTACTAGTTATATAATAGGCTTCCAGAACCCTATTTTGCAGCAACCTGGATTTCTTTCCCTTTTTGCCTCGAAACCCATTAAGGCAAGTATCTTCATCAGTGAGTGCTGCACTGATCCATGTGTTGAGGTTCCCCATTTGTGTACCAAATGTGCTTCTGCTCAGCCTCCTTAGCACACCAAGTGACCTGTGAAGGTCATCAAGGGCATCCCCAAAAGTCTCCACACAATCAGAAAGTGCAGCTCCATCATATCTTCCCCTCAAATGCCCTTGCCTCTTCAACTTTGCAAGGTGTGCTTGAACATTCTTAACCTCGCCAATCGTCACCGAAACTCCTGCCCTTGCCCACTTGCTGGGGCTCCTTCCAGCAATGCTAGAGAATGGTGCTAGAGAGTGGACACAAAGATATGGGTACCTCGTCACCCTGCACGCATCTCTAACATTGTCTTTCCCTTTTGCAAATACCAACTGGCCAGCATTTGAGAAGAAACTGAAAAACATAAACTGAAGTAAAGTACTAAGGAGTGACACTCTGATCATTTTATAGAGACCAATGGAAGAAGTTGAACTTGAAAGAAGATGAGAGAAAAGTTGTTACGGTGCTAGTTTGATACTAATAGTACTAGAACAGAAAGGATGAGTTGGGAATGACCAATATAGAGTTCTTATAGTGGAATTGTGTTGGACTAGTTTTGAAAAAGGTTAGCTCTTTTGAAGCATTACTTAATGTAATGTCTCACTTTATTGCACTTTTTTTACGGGAGTTTGTTGCATTGGCAGGAGGCTAGTGAGTTCAATTAAAAAAGGTTATATGGGTGGTTGAATTGAGATAGGTAGGATAAATGAGTAACGTGAATGGAGGTTGGATTTCTCATCAATCTCTGGATAAGAATGAAAGGCTCCATTTTACTATTATCGTGGAAGTAGGGAAAATTATTTGCAGAAATGTCCTTGTTAAGTCCTTCCCACATAGGAAAAATTTAAACTTTCAGTTGAGTAGTAACTTGTATATCCAAAATGTCACAACCCATCAAGGAGGAGATGTCATGTTGCCATTGCTTGATCGTGATATTACTCCAGTTGGTAACTACAATTCTGTCCATAAGCCAACATGCTAAGGAAATTTAAGTGATTATAAGAAGAAAAAGAAGACGGGTAACTAACAAAATCTGGCCTTAATCTTATTGGCACACAACTCATGTTGGAGTTAACTACACGAGGTTTCTTTCGTGCTTACCTCGTTTCACCATGTTTGAAAATTGGGAATAAGAAATTGGTTATTGTCATGCCCCTAACTAATAAGCCGAAAAATATAAGCTACGATGAAGCTTTAGGTACATTAGATAATACAAGTGGTAACATGGTTTAGTTTAACTCATCAGCTATAAACTTCCTTATACAGCTCATCGATAATTTGCTCTACCTTTTTTTTTAATCATCTGAAAGGTAATGAAATTTGAATATAGAGTAAATAACTATTTTGGTCCTAACATTTTCAATTTGACATCAATTTGGTTTTAATAAAATTTGATATCAATTTGGTCCTAACATTTTTAATTTCAATATCAATTTAGTCATTCTATTGGATTTCCACTTGGATGAAATAACTAAATTGATATCCAAACTAAAATGTTAAGACTAAATTGATGCCAAAACTAAAAATGTTAAGAACTAAATTGATGTCAAAAAAATAATTAGGACCAAATTGATTTCAATTTAAAAATGATATGACCAAAATGGTTGTTTACTCTTGAATTTATAACCTCACAGTAAACTGCACAAACCCCTTTCTACTGCCTAATCCTAGTGACTTTCCTTCTGCTCTACTTATCAACTCCACTTGGCATAACATAGCCATTGCTTAGCACTAGTGTGTCTCAGTGACAGGCCATCCTATGTTTAATCTTCAAGGCAATAGGCAGAGCATTATTTGTTCTACATAATTTAGTGCAGAAAAACCATGAATCACTAGCCCTTAACTAAGTTGGCTACGTTCTTTCTTTTATGCAAATTCTCCGTTGGCTTATATAGTAGCACATATGGCTAGTCATATTGAAGTATATGTAGTTAGTATCATTCCAGCATAGGATTGTTCTGTTTCTTGCAGTTCCTCATAAGAAAAAAGGCCATCGGCTTAAACGCTAAATTTAGAACCATGTCTTGGTAATTATATAGCTAAAGATAGTTAGAGTGCATATATATAACTCATAAGCATGTGTTCAGCCAAATAAAACTAAATTGTGTCAACTAAGCAAGCTTGTTATACTTATTATGACCCATTATCATTCATTATCTGGAACAATTTGAATTGAAAGGTCTTGGGAAACTAGTTTATGCAGAGTATCTTAGCGACCCTACGTCAAAGCCTCAAACCACACAGGAGGAAAGTGTAACCTAACCTCAAGTTTGAAAATGTTTAAATAAAATTTTAGTCTCTGCAGCTCATCCATTTGGGCTTTGGCTCTATTTTTTTTTTTTCCCTTTTTTATTGATCCCTACATTTTCACTCTGTTGAAATCCATAGTAACAGAGAAAGAGGTACAGAGAATTGAGAGATAACTAAAATGATAGAATTTAGAGAATTGAGAGATAACTAAGATGATAGAATTTACTACAATGAGAAAAGGCAATGTAATACATGTGATGTGAGCCTTATATAGACTCATGAGGTAAACCAACTAGTAACTAATTCCTAATCAAATGTCAACAATTCTAACTAATTTCCAGTATTAATCATATACACACTCATTTGAACTTTAGACTGTAGTTTCTACTAATAATGAAGTGGTCTTTATAGTTTTCACTTATTAAGGTATTGGACCAAGGGGATCAAAATCTTAACGATTGGAGATAATAGGACTCATACAATAAAAACTCATGGACTAAAAATCTTCCTTTAATCAATTCAAAATTCTGCTGAAATCAGATCAATCAAACAATCTGAAAAATAGATGCGCAGAATTATGTAATCATACAACAAATAAAGGGTAGAGTTAACTCCTATCCATCATCAGCATTATATCATATCCATCCAGCTACATAAATTTTAAGGCCATCAAAGGTATTGAAAAATAAAAAAGTGCTAAATCTAAGCAGAAAATGTGAAACCACTCCCTTAATGCACAGCCAACACTACTTATTTCTCCCATGCAAAAATAAACAATCTAGAAGAGGAAGCACTTCGTTCTAACCTCTCCCCTGCAGTTCTCCTCATCCAGATTTCCGAATAGTTTCTTCCGAGGGAAGCTCAAGCGTCGCTCCTGCATGCTCCTTACCAGGCTTCACCACTGCACCAACAACACAAGAAAATGATTAATAGCCTAATCAAAAAAGAGATTTTATTGACATCAGATGCTTATGAAAACATTGATTAAAATGTGAAAAATGACTTCTGAATATATTTAGTATCAGTATCAAAGCTTTTACAGTTACAAGATGAGCACACAATAGTTATGTCGGATTGATAGAAAGTATTGGAATGAAATGAAATAATAGTAGGTCCCATTGCATGGATACTTTAAATAGGATGGAACCTATTCTATTCCATCCAGGTTCCATCCAATATCCTTGCTTTTCTCTTCCTCCAATTTGGGTGAATTGGAATGGAATGAAATAGAGTAAGAATAAATAACTCCAAATCCTTACCACTGTATTTCTAAACAACTGGAAATGGAACATTTTTTTCATTCCATTTCATTCTACATCATATCAATCCATCATATTCCATTTTATTCCATCCATCACCATCATTAACTATCCAATCAAAGCCTATATAGCTCTGTTTACATCATGTCCTATCACACCCTGTGGTTATAAATTATAACAGAATAACAGTAACTATAACAACCCTTAAAAACCTAACTAACTAACTAGTTGTGGCGAATCTGATAGTGAGGTGATAACAGATTGTAACAACTCAAAACTGGATGGCTGCAGCGGAAGTGAAATCCGAGCCATATTTGACCTCACAAGTCGCAATCTCAAGAAGAATTTCGCCTAATTACCCTTCCACGGTTGAAATTACGTGAACATATAAGATTGAGTAAAAACTCATTTTAGTTTTGTTTTTGTTTTCATTTTCATTCTCTGTATTTTATGTTTTCAGGATTTCACGGAAGAAATAGTGAAAATAATAAAATCCTATTTCCTGATTTTATTTCTTGTTTTTCATCGTTTCTTTCAGAGTCCTAAAACAAAAAAACAAAGAAAAACAAAAACGAAAATGCAAACCAAACATACCCTTAGAAATCAACTCTTTAATCAATGAAGTTGCAAAATGACAGTACAGTAAATCTATCACTGACAAGTCAATCAACGCGACATCAGCAAGAATCTGATGGCACAATAACGGAAACAGGGACCAATGGTAATTCACATCTTGCAACTATAAGGACTATAAAGTTAATAATATCTAAATCTCCGAAACTAAAACAACTCACGCATACAATTTCACGGACCAATGCGAACATCAACTCGTATAAGAATGTGACGAGTGGCGGAAAATGTAAAATTAGCAAACAGGTGGTGGGCGTAAAATGGAAGAAAGGAAAGAGAGTCACGCGCACCGTAGGTGCCGGCGTCGGAGTTGAGTTGAGCCTGGACGATCATGTTGGTGATGAAGTGTGAGGCTTCGGAGGCTTCTTCTAGAAGCTTCTGGATCTCGGCGTCCGAGGTGACGGTCTTGTTGTCGTCGAACTTCTTCCTGACCTCGACGGCGGACTCCTGAAGCATCAGGGTGTCTCCGGCGAATGTCTTGCGTGTCGCCTTTAGGAGTGACCGGTACGCCCTCAGCACTTCACCTCGAGCCATTTCTCTTTCTCTCTCACTGATCGAACTTCTTCTTCTTCTGCTTCTTCTTCTTCTTCACGTTCTGTTTACTTTGATTGTAACTAAACCAGTACCCTATACTGTTGTTCTTTGTACGACGCCGTTCCATTCTAGTCCTTTAAAAAAAATTTAATAATTACAAAAATAATTTTATTTAGTTATTTGAACGAAATAAACGTTTATTTATTTCTGTTCATGAACAAAAAAATTAGTTGAAAAAAATATTAATGGAATGATAAATTACAAAATTGATTGCATTAGATAGGAATGTTTAACTGTTCATAATTTGACATGGTCAATTCTGTAGTTTATTGAGTGAGATGAAATTTGACTGGTATATTTTTTAATATTTTTGTCATATTTTGGGTTAGCTAACTTAGACCTAAGTTAAATAATTCTTTTAGAATTATATTTTCTTTACAATAATTAGTGAAAAATTGTAAGATGTTATAATTTAATTAATATATTTTATGTGTTATTTATATATTAATATGACATGTTTTGAAACACATTATAAAATATCTCTTAAATTTCATTTTACTTGCAAAATTTTATAATTTTACGTATAATATTAAAATCATCATGTGTTCAAATTTCAAAAATTAACCCCATATGTAAATTAGCCTTTATATTTAATCCAACTCAATTCAACGTCATTTGTATACCCTAACGTTAGCTATTGTTAGGGAACCCTTTTTGATATATGCCATCTTAGAACATGCCAACATGGTTTTAGAAATAAGATATGGCATGCTAGAACTTCTTAGCCAGTACATATCGGGTTAATGATCGACATTAACTGATAGAAGATATGGTACATACAAAGGCTCGCTTTGCCCCCAGTAGCAAAATCCTATACAATTCTACCATGCCTTCCCCTGTATTTGCTGCCACCGACAGGATGAATCCTATAATAATCCTATAAAATTGCTTAGCTCCTGTGTTAAACTAGGAGAAATACTTACATGGAACATATTTAACATATACTCCAAGAACATCCACAGCCACATGTGAATAATAATAATAATACAACAAAATACGTGAACAAAATTATGGAGACGATGAAAATATTTTGATTTTAACCAACATCAAACAAGAATGCACTCATCTACGAATCAAGGGAAAAAAAAGAACGCATTCATCAACAGATTGCCATCAAATGATTAATACATTCACGTCCTTCCTTGTGTATATTTGGACAACATAACGCTGCAGTTTTCCTCATCACAAAATCATTAAGTAGACCACTTCAAAACTGGGACAAAATTTACAAAAGCAGCATGATCCCTGCCTCTTATGTCCTACTTCCATACTAGTTAGAAATGCTTCGGATGTTGATTTGGCAAAAGGGTCGGCGTGAGGGTGTGTAAGCATCATATGGATTCCCTAAAACCACTGTCTGGGGATTCATGCACAAGAGAAGCCACCTTGTTGAAGAAAAGATATAATGTTGTTGTGTGCAGAGTCCACAGATTTATGTGATCCTCACCTCAATGCATCCACCATTCTATAATCATGCTTCCTGCGCGGCATCTATGATGGGATTTCTGATCTAACAAGCTGTTCTCTCCAACCATCTCCATTTTAGAATCTACAGCTGGTACAATGAAGATCAAGTTAGTCTCTGGAACAACCAATTATACAGTACTAGTTTTACATGCACTATAATATGATAAGAACAAACATAGAACCTTTCAAGTTATCCACTTTTGGATAATGCATATGGTTTGTTTATGTAAGGTTTATGAGGGAAATATATAGTTTGTAATATTAATGACAACATGAACAAAGCATATATAAAATAGAGTTCCAGTTAAACCTCCATTGCATGATAATAGAACAGTGAGATTCAAAATGTTTAAGAAAGTTAGTTGGCAAGCAAGAGAGCAAACTGTCACCAGGCATCAGTAGAAATTGGACCCCTACTTAAAAATCTCCCTTAATCTATCATTATATTGGCGATTAAACCATCATCTTCAGAAATCCATTGCCCACACTACCAAAGTTACTATCAAAACAGTAATGCCATTTCAAGACATCCACCTAATTTCCAGAAGTCGAAGAATTGAGACTCTGCCACAAATATAACATGTAACTTCATAACAGCACTTTGAGAAGAATTCTCTCACAACAATGCTCACTTTCACCACGCTATAGCCTATTCTCAACTCCAGCTAAATCACAAATTTACAACATTACCAATACAAATGATGTTTGTCCATCCATCAACTTGTGCTCACCGGGACCAAACATACATGGCATGATGACACCGAAGCACTACACTCCCAGCAGCAAATATGTTATTACCCACTAATAATGATTAATACACTCCCAGTACTGATACTAGAAAGCCTGCAAACGAAGCTTAGAATAAAAGGAATTGTGCTACAACAACAAAACCGCAGACAATACAATATATATAATCTGTTTCAAATGAAATGATTTACAAGTCCTATCAGATGTCGTAGAATTCACTAACCACGAACTTGTTACAGTAAAAGAATTTGTTGATGAAATGAATTCATAAACTAATACAATGCCAAATAAGTTTCATAAAAGAAATCGCTCATAATCCAAACCAATTCTCCCATGTCAAACATTCCAAACACCAAACTTCTTCAAACCACCTAGTACCTACTAAAACAAGAGAGAGAGAGAAGGAAAAAAAACACCAGAGAAGTACATCGCCAAGTTTGTGATCAACCAAATACCGCCAATAAAAGTACACCAACTTTTGCACACAAAGGAATTAACCATAAGTAGAAAGTTCAAATCTTTTCAAGCAAGCAGCGCCAAAACCACAGAAAATAAAGCTTACTACATCACAGCAGTTAAACCAAATCCAGGGAACCAAAATCTTAATATCCAAAACATCAACAAAAAAAGAGAACTGTACCTGCAAACAACACTAAATTTTCCATTTGAAAAGTTCCAAACACGAACCCTAACAAACACCCCACCACATAAAGCAACCCCCACTCAAGCAAATGTAGTAGTTCGTGATCACACCAAATACCATCAATAAAAGCACACCATTTTGTGCACACACAGAAAGGAAGTAACCATAAGTAGCAAGTTCCAAACTTTCAAGCAACCAATACCAAACTCACCAAAAAAAGAGAAACAGATTACATCACAACAGAGTAACCAAACTCAACAAACCAAAACCTAATTATCTAAGTGGGCCAACCCAGCTTATATTAATCAAGTAGGCTACCTATGCTCCCAGCAGATTAGAAGATTAGTCAGGGGGATGTGAACTTTTTAAGTTAAATCATCAGTACTCGGAAACCGCTAGACAATGTTAATCTGGCTCGAGACAGATCAACTCATGCCTCATAAAACCTTATCTGTACTAGTTTTTTTTACCCTCCTCTAATTACAAAACTTAAACTCTAATCTGGGTCATCACAAATCAGCTCATAAATGATAAAACCTTATCAAGGCTAGTTTTCACTAATTACAAAACTTGAACTCAAGACCTTACATATGCTTATCCAATCAGATATTGACACATTAGCAAAAATATTTGATTTCATCACCCGCTATCATGAAAGTCTTACAAATAAAAACATATGATTGGATGATATTGTCAAACTATTATACCCAACTCTGAATCAAAATTAATCTCTTACCAAAACATTGAAGAAAAAGAAGAAAACTTTACCTCCAATTTGATCACCCCAGAACAACAATCTCAACCTAGGATCATCCTCTTCCTCATCAAACTCATCACCATACCCAAACTCAGCATCCCCACGATACCCAGGTTCACTCCCATACCCACTCTCATTCCCATTCCCATCAGAACACCCACCACCACTCACCCCTCCAAACCCTAAACCACCACCGCCGCCTTCCTTCTCCCCACTCCCACCACCGCCCCCACCACCACTTCCGCCGCCGTCCCTCTCCGCCCTCTCCCTCCTTGCCTCGCTCACGTCGGAGGCCCAATTCGCGTCCCCGAACAGCTCCCCGCTGGAGTCCGTCCCCATCGCCAAAGGGAAATCGGAGCAAGTCCCGTGCGCCGCCGACCCCCGACGGAGCAGCACCGCCGCGTACCGCTCCGGTCACTGCTCCGCCCTGACACCGACCGCGATCCGCCTCGGCGGCGGCGCTTGCGAGCTATAAGGCGGTAATTCGTCACGGCTTTGAAGGGTTTATTCGTTGTTGTTGTGGTATCATCGTCTAGGAGAGAGAGCTTTGAAATATCGATTGAAAACGACGACGTTTTGCGGTCAGAGAGACAAGGGCGTTTATTGTGGAGTGAAGAAGAGTTGTTTCTGTTGTTTGGGGTGAAGGGTTTCCATGTTCGGAGCTGGAAGATGCAGGAATCTATTGAGGAGTGGCGAGATTGAGTGGCTTTGGGGATTGGGTTTGTGCCATCGATTGAGTCATCTCACACTCACAAACTCACAACAACAACAAAAACAACAACAACCCAGTGAATTGAATGAATGAATGAATGAATGAGTGAAGGGTTTGATTGAATTTTGAGTTATAGTACTGCTTTGTGAAGAGATCAGTGTGAGTAATGGCTGTGGTGCCGTGGTGCTGTTTTCTTTGTTTCTTGTGTTGGAGCTTTGTGTTGTGCTGTGCTGGGATGGCTTTGCTGCAAGATTTTGATTTTATTTTTGCTGATATTTTTTCCTTATAGCTCACAAGATTCTGGAAACTTGGTGTTGGGACCCACTGTTTTATGGCCTCCACTATTTTATTTTATTGTGAGTTTTTGTCCCCGGTATTTAAGGAATATTGGTAACTTTCTTTTTTTCCTTTTTCGGTTTTGGGTATAAAATGAAATAATAACATTTTGATTTATTCTATTTATATTTTATAAAAAAATAATATCATAATTTCTTTTGAAGGTTTTAAAATTTCATATGCTTTTATTTTTTTTAACTTATTTAAAAATTTAAATATAATTAAGATTTAATTAGAATTTGACAATATAAAAAAAATTTATACATCCATCCAATCATGTAACGACACATCAATAAATATAATTACTTTCAACCCCGACTACTTTAAAAATCATACAAAAGAAGATATGTGATTAGAAGAGGTTAAAACTCTTTTACATTCTCAGTGTATCAACATTAAACTCATATAATTATAAGAAATAAAATCTGAATTCATTTCTTCTCTTAAAATTATCATTGACTTCAAAGACTTCTAAATTTCTCATTATCCAAATTCAAATTATTAAGAAAATAGTTAGACGGCAAAGTAAACAAATAAAATAAAATACATATACTACTAATAAATTATTATATTATTGGATTGTAATATAAAAAAATAGATGGGAATTTAAATAGTGATATGATTATAAACATTTAATAAAAATCCATTCACTAATGTAAGTGTAAAACTTTTCTATACTTTCATTCAATTAAAATCTTTTACGTGAATAGCTTGTCAAATAATTGGTCTGAAAATAAACTATCATTATGTATATAATAATACATGATTAAATGATTGTGAAATTTTTTTTACTCTATTTGTATATAAAAATTAAACCCTTTAAATAATATATGATAAACATTAAAAAAAAAACACATATTTCAATAGGGAAATTATTTTTTTATGGTGTATGAAGTAAATAATGCTTCAGATATTATATCAAAGAAAAAATTATATCATTGTGGTCTATTACCAAATCATGCCATTTAAGTTTCATTTACACAAAAGAATTTTCTTCTGGCATGGCTAAGTTTATGAAACACAATTCAAAACTTTCAATGGCGGTTTCACTGATAACTTTTATATTAAACAATTGTTTTTTTAGAAATTCTGATTACTTTATTTTTAAAAAAATTAATATTTTATTAACAAAATTTTACCATTAACGAGATTTTGTTTAAAAAAATTATATTTTATTAGATATGATTTATGGATAACGATAGATTAATTTTAAATAAAATTATAATATTTTTTATGAAATCCTTTCGTTACGTTCATAACCCATAACCATGTAATTATCCAATCTAAACCATTTCATGGCAAATTTTGCCTTTCCCCACCATATTGAAAAAAATGACCCTATTTCAATAACCTCCATGAAATTATTTGACACTTTATCAGGGTGGTTAAATGGTGGCAGCTAGGGATGGCTAGGCAGGGGCCGGTGGTTGGTGCGTCGATGAAAGACTAGACAGACAGATCAACGGATGGCTTGTCCTTGGGCGATTTGCCACATCAGATAGAAACCTCTATATCACAACCGTTCAACAATACGATTAATCTAACGTCAATCCGCACCACTGCACCCAAAATTCAAAGGATGCACATATATTTTCCTGTCGCTTAAATTAAGCAATACATGTATTATGTAAATATAATTTTCATGCCGAAAATAGAAACTATATATATATATATATATTCTACAACACAATTCAGATGACCTCAAATTTCACCCTATGCCCTCGACGAATTTTTCTGAAATTTGTACAGATTCTTTCTCATAGTAGTAGCATAGTCACCAAAAAGTTCGTCACTCGGAGGTTGCAGTTCAAATACATATGAGGTAGGTCTCGACACCAATGTTGGCGTCCTAGGAACAAGCCTGTCATATAATATTGCCCCAAACGTTGTTTCATCATAGGGAAACGACTCTGAAAGGAGAAAAAAACAGTCTCTTCCCACTTTTTCTACCTGAAACAACACCAAAGCATTCAATGAGATTACATATCACAATTGCCAACATCATAATGACTGTGATTTGCAAGAGGAGTTCCATATCTATAAATTGACACCTACATCCAGCTTCTAAGCACATAAATAATACAATATATATATATATTAGTTTTCAATACAAATCATCAATAGCTTTTGTGCTTCTAAATATCCAGCATAAGCCTGTTCCAACCAATTTGGGACTTATCTATGATGTGGCAGCGCCTACCAGAGTCACCAACGTAATAAATAACACTTGACACTATATTATATATAAACTTCATGGTAGGAAGAGCAAAAGTAATACCTTAAGTTGGGAAAATTTGATATTGTTCATGGTTATGACAACTTTCACCTCCTGCAAATTATCAGCCAAAATTCGAATGGCTAGATACTCAAAAAAGTTCTGCAAGAGTAGTTGTTGGTTATCGGCATCTTCACCACAGCTATCAAAGCAAGGAAACCACAGTACACATTGAACTTCATTCCAAGGAACAGGGTTCTTCCCTGCTTTAGCAATGATTGTTTGGTGTGGATGATAAAGACCCCATAGAATTCTAACTCTTGCCAGGGATGGTTCCATTATGGTTATCTCTGACAAACATGTGGTTGAAATTATTTTGGATGGATCATAGTGGCGAGCAATGCATGTGGAGCGATGCAAATCAGTGTCATCCAATATAAGGATTGATCTGTTGGTAGTTTTGGGGAACAAATTTAGAAGCAATTCAGGATTCATTTCATTATCTTCCGGCAGGCAGACACTTGGCCTCAATGACAGTGCTGTTCGACCCAAATCATGTGAAAATGAACAAGACGCTGCATTTCGGCATCCCTGTTTCAATGAATAATATTCATCATCATAATAACAGTAGCATCATGATGATAAATCTCTAACAAACCAATTACCTGCAAGGAAAAGAAGTATTTGCATTGGGGTCTCCTAGCTTGAAGTGAGTGAGAAAAGAAACATTCACTGCCTCTACTACAGTATCCCCGGATGAAATGTACACAAGTAGGAGCCTCCCCATGGACATTAAAATTATCAACATAAGCACTTTCTGGTTGGTAGCTAGAGGCATCATCTGCAAATTGAGCCCTCATCTGATTCGTGCAGGAAAGGAAGATCTTTTCTTATTAGAAATGGAAATATTTATAATAAATATTGTATAGACAAGAATTCTAAAGGATACTACCTCTCTTATAATCTCAACAAACTTCTTAGCCACATCGTAACTGTGAGTGTGCTTTGGAGTAACATATGGTACAGCAACACATTTTCTTGTTTCACTTGATGGCTCAAGCCCTTCCCCATCTTCAGCAACTTCATCTATGTGCCCATTTGGCTGGCATTTAACCACACATGTGTGCTTAAATTCATATGGATCATAATAGGGTGGCAGGCCACTTAAAGAGCTCAAAAATTTTGGCCGGAGCCGATGTACTGAACTTAATAAATCATCATCTGTATGAATGAAGGAGTATGAAAAGAGTAAAAATTTAAGAAACGATAAAACAAAGAACACTTACAAAAGACGTGATACAATTCCATTAAAACAATTAAAAAAACTACAGTCTGACATAATTATAACATAGATACATACAAATTTCTGATGCCTGATGCAGAGATGACTGAGAGAGATTATGGAAAGAACACCAATCTTCCTCAAGCTTAGGCGTCAGTTGTGTAGCAGGATCTACATTGTCAATCTCTAGAACCTGCTTCAAATGTTCAAGCCTGTACTTATCCTGCATATGAAAGAAAACTTTCGCCATCAAATTCATGTGACATTCAAAGCTTAATCACCATAACACAAACAGAAAAGGCAAATATTATTTCCAGGAAAATATGAGGCTGCTTGCACCCATTTCAGATGCTCCTTGCGCATGTCTCACAGGAAAACCGAGTGGAAGCAATTCTCTAATTAACTGTACTATTTCCCACAACAAGAATCATAATGTTTGGTGAGAAATAAATACAATTCTTTTAATAAGAAGCATCACTTCACACTAAGAAATCCTCACATAGAGACTGAATAATACCAAGGTATTTGGAAGTACATACAGCAAAGGCATACAACCTTGAAAATATGCTGCCAAAACTCAAACGCACAGAAGTTACCCATGATTTCAATCTCCTTGCGATCGGTTAATATTGTTTGGTCACCAAAGTAGCTATTAATGTACTTCATAAACTGATGAAAATAGAAGGGTTCTATCAGAACATGAGTCATCAACATTACCAAATAATCAATGCATTTGGAAATAGTAGCATTGATTCAACTCTGGGGCATTACCAATTCTTCCTCTCCAAATGGATGAATAACAGGTAAAGGTTGATATCCATCATTACACCCAGCAGTATGCCCTCGCGTAGCATACCGATGTCTCCAAATTTCAGGGCAAGAACTGAAGCATCAAAAGACAAAGAAAAACCAGCAATTAATCGTCCATAAAATGTAGGTTCATAACGACCCCTTGGTGTCTTTTCCAGTGCACGATTCGAGCAAGCATGTTCACTGCATCTTCAACAACTTGAGGCCTTGGAGGATCCAGAGATTTTTGCAGCAAAGCTGTCATCAAACTCATCAGTACACAGAATTGGTATGCATTGAATGACCAAACTTTTGTCCAGAGGATAGCAGTGTGATCAACTTGGCATTGCCAAAGAACATAAAATATTCACAATCCCAAATTATATTGCATAGTTTACATTTTATAAGTGTTGATTCTGTTGTAAATATAATGATTAGGCTTGATATGTTATGTAAATAGAATAGGATACTAATTGTTGTCAATCTCTAAATCTAAGGGATTTGACTGTGTACATAGTTATGCATTTAGCCTATATATACTCATGGTCTGAGGGGATTTCTCTCTAGTCAATTCCCACTCATTAAGTCTTCATTTTTCCCTAAGCATCAAGAGGACTCATTGTACTCCAGTGAAAATTTTCAGCCAACCTTTTTTCTCATGTCAGTTGGTTAGTAGAGTTGTCGCGTCATCATTGAACAGGCAAAGCTCACTTTCTTATTATGGTTGCAATATTGGTATAAAAGTATTGACAATATTCACCGCCTAATTTAGATGCAATATTAGTGAAAATGAAATAGAGTCCATATCATTTAAAGAAAATTATCATAATGTCCACTAAAAGACTTCGGCACTGCAATATCCAAACAAAGGTAGCTTATTGACAATTATAAGGTATAATCCACTCATCGTGAAAGCACCTGTAGTAGGGTACTTGGACAACAAATTGCAATTAGGAAATAGTTAAACTTAAAACACAGACAAGAATTTAAGGTTAAATAGACAATCTCATCACTATAGTTTATTAATGTACACAATTATTATGAGCAAACACTGTTATATTTAGTATATATACAATATTCAATTATTGGGCATAAATTTTTCCTCAAATAAATAAGCATAATAGCAATGTCACTTTCTGCCAGAAAATAGGATCATATTGACTTACCTTTTGGATCATTGATAGCCTTAGATCCAGCACAGCACAGCGAAAGAACTTGAAGCCTCAAGGATAACATCAGAATAGCAGGGTCCTCGTGCTCCGCAAGTTTATTGAAAAATGATCCAGTGACCAATCTATAAACATGACCATCACAAGTTCGACCTGTTCTTCCTTTACGCTGTTCAGCCTACAAGATCATATGAAACTAAGAAAATTGTAAAAACAGATCAACCTAGAGGAATGAGATCATTTGTACCTGTGACTTGGAAACCCAAACAAGCTTTGAAGATTCCTTTTTCCGGGACTGATCCCAATGGACTTGTAATGATCGGCATGAATCAATGACATAAGCAACTTTAGGTATTGTCACAGATGATTCAGCAATGTTGGTAGCCAATATTACCTGGTAGACAGCAACCACAATTACAAGTTGTGGATAATTTTAATATAAATTAGGTCTTAGATAAATAATTTCAGAAGGGGAAAAAAAACCAGTTAAAATAAACTTTTTCAAACATGCCAGAGGTAACTAAAAGAAATATTAAGGAACAAATATGATAGCAAAGACATATTACTATATAACCAAGTTAAATTACATAAAAAAACAAATAGTGGAAATTTTGAAAGTGAGAACAATATCAAGGGCAGGCCAATGCACTCCCACCAGCTGGAGTCTAGGGAGGATAGATGTACACACTTTTACCCTCACCTTGTGAAGAGAGTGTTTTCAAAATTTGAACCCATAACCTTTAGGTCGCAAGGTGCAACGGGCAGCAACCTTACCGTTGCGCTGCCCGTTGCGCCGAGACTCACTCTCAAGAGAGAAAACAATTATTTGACATAATTAATAATAACAAAAAATTTATAAATTGCTGCAGCATATAGAAATGTTCAACAAACCAAAACCCAATTTACAGAATTATAATTTACCATTAATGTAAAGATATTTTATTCTATTTTTAGTTGAAGATGAAGTTATGATTCATAAATTAATAATGTATAATCTTCACAATATATAAAGTAACTAACAGTAAGCTATGCACATGTCCCTCAATAGTCTTCTACTAATAACTGCAAAACTGGCTAAGTTAATTAACATTAAACAAATACCTTTCGATGTGACTTGCAAATCTTCATAGCCATGAGAGCTTGCTCAGTATCAATGCTACGATGTAAGATATGGACTTTAAAAGTTGACTCAAGTGGCTTCAGAAGGCGCCATTGCTTCTCTAGAAAATAATAAGTTGGAAGGAATACCAGAATGCTTTTCTCAATATCTGGCTCATTATCATGTATATACAACACCAGATCATGAATAAGCCGGTGAAATTCAGTCTGAAAATCAGACTTCATGTAAGCATTGGCTGTGGATGGATCTCGACCAGGGGAATAATTTGAATGCATCAATTCAGAACTTATCCCAAGAGATTCGGCCACCTGCACACAGAATCCATGAAATGTGCTTCAGAAACAATAATGACCTGGCGTACCTATTGAATGGCATCCTCGTGTTCTTTCATTATAAATAATAATCTATGACAGAAGAGGTTTCTAATCCTTCACTAGCACTGCATGGTTCTAAACTGTTTTCTGTATTTTGACTTTTTCCTGAACACATTAACAAAAATACGGTCTCCAGCCTTTTGACCTAAGAATGGGAATCTTTTATGTCATTTTATCTTCCAGAGCCTCTATTAGAGCTTACTCCCTCAACTAGTTATTAAAACACAACCAGCCAACTTGTAAATGTGCATAGAGAAGTTATTCACTATTAAAGTTACTTCCATAAAAAGCTGCTACTCCTTAATCAAAATGTAACTCCAAACAGCATGGAGAAGCTAAACGAATTTTGTAATTTAGTTTCGCTTTAATAGAGAATATTGTTGCTCAAACACTAAGGTGTTATACAATCCAAAATAAATTCATCAGCAGCGCCATAACTCATGCAGAAACTCAATCCTCTGACATAGTGACGGTGAGTAACTATTGCGAAGACCAGCGGCTTTTACATGCAGGACATAAGGAAGCAGAACATATAATGATTGTTTCAAATGTCCATTTGTTTTGTGCCAAAAATGATTTTGAAGTATAAATTTAAAACCATCAAATCAAAGTAGCATATAGATACAATATATAAAAAAATAATAATAATAATTGAACTGGGATACAACTAAGCACAAGAAAATTCATTCATATAGTGTATATATGCATGCCTGCTCAAGATATGAAACCCTTCGCTGAAAAACTGTTTTCTTGTTGGAGCTAGGAATTGCAAGCACTTCAACTCGTTCGCCTCTACCAAGATCCCTAAAGTAATCCTTGTATCTTGAAATATCAGCAGTTGCTGACATCAAAACCACCCTGCGAAATCATAAGAACATTAGATCTACAGAGTGACAACCTGCCTCAGACATTCAAACGAGAAGCAGAGTTTCCAACCAAGTCCAGCATAGCAGTCAGGAATCAGAAGTGGACAGAATTCTCCACTTGGATCCTATCAGTACTAAGGTAACTATAAAGATGTAGTGAAGTCTTTCGAAGCTAAAGGAATGGATGATCGCAGTGCAATAAAACAATTAAATATAAATATAAAACCATTAGTGTGTCATAATCCAACAGCTTAAGCTTTTGGGACAAATGGTTTCATGACATGGTATCAAGGCCTCTACGATCAAGTGGTCTAAAGTTCAATTCCTTTTGGCCCCACTTCTAAATAAAATAATTAAATTTCAGCACAAGGTATGGTGGACCTGTGCATTCTCCACGCTTCAAGCCCAAAAGAGGCATTCGCGTGAGGGGGCGTATTAAATATAAAACCATTAGTGTGTCATAACCCAACAGCCTAAGCTTTTGGGATAAATGGTTTCATGACAAAAACAAAAGTTATTTTCTTTCAATTGTCCACATCTAACTCGATTTGATTCCTCTTCCAAGCTTTGACAAGAATGCCAACTATGATAAACAAACAACTTGAATTAAATCTACTTGAAAAGACAAGTGGTTTGCTGCAGGATACATAAACATTCTGCCGAACACATTAAATAAAACCAAGATCCTAACCTCAGGTCATTGCTCCTCAACAAAAACTGCTTCACACAAACAAGGACAAGATCAGACTCCACTGATCTTTCATGCACTTCATCAAGAATAATAACTTTGTACTTCAGCGCATTCAAGCCCTTCTCTTGCAGTTCATCCAACAACACTCCAGCAGTTTTAAATATAATTTTTGACCTGCAGTATCGCATTATAAATGCAAGGAGAAAAAAAAAATTAGCATGAGATTCTCATCATCTCCAAAAAATATAACAATAAGAACCATACCAAAAATATGAGTGTCACATCTAATGAAGCATGGGTACTCCATTTTTACAAAAGTACCTATACCGAGTACTTTTTGAGTATGGGTATGCCTAGGTACGTACCCGATAACTCCATTTTTGGAAAAAGAAAACTTGGGTGTGGCGGAGTACGGCTATGTATGCCCAAGGTATGCATACCCAACTAGTTTAATGAATTTTTTGTATTTTTTTTCCCTTTCTTTCCTTTTTTTGTAATTCCATTGAATCCTAACCTTTCCCCTACACAATTTTTTTTTTTTTTTTACAAAAATTAGAATATAGTATTGAATAATTTTGACCTGTTTTATGTTAAAATTTTAGTTTTCATTGCATGAAATTTATAAAATTTTAATTTTTTTTATATATATAGATGTACCTGGACTTGACTTTTTCCAAAATTTTCGTACCCATACCCGTACCCGTATCTATACTAGGTACCATACCCGCATCACATGCAACATAGGTCATATCCCTTACTTAAATGACTTCTTTATGACAAATGACAACATTGCCAACTTTATTATATGCAAGTTCCAATTATTAATGTATTATTGTCATTAGGCAAGACATTTATGTCAGTGAGATCTCTGGTAATAATCCTTGCATCCCTCTCAAATAAATGTTTCTTTTATGTTAACAGAAAAAACAAAGGGGCCATGTTTTGATGACATGCCTATCCCCTTCTGTTATGTATGTGAGTAATAATTTACCTTCAATAAAATATTTCAAGCAATTGCAGTTACAAAGGCAATGGAGAAACAGGAGAAGATGGAAGAAGTGACCAAATTACCATTGAACTCAACAATATTGATAAAGATATAGACATATATGAAGCAATTTAAGTAAATACGTGTCTGGAATACCCGGGTGATAAGTGCCTCAAATGTCCAATATGGTACCCAACTTCCTCACCCACTTCACAGTTTCGAGCTTTTGCAACCATTTCGGCAACGGCGACAACAGCAAATCTCCTAGGCTGTGTGCACAGAATGGGCACATTTCTTCGTCCAGGAGAAACTGTGGAACTTGTGAACTTTTCCCTTCAGAACAAAAGAAGCAGAAATATCAGCAACTTGTAAAGAACAATCAATACCTCTAAAGTGGACCCTAATACTCATAAACGGCATATCCAACAAACCAGAAATGTTAACCAATATTAGCCATGCAATTTCCAAACATAGTCACCAATTCTCTCAATTATCTTGTGTACTGCATTGCATACCAAACTCTCTCTAAATCAGTACTTGTAATCTAGTAAACAAAAAAGATGAATCAATTACCAAAACAAGCTGCCTAACTATGTTTCCATACACTTCCATAAAATGAATAGAAGTACACAAAAAGGAACATGTAGCAACCCTTACTCACGTTCAGTAACACATAAACTTACTTAGGTTATTGGAAGCTACAATTTCACTCCTCAATTTTATCCACCATGAAAAAAAATCAGTGATACTGCAGGCCAGACAATAAAAAACTAAAAAATTACAGGACATTAGCTTATATGAAACTTCTCAAAAAAAATTTAGGCCCTGTTTGGTTACTGTTCCTTTCTTCTGTTTTCATTTTCTGAGTTTTCTGTTTGGAGATTTTGCGAGGAAAAACGAAAAACAATAAAAGCCTATTTTCTACTTTCACTATTTTCTCCACAAAATTCTAAAAATAGAAAACACATGAAATGAAAATAGAAAATGAAAACTGAAACCAAACAAAACCCTTAGTAAGCTGTGTTTTCTCGCTGAAATGAAGCCAAGACAAACAGGAAATTCACTTCATCTGTTTGGCTACTACACAGCCAAACAGCACCAGAAGCTAAGAACCAACACAATTAACTTAAACACGAAGGTAACAGCTACACTGAGATACAGTCAATGCAGGTCAAACAGAGAATCAAACACAGCCAAGCAACGTTTTCTCAAGAAGCATTATTTTCACTGATTAGAACTACAAGCAAACAGAGAAAAATCGATTTCTTCTGTTTGGCAAAAAATCGAAGAACCACCGAATTACTTAAGCAAGAAGGTAAAAAAAAAAAACCTTATATACACAGTCAATGCAGGTCAAACGGAGAATCAAATTAAGTCATTCATCGCAAAATTGAGTTCAGAAACGAAAACAAAGCCAAATTAAAAAATGAAAAAAAAGCACAGTTTATAGGGAGTTTTTTTTTTCTTTTTTTTTTTTTTTTTTTGCTTTTTTTTACCGCAACCGGCTTCGCCGACTATGAGCGTGACGCGATTCTCCATGATCTTCTCGACGATCTTCTCCCTGAAAGCCATCACTGGGAGCGACGAGAAATTCGACTGCGATATCGGCGAAGTGTACGAAGTCTTACTCGAAGACGAAGACGCCATTCTCACAGTTCAGAAACCTTCGTCACACACCGAAAAGTTATGCTTCGTTTCTCCGATTCACTCTCTCTCTAACAGCGAAACGTTTCGTTTTCGGTTTTCTCTGGTTCTCTCTCTTTCCTTCTGCGTTCTGCTTTTTTGTGTGACTGAAAACGATGACGGAGTGAGGAGTGTGTGTGTGTGTGAAGCAGCAGCAGTGACCACGTCATCGGCGTGACGTCTTTTTATATGGAAAGAAAATGATACAGTGCGGACAGGTATATGTGATGTCGGGAGTGGCAAAGGGCTAGATCGACGGGTTGACTGTAAGTCAACGACTTCTTTTATTTTTTGACGTCAGATTTTCTCTTTGTTTTGACCAATCAGATTACGGTATTGTAAAGGGAGTGACTCTGCGCAATGAGTACGCGGGATCACTTTAGTATTTACGATCCTTCTCTTGCACGTTTGTTGGGAAACTTGGAAAGAGGGAAGAGAAGGGAATCTCGCTGCTTGGAAATTGCAGAGAAAACACTGGGTCGTGTAGGGATCATGGAGAACGATTTAGTTATTTATTTATTGAGTATGCAGCATCATGTGTCGTAACCTTTTTCTCGATTTAATTTTTTTGGCTTTGATGGGTGCAAATTAAAATTTGTATGGAATAGAATTTTGTGAATTTTTTTAAGAAGTAAATATTAATGGAGTAAAATTTTTCTCTTCTTGAGAATTAGAATTTTTGTTAAATAAGTAAAAATAATCATATATAAGTGGCAAAAGATAATCATATATATACATTGCAAAAAATATTGTCAAAATATTTTCTGAAAAAATATTAATTATTGGCTGATATAAAATGCTGTGAATCAATTTACCTGCCTAAGAGTAACTTGTATACCACATTATTTTTAAGAAAATTCAGATAAATTTTTTCCAACTCACTTTTTTAAAAAATATCTGTTTTTTTCCCATGGACTAATGTTAAAACTATGATGCGAACAAGACATAACCAATTGTAATGATTGATTGATTCAAATGGTTTAATACTTGTTTCTCTTAAATGAAGTTGGAAGTGAATCAAGTTAGCTCATGAATTATTTTTAAGCTCTCGTTTATAACTTAATAAGATGAACTCTAAGTCAAGCTTGAGCTAACAATTTAAGCTCATTTATTAAATAAGCCAAACTTAAGTATTATATGTTCAACTCATTAGCTCTTGAGTTGACATATTTATAAATATATATACTCTCAATACACACACACACACTCATACATATACGAGATATTGTTAATCTCCAAATGTTCAAGCTCCACATTTCTTTCAGGACAAAAAGAGCTCACTCTTTTTTCTTCAATAAAGTTATAGTCATTGATAATTATATACTCCCTCAATTGCATCTTAATCTTATTTTTAAAATTTTTTATTTCACTTTCATTTGTCCATTTATCAAATAAAAAAATGATCATTTTAATTTGTTAGTGATACCCTTATTGTAATTAAAGTGTACCTTATCTATTTTTATTTTTTCAATAGCATAATCATTAAATAGGGATAATTTTGTTAATTAATACAACTTTATACTATTATCAATATTCATTCATTGCTTTCTTAATATTTTTTTTTTTTTTAAATTTTGGACAATTAAGATGCATTCAAGGGAGTAGTTTTATTATATATGCATTAATTATTTTCTTAATATTTTCTCTAACTTCAATAATATCATCTCTTACATTTCTCTCTCCATCATTATTCCATTCTCCACTCCCCAAATGGTAGTTTCTTTTATTTTGTCTCATGGGATCACTACTAAAAATTAAATTTTAAATCTTTATTATAATAAATCAACCATGTTTAACTTTCTATTTTTATCATTTCTAAAAATAAAAATAGTGGGATTGCCATTGAAAAAGATAAATCAATAAATCTTTGGGAGTCTATTTAAGATCTAATCATCTTCTCTAATGGAACCCAAAACCTCCCCCCCAAACCAACGTAGAGTCCATTATTTAGGTACATTTTTTACATGAGATTGATTAGAATTGGAGAATCAATTTTTGATCGAAATTCCAAACCTAACCAAGGAATCATTAGGCTTTTTTTTGCCACACTTGGCAACCACCCCATTTTTTTTTTTGGTCTTGTCAAACATAGTGGCACTACTTACACATAGCACCATTGGTGATGCAAGCTCATACAACATCACTTGGTTCAATCACTGACAACACAAGCACGCCTCGTTGAAGGAGAAAGCTGGTAACTACCATGTGGAGGACCAGGTGAACAATGCTATTGCACCATGCACCACTAATGGTGCCAGTTGAAGAAGCGTCACCGCTTGATTCTGACATGTGGTAGCTACTAGCTTTCCCATGAGTTGTTCTCATTACTCTCTTCACTATATATAACCCTTTTATCTTATTTCACATCAAACAAGTTTTTTGTCCTCCTCCATTGTCTTACTTTGAATCCATATAGATAGTTCTCCCTCTATCTTTTTTTTTTTATTTGAGTTTGTGTCATATTGTTTGGTTATCTACTATAAATCACTCATACTTGTCTTTGATTTTTTTTTTTTTGTTCCTAAAAAATGAGTACTTTTCTTGTCTTTGTGCGCTCAAATGGTAATTAATTTGAAGAGCCATTTGAGCTCACATTTGAAGGTGATAGGACAATGGTTCAACTTAAAAAAGGTATAAGTTGTCACAACATAGGATGCCGCAATGAGAAAAAAATACTTATTTCCAAAAAAAATCAACTTCGATGGTTCAATTGAGTTGCCACAAATTTTATTTATGGTAAAAATTGAAAAAAATTTAATTTGGAAAACTGATCTTTTTAAAAATAATTAGGTTTGACTAATTATAATTAGAGAATGGTGGAAATTTAATCCCATTGTATCTCTAATACATCTATCTTATGATGGCTATCCAAAGTTCATTATTCAAATTTAAAATAATAACTTTATTGATTGTATTTCCCCAAAAGAATTAAACCTAAAATTATTTACAAAACTTAATAAAAAATATTTACAAAAAATAATAAATTTAAGAAAAATTAATTTTGGCGTAAAAATATCTACTCCTACGTATTATATGGTGCAATCGAATAAATTAAGTCACGTAATTCTTCTAAAAAATAAGTGTGTGTTGAGTTAATTTTATTTATAAAGAAACTTTAACCAAAGAATTTAAAAGAGATAAAATTTATTTTGTAGAAATTCAAGGTAGCACTTGACTTGCCAGGAAACCCTTACAATTCAACAATTATGAAGAAGGCACCTTGTCATAGCTATTGACGTTGCAATTAAAAATAAAAATATTTCCAAACACATTTTATCACAAAATTGTAGTTTTTGTCTTTAAATCCAGGCTCAACCAAAAAATAATGATAACAAATAGAAAAAGAGTTGGTTCAATAAAAAGGACATGTTAGTTCTTTTTTATTTTAGTAAGAATAAAAAGATGATACACGCACACACAACAAAAATAGAATTCATTTTTCTTTTTTTAAAAAAGGCACTAAACTTTAAGCAAAAACATGGTCCAAAACATTATATACCCAAACCAAACTAAAACACACCATTAACCAAAACAAACACTAACACACTCTCAGACTAAAACAAGACAAACACACTCATTTCATAAAATAAAAAGAGTAAACGGAATCGTAGTTTAGTTCCAAAAATGACACTTGAGTCTAAGTATGTAAAACTAATCATCATGATAATAAAATTAATTTATAAAAGCCAAAGAAAAGGACGTAAACAAACCAACATGAAGTAAACTAATTTTTTTTAAAAGAAAAGGAAAAATTAAAACAAGATAAGAGAAGGAAAAATCCAATACAAAGAATAAGAAAACGACTAAACAGGAGTGTAATGGTTGGGGTTACAAAGAGAAAGCTAGAGAATGGTGGCTATGGTTTTATTTGATGGCGAGGGTTTAATGGTGATGGTTCAAGAGGAAGGATGTGATGATATGGTGGGTGGTGATGGTTTGGATGGTCAAGCTAGATGATGATAAAAGGTTAAGGTGAAGATGAAGGCTGAGGAAACATTGGATGACTTAGCCATGATGAATCGTAACTAGGAGTTTCCTTATATCCTCTTTTTTCATGATTAACAATGATTATTTATACAGCTTGATCCTAATGTAATTAATACCAGAATTATTTAACTTGAGACTAATTTATACTAATCAAGAAATAAAATCAAATTAATTGATAAAATAAATCAGATTATAATCAATCAATGAACTTTTTAAAATTAGTTTAAAAAAGAGCAATTATTAGGAGGATTTTTTTTTTATTTTTGACCTTTTCAGCTTTTTTTTTTTTGGACTTTTGGGCTTAGACAAATTATTTAACATGAACTAAAAAATATTTTTAAAAAAAATCTAATGTTTGGATCCAAAGAAAACATTTTTTTATAACCGATATAAAATTGGGTGCTAACATTAAGTCATGCAACGTTAATAAGAAGATTAGTGCCAAATTGAAACTTCAATCTCATTATACTATTTCAAGTCTCACTTATTGATTTCTATTTGTGTAACACCCTAGTTTTAAATAAAAATATTAGAAATTTTTTTTTTGAATATACAATTACCCTTATCTGCTTCTAATCTTTACATACACCTCTTTAGATTGTTATAATAAGCCACATTTTGGATTTAAAAGTTAACCATTCCGTTTTAGTTCATAAGTTTTTAAAATCAAAATTCCGAATTTAACTAAAATCCAAAATTTGGATTATGATTTATTGAGATTTTAATTTTTCTGATTTTATTTGAATTCAAATGGTATTTTCTTATTTGCATTTATGTTTTAAAGTTAATGAAGAGTAAAATAAATAAGGACATTAACTTAATTAAGAAATAAAAAAGTGAAAAATATTTCCAAACATATATCATCACATAATTCAACTTGGAGATCGTCAAAGTGGTCATATGATTACCCAAAAATAAAGAGTAAGGCAATGCGGTACTAGGAGAGGAGTTAGTTCAACCGCTTAGGAACATGTTAAAACTCATTTTGGTTTTAGAACACAAAACACAATCCCCACCCCCAAAACACAAAACCCTAACCTCATTTCTCTCTTCTTCTTATTTTCATCAAAAACTCAATCTTTCACTTCAAGGCTTAAAGGTAAGAGATTTTGATGTTTCTACTTCTATTCTTTCATTTCCCCTTTATTCTTGAGGATTATTTTGCTATTCTTCCATGTTATCCAAGAGGTGAAGTTCTTCCTTAGTATTAGAGTAAGATTTGAGTTATCTAGTCATTTCTAAAGGTTAATCTAGAGTACTATGGCTCCTATGTAGTTTGATGTTGTTTCTCCTCCAAGGACTCTTAGTGTATCATTCATGTCCACCCACCAGGTGAGTGAGTTCGCACTTCTGATCTCTATTTATCCATTAGAGTTATTTTCATGAATTTATGACTTAAAGTATGATTTTACTACTATACAAGATTTGAGATTTATTTTGATTTATGAAATTGTGATTTTTAAAATAGCATAAGATTTAGAAAAATGGGACTATTATTGATAAAATAATTATGTTTAGAGTTGGTTTAAATTGTGATTATTAGAGATTTATGATTGTTAAAATGTTTGTTTTATGTTGAATATGGATTATGCAAGTGATTATTGGAGAACTTTGAGATTTTAAGGAATGTTATTATGATTTTAGAATGTTCAAGTTTATGAAAGAATGTTATTGAAAATGATTTAGAAACTTAGACGTAACGAGGTTCAGCTTGAATCTTCATGAGATTCAGAATATTTGACAACTACATACTGTGGAGGTATGGAATCAAATGTCTACAAAGGATGATCCCTTAGACATAATTCTATAGACAGTTATGCTTAAGTTACCCTAATTTAATAAACTAAAATTTCTAAAGTACCACGAGTTACTATTAATGAGAAATAATATAGAAATTCATACATAAAAGGATTTTAGACATGAATCTTCGTATGACTTAAAAAATTGGCAATACATATTTTGTGAACTTAAAATCACCATGTATGATTTCATAGTCAATTATGTGAAGGTTAAACTTTAGAGTTATGTTTAGCTCAGAATACTTAGAGATTTAAAAAGTTTCTGATTTACTTAAGTTATGAATAGACTAGTTTAACAGCTATAGATTTTATTTTTTAATTAATTACTGGATGACTTTTGGTACTTACTAGGAATATTCAACATAGAAGTAAAAATGGAACCTATTTAGCTATCCAAAATTGGTTCTTATGAACCACAGATCAAAGAAAATATTAGTTGAAAAAAATAATCAAAATTATTGTTTCTCTAGGAGCTACTACACTATAAGCTTATATGATTTCAAGTTGAAAGTAAATTGAGAAACTATTTTTGAGTTATGAAATGATGATTTGAATATATGTATATAATATATTCATATACTTGATTATGTATGACATTCGAGTATTATTGATGTTAGTATGATTTCATGCATTACTTCTTTGATGTATGAAGGGGGTTAATAGAGATTCACTCACGTGTTTTGACAAAACTCACCCCTCTGTTTCTCCTAGAGAAGTTTGCTAGATTTTCCTTCATCTCCTAGAGGCACTAAGTTTGATGAGCTTCAATTGGGTGAAGTGCTTGTAGTTTTTTTAAAGTGTTCCAATATAGATGCAAGCAAGATTATAGAACATGTTTGTGTTTTGCATATTATAACACTATTTTGGTTTGTATCGAAAAGTTTAATATTATGGATATTTCAAATTAGAGCTTATATATGTATATGTTTTGTATTATGATTCATAGACTATAGAGTTTGAATTATGAAACTTCATAAACTAGTGTATTTTAATAAATAGGTGATTTGTATGTTGAAAATGAAAATGTGTTTTGAATAATTTTATAATCAACTGTGCATATAGAAAATATCTAGGTCACGAGGCTTACGTGGATAGAACTTCTTACATGTTACGTGCCTAGGTCGGGTCGTGACAATTTGCTTAATAGCATATATATTGCTTTAGAAATAGTTGATGATGAAGATATTGATTGTATGATCAACATCTTTGAACAACAATCGCTTTAATAGTGATGGAATTGCATTATGAGATTGATTTTGTAGGAGTTCGTGACACAAACTGTTAGAGGCCGTAAATAAAATCTTAAAGGAGCTCAAAACTTGCCAATAGCTACTCTAGTTAAGTGCACCTATGTGGGATGGTAGTACTTTGTCCAATAAGGTACAACAGCTAGGATGGAGCTTTGTGCTAGGAAAATATTGTCAAAAGAACCTTGTGACACAAAGGGTGATCAAGTGTACTTCATTGTGGAAATTTTCAAACATATAATGCACGCTCTCATGCCTTTAATTTGCTTGTCGTGTTTTGAGGTATGATTGTTACAATTTTGTTGATTTAGTTTATACTATCCAAAATATTGTGAATGTGTATAGTGGATAGCGGTATCCAATTAGAAATGAGGAATGTATTCCAATTGGACATTAGTTCCAGATGCATTAACCATTCATGCCAAAGGTCCTAAGTCCACAAGCATTAGGAACGAGATGGATTTGAGAGTCACAATCAAAGCAACGATGTGGATTTGTAAAGAAGCGACGAGAAACTTGATTGTTATATGGCGAAGTGTATAAAGTGTCACTCGACATGAAGAAGAAGAAGAAGATGGAGACACCATTCTCACACTTCAAAATCCTTTCACTCTCTCCAAACATTTCATTTCTCGCTCTCATCTCTCTCCCCTATCTCCCTTTCATTTTCTTTTTCCCATTCAGGGTTAACTAAGTCTTATGGGCTTTTAGCAATTTGAGTTTGAGTTTGAATTTTAGGCTCAATTGTTATGAATAAGCATGAGTCAAGCTCAATATTAACAAGCTAAGTCAACCAGCTACTTTTAATCCTAATCTTAATTCTAAGTAGTTGGAAATTGTGAATAGGAAAAAATGGCATAGAAGAGTTTTACCCATAATGGACTAGTTTGGCTCAAGCAAGGAAATTGGTAGTTTGATGAAAAAGACATAACTAATCAACAAAGTTATTATTCATTGAGCTACTTAACTATTCAATAGGAAGATACATTTACTAAAAAATCAAGTTATTTCAATGGAATAACAATGCCAACAAGAGTCATGTTTAGAAATACATACTCGAGACCTTGGCCTAGCCTCAAAGAACTGTCGGATCGCTTGTGGCATAATAATTCTCTATGTTTCTCAAGGATTTAATGGCTACGAGATAACCTGAAGATCTCCTGTGATTCTCCATATCTCCTATTATCTTGTCATATCTTCTATATTGGATTATATCTTCTATTAAACATGGAATATACTTGATATCCACTAAATCCTAGAAATATCTCCCTTCAAGGAAGATTATCTCATGATTTATGACGGAGTCACCTCACTTATAAGGGGCTCAATAGGTAATACAATCTTAATACAAACTACACTTCTACTACTCTATCTCTCATTCATTCCTGACTTTGAGAATCTTTATCATTGACAGCATTGGAGGAATTTGTTCCCTTACCACCACTTTTAGGTAAGAACATTAGCATCATGTGAGTCGGTAAACAAGGTCATCCTAACAAGGTCAAAGGAATGAGAGTTAAAGTGTACAAATAGAAATGCCCTAGGTCATTTTACCCAAAATGAGATTTATTATCCTCGAGGGATGTTTTTGTGATGATAGGGATTGTGTATGTTATGTGTGGTAATAGAGAGAAGAATCTCATTTTAGTTCCAACGCAAAATTACCAAAATACCCTTGTGTTAACCTCGTTATAGGAACCCAACTTCACCAAAAGGTTTTAAATTATGTTTTTAAGTAATGTTTTATGTCGGGATAAGCCCGGTGGCCCGGGCAGTTTTAGTGAAAAATTACCATTTTACCCCTAGCTAAGTGCATTCTGGCCGAAACGATTAGCAAACCTAAGCAATATTAGGCTCTAATTAAAGATTAGTAAATTCTAATTACTAATCTAGAGTCAAAATAATTAATCAAGGTTGGTTAGAACCTAAGATTGCTTAGAGAATCAAAATCCTATTCTTGAATTTAAGACATTATGTCACATTTTCATTAATAGTGTTTTCTCTTCCAATTCCTTAAATCATGGAATTGTGTCTATGATTTAATTTGACTAAAGTATGGTTTTAATTCTCTAATTTAGTATGACCACTCTTAATCAAGTCTTGAACCACCTTAATTAGCCATTTTATCACCTAAACACTTGCTTACAAATGTCTAATCAAAAGCCTAATCAAAGACACACCTAAACACATCATTAAACCACAATTAAATGAGAGGTTTTCCCTCCCCTTGGCTGCATAATCTGACTGAAAATTCCTCCCCATTCCTCACTGTTGATTTATTTTACACACAAAAATGCCCATGATTTGCCCATGCCTTGCCCATACTTTTCACTATATCTCACCATGCCTCCATGAAGCAAATCTCTCACCTCATGGAACATGAGGCCAATTCCAAATCAGCCACAAGGTCTCATTCCCTCTATAAATACCATGCTTGGATGAGCTTGGTTGCATTTTGTTCATTTGCCAAGATTAGCTTCAAAGAGTAATATTGAGTTCTTTCTTTTTCTCTCAAGACTCAAGAGTTCCTTTCCTTTCTTCACCTCTTCAAGCTCACAAAGAAAACACCTCATTTTTGCCTCCTTGCCTTAAAATCATCAAGCATCAAGGAAGAAGTTGTTCTTCTCAACTTGCTTCAAGAACCAAGCTTTCCTCTTCACCACTAGGTAGGGAGTTTTCTTTCAAGTTCTTTCTTTTCCTTACATCTTCGGCCTTCAAGGCCATTGATGATGTTTCATGATAGCTTGATGATGAGAGTTCTAGATGATGACTTTGAGTTCATACAATGAAACCTCTAAAGCTTGAAAACTTGGTCTTGGACCATAAATGATTTCAGTTTCCTTTCCTTTCCTTGTTCAAAGTTTTCAGTTCTTGTTTCCTTTTTCCCTTTAATGGTTTCGGTTTCCATTTCCTTTTGTTATAAAAAGTTTGATATAAATGTTAAGTAGATCACTAAAAGTTGTTTGAAGAACCTAATCACATGTTTTCAAAAAGCTCTAAGCTTACCCTTGCCAACCTTAGTTGGTCTCTAGGAGTGAGATTGAGCCTATGAGCAATAAAATAAAGAATATGAAGTAGTTTCCTTTATGTTTTTTTTTTATGAGTGTTGAGATTTATTTCTTAGTTTGTTACAATGTTGGTTTTAAATTGTGGAAATATGATAATGATTCAAAGAGTTTTTAGAAAGGTGTGATAAAGTGTTTTTGGAAAGGAAGGATACTTGAAAATGTGTTAGAAAGTTTAGTTTTCGAAAGAATCGATTACCTGGTTTGATTACCAAAGTTTTATGAGATTCTGGGCGATTATTTGTAATCGATTACCATGATGTTCTTCTTTTCCAAAAGGTTTTGTCTCGTAATCGATTACCAGCACTTAATCGATGACCAGGACCTAAATGTGCCAAAAATGAGTGTTTTGATTTTAATGGGATGAACCTATGATATGGATGCTTATGTGATGTTGCCTTTTCACATGATTACTTAATGAGAATGTACATGATATGATGAAATGAAATTATGATGAGAATGCCTATGTGTATTGAAGTCTTACTTGATTATTTACTTGAAATGTATATGACGTGATGAATGTTACTTGAAATGTTATAACGTTGCATATGAGAAAAGTATATGATATGTTTTAAAATGATTCCATGCTCATGTTGCATAAATGGTATGTTAATGTAAAAGTTATATGCCAAACGCATTTCTCCTGCTACGGTGAGGAGAAAGTAAACCCCTGGTATGGGCCATTTTCAAGCCAAGTCAGGCTTAAGTTATGTGTTTTAGAAGAAAGAGATATGTTAATGAGGAAATGATCCCATTATGACTTTCAAGTTAAGGGTTGTATGGGCGATTTAGAAAGAGATATGATTCCCTCATTTTTCCCGTATAAATCTAGCGACGCTAGTTAGGATGAGCTCATTCCTAGGCGATGAGTGTATTTGGAGTTTTGTGGCTATGAAACCATGGGCGGCATGTTGGATGAATTTTGGTTATGATGAGGTGGAAAAATGAAAAAGTGAAAAGTCATGAAAGGAACTCACAAGTTCAATTATGATAAAGTAAAAGATGCATATGCATATGTTTCGTTGAAGTTTCATTGATGCTTTGATTAAGTAAAATGTGTTATCTATGTGTACTATCATTTCCATGCATACATACAATATCTGTTGCATTCATAACATGAAGACACATGCTAAAAGAAACCTACTTCAATAATAAGCTTTGAGAAATTAAAATTGAACCTTGAACCCTTTTATAAGAACTCCAAAGTGGCTTCGCGGATGACACTTGTGTTAGAGTGGGAAGCCCTACCTAGAATCTTATATAGATTTCTCATCCCTTTTCCTTTCTCCTTGTCGTCTCAGAGGCGAGTGATATGTTCGTGATCCTTTGTGAGGCCAAGTTTAGGAACCACGCTACTTGGAGAATATTTTAGGGAAGCGCGAAGATCAGTCTAGAAATCGTAATGCTACGTATTCTGTATTCATCTTTTGTTATGATTAGTATCTTGATGTTCTCATGTTCGAAGGGATCTCGTTATGATGTGACTATGATATGTTAATATAAATTATGTTGTGACTATTCCATGACTTGTTTCTCTATGCTATGATAATGTGTATATGTTGGCTATATCATGTGTGTATTAATCGTTATGTATGCACGCCCGCATTGCATAAGCAATTTTACATATTTTATTACCATTTTAAATAAGATAAGTCAAGTTTGTAAACAAAAGGCGTAACGTCTAATAACTAGCCAAAGACTCAGCGTGTGAGGTGAAAGTTAGGGTGTTACAACCACAAACAACAACCAAAAGGGAACAAATCCTTATCGAATCATCTCTCTCACTACAAATCCTTATTGGATTGCTCTCTCACTGTCAAAGCAAATTCCTAGGTTACATCTTTCTATTTTTTCCTTTTAAAGGGACTGGACATATAATCATTTCATGCACATAAACATGACACAATTACTTGCTAAATCCAAATGGCAATCGTGTATTCACATGATCCCAAATTGAACAATGGAATACTTGCTAACACAAATTTCCATAAATTTAATTGTGTTTTCACATGATTCATGTATCGGGCTTTATTGTTCATACAAGCACACTCCCCTACCATAGTTGCTTCTCTAACACAACCATGCACATAGTTTCTAAACCCAGAAAACTTTTCAACCATGGTTAATTATAAATAGGAAAAAAGGCATATACTGTGATATTAATCATGGTGAACAAAAATCTAACAATTACATCAATGGAGTTTGCAATATCCATTACCCTATGCAATATATACTGATTTCCTATTCCTAAAGAAGTTTTATTTTAGGAAAATATAGGAAACTTGTGTCACAACTCTTTCCAGCATTGTAGTGCTCATAGTCATCCAATGCATGCCTTGTAAATAGCTATTACTTTCCATCACTCCACAATTAGAAGGACAAATTCAATCGAATCTAGACTACCCACCTCATCCAATAGCTAGGGCCTGGTTACTTGAATCTAAGGCTGGTATATAAGCAACTATTGCTACTTAAATTTCAAAGTGATTACCCTCCATTTAGAGTATGTCACATGTCTCCCCATAATTGTCATCAGCAACTAAAGAAGGAATTAATCTGCACAACAAGTTGACTTATTCAAGCTAGGCACACAATCCTCAACTCATACACCTTGGCTCTAGCTACTCGACTTGAGACCAATCTTAAGTGTTATGTACTGAACTAGAAAATATGGGCCCGAGACCTTGGCCCAGCCTAGAACTTGGACAGGGCTCCACAAATCGCCTACATTGTATAATGATCCTCTAAGATTCTCCCTTGATTTAGTCCAAGACATCTCCTAAATCTCCTACGAGATAACCTGGAGATCTCCTGTTATCTCTCCATATCTCATATTATTTCATCATATTTTCTATATATGTTGGATCATTCTCTCACTAAATACGGAATATATCTTATATCCACTAAGTTCTAGGAATATCTCTCCTATTTATGGAAGATTATCTCCTTATTTATCACGGTCACCAAACTTTATAAAAAGGGCTCAATGTCCCAAGATAATACAATCTTAATATAGACTACACTTCTACCACTTTATGTTGCATTTATTCACTGACTTGTGTCTTTGCAAGCACCCTACCTCCACTGCAGACGATTGGATGAACGTGATCCCTTATAGCCACTTTGGGTTAAGAACAAGTCACAAGTTAAACTATTGGGGCCCCCTCCCCTCCCCCACCTCTCACCAAAACAAAGAAGAAGAAAAAGATAAAGCTTGAAAATAAGGAGAGAATAAACTATCCTCATAAAAAGGATGATACCTAGCACAAAAATAAGAGTTGCTTTCATAAATTTTTCTGCTATTTTACTCCAAAAGCAAATATAGATGTGTTTGTTAATATTTTTTTAAAAAAGTGATTGTTTTAACTAAAAATAAAATTTCATAAAAGTTATTCATCTTAATCTATATTTAAAAGTTTAAAACAAATTATTTTTTAAAGCTTTATTAGTTGAAGTTAAGGTGGGTAATTTCTATGAAAAGTTATTTTTAATTAAATTTTTAAAAAATTGAAATAAATGCATCCATAACTTTGAGGTTAATTTTATATATCATGGAGTTATTATTACAGCAATAATATTAATTGGATGAGTTATTTTAAGGGCAACACTACTTTATCTTTAAAATTTGGTTTTTATACAAAATAAATAAGGGATTTTCTAACTCCTGATATATAATTGTTCTCTCAAAATCCACAATATATATATATATATGTGTAATAGGTTTTATATATATATATATATATATGGCTTCTATTCGCTGCTTCTTTGGTGCTAATCTTTGCGCATATAGATTCGAGATAGTGGAGACATGATGCGAAGCTTCAAAAATGATGGGGTTTGCACGTTAATTTTTTTTTTTTTTTTTATTTTTGGGGTTGATCTTGATGTTCTTGTTAAAAGTGTGTTTGTTTTCGATTCCTACCAACTTTAAGGTTCTTTCACAGGCTACATATTTTCCTGTTATGTTGGTCAGAATTTTAAAACAAACATGTTAACTTTCTATTTTTTAAAACTAAAACGTTATTTTTGTTCAAACAAATGTAATGCATAAGGTATTCTGATTGTTCTTAAATCCTTTCTTTTTTTAACCAAAATAAATTGTCTAAATCCATTAGAAAGAGGAAATCTTTTACGTGAACAAAAACTTAAAAAGTACTCATTAAGCATTTATTAGAAGATATGCAATCAGTAGATTTTTCTATTTTTGCTATTTGCTAAGACTTGAAAATATTTTTTAAAATTTAGAAAATGCTAAGAAGTGAGATTTTTTTTTTGGTGCAAAAGTTATACTAAATTAAGTTGTCATTTCTATATTTGTGATTACTCTGTCTTCATCTTTTTTTTTCATGTATTGTTATTCAGAAATTTGATTGGTTATTTACCACTTTGTAACTCTCTGTATTAAATGTTCTCATATATTATAGTGGAGCACGTACTCCTCATTTTTTTTTTCAAATAAAATACAATCTCATCCTTTAGGAGATAAATTTATTATATTTCACTCTTTATAATTTTTAAAAGTATTGTGTGCGTACTTTATTTTAATGTTTAAAATCAATAAATTATTAATTTAATTTCGAAAATTATAAAAAATATTAAAATTAATTCCTAAAATAATGTTTGCAAAAACTAGCTTAAATTATCTAAATGATTAATAATAATCACTTTATGCAATTTCTTAATATGGAATAAAGTTTCAGTGTGCATATAATTTCAAAGACTTTAAATAACATTTACTCTTTGCTCTTTAGACTTCTATCACATCATGGATTCGTATTCATTATTGAATCTATGCATTTCACAACGTTAATACTACTGCTTATTCCAAAAGAATGACTTGATTCCAAACGACTTGATTATATATTTAGATTACATGTAGCTTCTAAGACGGTTATTGGGTTTTTAATTTGAAAATTTTCCTGAACTCATTCAATATTCTTGCACCAATTTTTATATGCATGTACTTGGTTTAAGGACGGAAATCACTCATTTCCAAGTTAGATTTTCTTCCTTATTTCATCAATCATTTATTATCGTGTGTGAAAAATAAATTATATATTTAATAACTCTTTTAAATTATTAAATATTTTTTTATTTTTATTTTATATATATAAATAAATGATTGATGAAACAAAAAAGTAAATAAATTTGGGAACATGTGGTTTATGTCTCCCAGCTGTTAAAGGAAAGACTTCGAATAAGATGACAAACCCATTATCACAATGGTGCCTTTGTTTGACAAAATAACATTATGGTTTTCTTGCATGTAAAGATTGCCTTTTTTTTTTTCTGGTCAAGGTCTCATTTTCTTTTTGGGGGGTTCCGGAGGGATTATGTTGTTGCTAATTTCGAAAAACAGGGCCTAGGTCAGACCCAAAAAAAGGGCCAAGGAATTATTGTATTACTCACCTTCAAGATGTGGTGACACCGAACAGGTTGCTTTTTTTAAAAAAAAGTTCAAATTGAGGTTATGAACTTTATTGACAAAAACGACTGTTTAGTTTCTGTTTTTTATTTTTCATCTAGTACATTTTTTGTTTTTAAAAATTTTATAAAAATAGTAAAAATGAGAAATAAATATAAGAAATAGAATTTTTTTTCACTTTTTTCTCACAAAATTTCTAAAAAAATACAAACTAAAATCAAGAAATGAAAATAAGAAGCAAACAAGTCCTCAGGATTTGTGTATGTACTATATACTTTATTTATTACTATTATACTCTATAAAGAAGAAATTAAAATTCTATTTGATTTGAGTTTTTAGTTTTCAATTTATATTTTCAGTTTTCAAAATTTTGTGAATAAAATACTGAAAACTGAAAACTAAAAATAAAAATTAAAAATTATAATTTATAATTTTTAAAAAAATTTATATTTTTTTAATAAAATTTAAAAAACTAAAAACCTAAAACTAAAATATAAAAATTTAAACTCAAACTAAACATGTCTAACTCGTTGGAGAAAGCACATGAATTTACAGTAGTCTTTAGGTGAACAAGGGAATCACACTTCAATTCAACTCGACAAAAGCAGCTGCTAGTGCAGAAAAAGGGGCAAGTTCATTGTGAAGTAGCTTTTGAAGCAGCCAACAGCCAACATATAGTGTGTGATTGGACCAGTTTATTTTAGGATCAAAATAACTTTTAATTAAAATTATTTGCGATAACTTAAAAAACAATTATCTTTACCAAGGATGCCTTACACCATTGATTTGAACTTAAGACAAGACGAGCTTGATATTGATGGCAGCCTACCAGTCTTTTGTCTGCATCATTCTTTCATTGGTTACCCTTAAGTTTCAAGATAAAATGTTATAGTAGATACTAATTTATAGTGAATTCTACATATAATACAATATCAACCAATATTTTTATAATATTTATATATTTATAATTTTAAATTATATTTTAAATTATTAATATATATATATAGACTTCATCATGAATTCAAAATCACAGTATTATTATTACATTTTAATTTTACTTGTTTTCTTTGTCATTTGTGTCACCAATTCCAAACAAATAAATAAATACATAAAATACCTGTGACTTCTCTTGCTCTAATTTTCAACTTGCCCCTTCTCTTCGTTCTTTTGTCTTCAAATTCATTGCACTGAATTTTATATATTAAGACCCTTCTAAAGTCTGAATTTTCAATGACCCTACAATTTATAAAATAATTTAATAATAAAATGGAAATTACAGCCGAGTATAGAGTACGCCTGCAAAATTTTAATTCAAGTGTGTGTTATGCACTTCTATTCATTCATGTGATTCCATGCAAGGAGTGTCCTGTTCTTGGATTATTTTACTTTTAGGCCCATAGTATTCGTCTTTCAATATTATTTTCAGTGGACTGACCCATAGTATCATCGTGTATATTATTTTCCTTCAAGACGTGGTGAATGGTGATGCTAATCCCTGGTTTATGACTTTGAGATGCAAAGGTAGGGTTTATTTGGTTATTGTTTTCATTTTTAATTTTTAATTTTTAATTTTTATATATTTATTTTTAAAATTTCATGAAAGAAATACTGGTTTATGCACTTCTATTCATTCATGTGATTCCATGCAAGGAGTGTACTGTTCTTGGATTATTTTACTTTTAGGCCCATAGTATTCGTCTTCAATATTAGTTTCGGTGGACTGACCCATAGTATCATCGTGTATATTATTTTCCTTCAAGAGTGGTGAATGGTAATCCTAATCCCTGGTTTATGACTTTCAGATGCAAAGAGAGGGTTTATTTGGTTATTGTTTTCATTTTTAATTTTTAATTTTTTATATATTTATTTTTAAAATTTCATGAAAGAAATACTGAATATAATAAATAATAAAAATCTTATTTTCATACTTTATTTTCTGTTTTAACAATTTTCTTCATGAAATTCTGAAAAATAAAATGAAAAGCAAATAAATATTAAGGCCTGTTTTTCAGTTTTTATTTTTCAATTTTTATTTTTAATTTTTAGGATTTTATAAAGAAATAACTGAAACTGGCAATAAAAACTAAAAACTGAATTTTGTAGTTTTCACAATTTTCAGTATTTCTTTTATAAAATCTAAAAAACTAGAAAATTGGAAATTGAGGCCTGATTAATTTGAGTTTCTAGTTTTTTAGTTTTCAGTTTTAAGGATTTTGTGAAGAAAATTGAAAACTGAAAATGAAAATTGAAATTTATAGTTTTAGAATTTTCAGTATTTCCTTCACAAAATCTATAAAATTGAAAAACTGAAAATGAAACTAAACTAAACAGACCAGTTGTTTGGTTTCAATTTTCATTTTCAGTTTTCAAAATTTTATGAAGAAATACTAAAAATTGGATTTTGTAGTTATTAGAGTTTTTAGTATTTCTTTTATAAAATCTGAAAATTGAAAATAAAAACTGAAAACTAAATCTAAATACACTCTAACGATATATTTAGTTTTAGAAAAATAGTTTTTATATTTTTATTTTCAAATTTACTGTTTTCATAATTTGATGAAGAAAATAATAAAAAGTAAAAATTAAATTTACAATTAAAAATAGATAATGAAAACTCAAATTGTTTTCTAAAATCAACCTCACTTTCGTGTTTTACCTTTTTTTCATAAAAAGTTTTAATCGTGGCACATGAGTTTTAACGTAGACTATATATGTTGTCGACATATGGAATTCAGTCATCTATTCAACTTGATGGTATAATGGTTGCTTGTGCTATACACAGTGACAATTTAATTGTGACGGTATGATAATAGGAGTATCCAAATTTGAAATGGACTTAAAGGTTATGATCTCATTGGTCCACCTATGTTCTTTGACTTCTTTTTCTTTGTCGGTTGCACCACCAATTCCCCGCACACAAAATCCTTCCTACACCGTCCCATCACCAAGTTTCAATCTCCCACGCCTCTTCCATCTTTTTCAATCCACTGAAACTGTGTTACTATGTTTTTCAGATATTGACATCAATTTAGTATATATCAGTGTGTTTGGTTGGAGTTAAAACATGTTTCAATGTGGAGCATTACGTGTAAAATAGCACATGGAGTATATTTATTAAAATTTGTCTCTTTTTTTTTTTAATTTCGCAACCAAACATATAGAAAGAGATTTTAACTTCAATTTACTTTTAACATTTTAAACCTTGATATCAATTTCATACTTTTATCAAACTCATTATAGTAACTTTTGATTCATCTTAGTTTGCATGCTAGTGCATTGCTATATTGTTTATTTGTCTTCTTTATCAAGTAACAAACAATTTTCACTTCATCAATTTGAAATTATTGATAAACTATAATGAACATTACTAATAATTTTACTAGTAGAATGAACTTGATGTAAAATTTAAAGTGTTAGGATGAAACTATTATCAATTTTTTTTCATAATTAAATTTATATCAAATTTTAAAGGAAAAATTGCATGCACCTCTCCCGAGGTTTAGGAAAATACAATTTGGCTAATGTTGATTCACATGATTTAACCATTTTTTTTTATCTATGTACAAAAAACAAAATTCACCTATGGATGGAATCGAACATGACTTCCATGGTTTATAGGAGCATAAGATCCCTGTTCGGTTCAATTAGTTGCTGAAATGCGGAGCTAAAAAATTGGTGATTTTTCTTCTGTATTTTGCTGATTGTTATAGAAAAAATTGTTAAATTAGTATAAAATATAAATTGACATATATCTCTATTTCAAATTACATTATTCCTAACTGTGGTGCTAATAAGTTGTTGAATTGAATTTTGATGATTATGTTAATTGTTATAGAAAATTATTGAATTAATATATATAATATAAATTGATATGTATTTCTATTTTGAAATTATATTATTCCTAATCATGTTGGTAATAAGTTATTGAATTAAATTTTGATGATTATGCTTATTGTTACATAAAATTATTAAATGAGTATATAGTGTAAATTGATATGTATTTCTATTTCAAATTACATTACTCCCAGTCTTGTTGCTAATATTTTATTGAATTAAATTTTGATGATTATGTTAATTGTTATACAAAATTATTAAATTAGTATAAAATATAAATTAGATATGTATTTCTATTTCAAATTATATTAGTCCTTATTTTTTGACGTATTACATTACTCCTAATCATGTTGCTAATAAGTTATTACATCAAGTTTTGATGATTAAGGAAGCAAAATCCATGTTTTTTCAAATAATAATCATTTTTAATTAAAAATGGATTTCTATTTATTAAATTAAATGCACTTGATAATATTGCTGATATGAAATTTGCCCTTTTTTATTTATCATGATTTTATTTTTCAATGCAATTGTTATGATCCGAGACCTCTAAATCTCAAACCCCAACAACAGCTCGATGTCAAAGGGTGGACCACTTTGACTTAATGAACTAGGGTGGTTGGTCACGGAGCCCACTTAGGGCATCCCCTCGAATCCTCTGGTAATACCCTGAATGCGAGATACTCCGAAGAATGGGAGCATGAGGAATGACTTATCTAAGGTAAGTCCAAGGATCTTGTCTCGAAAAAGCTAAATAGGTGCAGCCCCAAGGTCAAAATTAGCACGAGATGAGCATATTATCACTGTTGGACATAATACAAGTTTTAGAAGGACACCCTTAATAATATTTCATACACTTCATATAGCTCAGTATTAGGATCAATTATTTTGGATATATTTGAGCAGCATACATAGGAAAGGGAAATATTTCACCAATAGGCTATTTTTATTCCCATTATCTATTCCTCTTTTGTCATATTCTGCTGGCTTAGCGTTGGAATATCTTTAGATACACCCACCTCGCTCAATCCACCATGAGAAGGGAGGAACCACCCTAAAGACCATCGTCTGTATACCAAAGAAATCCATAGCGTAACATTACATTACATTGGGATGGTTACTGGGGACCAAACCAAGGTCACCTACATGATGGGTGAGGATATTTAAAACATAAACAAAAATAATATTAGGATTATATCAAAATCTTAATAAAACATGAGACACATAAATGAATATTCATTTAGAATTTAATTTTTATACTATATAAATTTTTTTTACAATGTCATCTAATTAAATCATCTCATTTATATAACTTTTTAAATAGTGAATATAAAAATTAATTATTTTTATTAATGTGATAATATATGATTAAATGATACCATCACTTCGTAAAAATTAAACTCTATTTACCTGTTATAAATATTAAACAATTTTATCGAAGGAATCATTCATGAGTTGCTAATATATAAGAAATGTTATTTATACTCATTATTTGTGAGACACTATCGATACACTCTAATATATTAACTATTAAATGATATGTGGACTCACTTAGTTTGATCTACTTAATTTGAAACCCATAACTCATCTAATAATAGATAAAAATATATTAACGCATATCTTATAAAATATAAATAACACTTCTCCTAATCTATTACTCTATCAACCTCTGTCTCCCACTTCTGTTCCTCATCATTATCATCTCTCACCTGAGTTGTCCTCGTCCAATAAAAATAAGTAACCAAACCAAAAAAATAAACCTCAAAGTCTCAAACCCAAGCAAACCAAACCCCCTCTCTGTTCTGTTCTGTCCATTCCCAATCATATTCAACCACCACGACCACGACCACAACCACCATCACCACATGGCGGAGGCACTGTTCTGCTCCCTCACCGACGACATCCTCCTCTCCATCTTCTCCAGACTCGACGACGACCCCCGCCACCGCGCCATCCTCTCCTCCGTCTGCACCCGCTTCTCCTCCCTCCTCCGCCACCACCACCACCACCATCACCCCCTCCTCCCTCCTTCCTCCTCCTACCTCCTCCCCTTCCTCCCCCCTCACTCCCTCCTTAAGCTCCACTTCTGCTGCCCCGGCCTCCTCCACGCCGGCGTCACCCTCCCTTCACGTGACTCCACCCCCCAGCAACAACAACCACCCCCACCCCTCCCTCAATCCGATTCCTTCTACGACGCCGTTTTCGAATCCGGCAACCCAATTGCAAAAAGGCGCAAACTTTGCCACTTCAAGGAGCATCTAGCATCTGGGGTGTGGAGTTTGAGCAGGAGCAAGGTAGCAAGCTTCTGGCTCGTCAGTTTCGTGATGATTGCTTGTATATCTGTGATTGGCCTGGTTGTGTTCATTATGAGGAGAAGAGGAAGTACAAGTTGTTCAGAGGGGTTTTCAGGGATTTCGAAGGGACGAGGGTTTGGAGGGCTATCAATGATGGGAACAATAAGGTGAAGAGGAAGGTTGATGTTGGTGGTTGTGCGTTTTGTAAGAGTGATGACACTTGGGACCTTCACTCTGCTTTCTGTTTGAGGAGGGGTTTTGGGTACCATGATGATGGGGAGCCTGTTGTGAGAGCTATTGTTTGTGAGAATGGGCATGTTTCTGGTGCTTGGACTGATGTCCCCATGTACTCCTAGAATTCTTAGGAATTTATTTGGTTTTCATGTGTTTTCTGATAAGAATTTTGCGAAGAAAATATTTAAATAGAAAATTTAAACTGGAACTAGATTTTATTATTTTCAGTATTTCTTTGCAAAATCTTAAAATCAGGCAACACAGGAACATAGAAACAGCAACCAAACAATCCCTTAATTTTGATTTTTTTTTCTTTCAAGTTTCTTTTTTTCTCCCTTGAATAACATTGTTTGGTCTATGTAATTGACCACAATTAGTGGAAGGAGGTGTTGTTTTATCTGTTTGATTCAATTTGGTGAATGGAAGTTTAGGCTGTTGTTGTATCAGTTTGATTCTTTTGGGTGAAAGGGAGATTAGGTGGATGGCGAAGGTTTGTCCTTATTGAATTTTTATAGGGATACTTACATGTGGCTCACAAATGGAGGAACTATGAAACTAAGCCATGATGAAACCTTGAGAAAAAGGTGAGCAGGTGAGTTAACCTGATTCGGACTTCCCTTGGCAGTTTGCAGTTTATATTCACTCCGATTTGTACTTCCCTTCGTAGTCTGCAGTTTATGGACCTGACTAAAAGGCGATCCATACTTGCTTAACAGTTTATGGACATAAACAAGGGCTGAAAAGAAAATTTAGGTTGAGAGAAAAGTTGGCCATTGTTGTGTTTTTATAGAGATGCTTGCATGTTGCCAACTAATGGTGAGACATGAAGAACAGGCCAATCAAGTGAGTCAATCCCGCTTCATGCTTCCTCAGCAGTTTGCAGTTTGTGGACATGAGAGTGAAAAGGGAATCAAGTGAGTCAAATCCGATTCGTATTTCCTCACCAGTGCAGTTTATGGATACCTGCTCTTCTGTTTGGTTTAGTGGCCGACAAGTTCGATAGCATAGGTTACCATTTCTTCATTGATTCTTTGTTATTCTCCAATGAAAGGTCCTTGACATGTAGAAGATTGAGAGTGAGATGAGAAGGCATCAAGAAGAAGCATCATTGTGGAATATGACTTGAAGATATTTTGATAACTCGTCCTACTGTAAGGCTGAATCGAATAATTGTTGTAAAAAATGATTGGTTGGCAGTGAGACCTCTTGCAAGACCTGTCTCAGAATGGATTGTATGGTTTGATTCTTGTGAAGAGAGTAGGGCACGCTACTGATCCGCATAGTGTCTATGTTATGTTTTCCTTTATGTTAACCATGATATGATTTTGTAACTTGATTCATAGCAGTTGCTGGAAACAAGTGATTAAAAGTTAATCTTGTTTTTTCCTTTATTTAAATCGGTGTTTCACTTAATAAAGGCAAAATTGGGTCCATATCAGATTGAGAATGACAACCCATTTCTATTTGCTGTGTTTATTATGGCCGTCCATATTTCAATCTTATGTTTTGTGAATATGTACTTTTTTCTTGTCTTGAACCGTTGATAGAACCACCAGTATTTGGATTCTATCACTAAAAACTCGACTAATTTGGTCTAACCCGATTGAGTTCCATTAAAAGGGTAAGGTTCTCCCAATATGGATTTTTGTTAGAGATAAATTTACCGAACCAATAAAAGTTTATAAGAGAAGAAAATATATAGGTAGTTTGGGGATTGAAATGATGGCTAACTCTAGCATTAGGAGAGGATCATGTGAGCCCTCAAATGTATATGAGACCTAATGGTTTTTGGGAGGAAAAATGTAAGGTGAGAGACATGTGGGTTTGTGGTGGGAGAGGGTTATAATTCTCATTGAGGTCAGTATAGGAGGTAAGAATTCAGTTAGTAATGGGTTGGGAGTGTGAGCACTATAGAGCTCAAGGTTTCTCTTGTTGTTGTTGTCTTCTATCTTTCTCTCATTATCAGTGAAATATATTTAGACTTCTTTCTGCTTTGTGCTTTCATTGTCTGTGTGTGTGTGTGTGCTTCTATTAATTGGTATCAGTCCTATCATCTCTGGGTGTGGGGGTACTCATTTCGCTGAAGCTGCTACATGGAGGAAGAAATCCTAGCCTGAGACGAAGGATGGTCATGTGCATCCCTGGAGAGGAGGGATGGCCATTGGCGCCGTTCGCGTGGTCACGCCGCCACAACGGCCGTCGATCCGAGTTGGCTCGGATGACCGCTAGAATGGGGGTTTTAGAGGGAATCATGGGGGGCATCACTCTCCCTCATCCCCTCGACGAGAGCGCCGAAATCGAGGTTGCATGACGAGATAATCGGGGCTCCCTTACTCCCTTGATGGTCATCGCCACTGGGAAAGACAACTGTGGCACAACGACCCGCATCGCTCCGGATAGCCCCCCTAGGCATTGTGAGCGTGATCGGAAAATGGAGCTTTCGTTGTTCGCGGCGATGACGTGGAGGATGGTTGGTGAAAATCGAGCGCTACTTCTACGTGAATGGGATCGAAGGGGATGAGAAGTTCGAGGTCATGATGCTCACGTTTAAAGGGAAAGCCCTTTTATGGTACCGTGAACACATTTTTGCCTAAAAACCAAAAATTTCTCAGTCTATTTGAAAAGTTTTTTTTTGGTTGTTTTTGTTAAAGTCCATTTCAGATTAAGCTCATTTCATTCCGTTGAAAAAAAAAAACCCATTACGTTTGTTGTTGTCATTGTTCATTATTTCATCTTCAAAAAGATTTTAGCCCATTTCTTTTGATTATTTTATTTTATTGAACAAGGAACAAACAAAAAAGGGGGTCATTTGGACCACCGTTTTCTTTTTTTTTTTTTATAATAAAAATTAATAAAAGAAAAACTTACACCATTGTTCGTTCTCCTCTCGAGCGCATAATCAAACACGGAAGCGGAAATTCAGCAGACAAAGCCCCAACAATCAGCATGAATTAAGGAAATTTTTGTCAAATCTGAAAAAATCAAACAGCTAGAATTGTGTATAAATTCACAAGAACAATCAGAAAAGAGGGAGACCGGAATCAACTAACCATACTCACTTTCACCCTTATCATTCATAACTACATTGAACCCATTCTCGATACCATCACAAACACACTACAACTCACACACATCCTCATCATCCCCATACAATCCACGACCTGAGAAAACCAAAAACACAGCCAACATCAATGTAGCCTCTACAACCACCTCCTCCATCCGCAACCCAAGCAAGATCAAGCTAGAGAAAAAGAAAAAACCAAACAGCCAACTAAAACATCAACACAACCAGTAAAAAAAAGGAAGGCGCAAGGTAATGACAGCATCAATAGTTTCATCATCATCAAAATAAAAAGCTTGAAAAAAATAAGAAAAAGGGGGGGGGGGGGCCGCGGTATCCTCATCATCATCTACACAGCTTATCGCCGCCACCTCCGCTCTCCCTCATCCGATCCACCATCAGCCGCTCTCTTCCATTATCAACATCTCAACCTGCCCTCTTTAAACAACATCATCCTCCCCCACAACCGCGAAGCTCTCTTCCTCCATGCACTCCTGATCTTTGCATGCAACGCCGGAACCTTCCTTCCCGCGGATCCGCGAATCCAGCCACACTTCCCCCTTGGCGTCGTTGCAACCCGCGTTGTACCCTCACTTCCCAGCGGCATCCCTCTCTCATTTCTTCTTTCCCTCTCCGTCTCGCTATTTCTCTCTCTTCCTCTTGCTCTCTGCCACTCAGTCACTCTCTCTCCGCATGCATGTGTTTGTGCCATGTGTATGATGCATGTGCTTGTGCCCGTTATTAAATTATTAATCATGTGTATGTGTGAAAGTTGTATGTGTGAGAGTGTGAGAGAGAGAGGTAGTGAATGTGTTTTAAATGATAATGTGTGCCGCATGTTAAATGTTTGTGTGAGTGTGTGTGTGTGTCTGTTGGAGAGGGAATTAAGTTTAGATAAAATTAGGAAAAATAGGAAATTTAAATTTTATTTTATTTCATTTATATTTTAGTTAAGAATATTTCATTTTAATTGGATCAAATGTCGGTTCTTGTTTAGTTTGGGTTAGATTTAAGTTAAGAGTTTGTATTTGTCATTATTATTATTATTATTATTTTGGTTAGATTTGTTTTTATTGAATCAAAAATTGGGTTTGTTTGTTTGGGTTTTATTTGCATGATTATTGTTTTTTTTTTTTAGTTTGGGATTTGTTTGATTGGAGTTTGAGTTATTATGGTTTAAAATGAACTTAAAAAATAGGGGCTTTATTTAGTTTGGGTTCAAAATAGATATTTGGGTATTTTGATTTACTAAAAGAGAAGGGTTTGTGATATGCTTTTTTAGTTTAATTATTTTGTACATATGTATATTTCATTTATATTAATTGTGTGTTTGTTATATGTTTATGATTTTGTGTATGTGTGCATACTCGTGTGGGAGAGTGGATAAAAATGGGTAGTGTTTGGTTAATTAGAAATTAAATTAATGAAATTAAGGGTAAAATAAATAAGGGGTTTTAGATTTATCTTATTTTGAGATAGTGTTATTTTTATTTTTTGTTGAAATAATTTTTAGTTATTTGTTAGACTCTGTTTGTTTGTTTGGTTAAATTTGTTTTTAACTTTTGGGTTTGTTTGTTTTGGTTGAGCTTGAATAAAAAATTAATAAAAATGATAAAAATAGGTTTTCTTTCTAAAAATTTTCTTTTTAGAAAAAATTTTTAATCCATGCAATGATCAATAACGATGGTTGAGTAGTAAATGTTACCTTAATTGTTATCGAATCATAAGAGTTCATTGAGTAACTTAATGCTAACTTGAATTCTGTGTAATAACGGATTTCATACTCTTTAATATAAAATCCGTCCTTTATAAATAAAATCAACCAACACGCAAATATTTTCAAGAACTATGTAACTTTGAATTCCCCATTGCACCAAGGAATACGTAGGAGCTGACGATTTCAATCCTTATCAAGTCAAAATTAAATTTTCATAATTCTTGCTTTACCTGTAAATTTTTTTTTATGAGACATTTTATTTAATTTAAATGTTCATTTATTTGTGGAATATTGTATTTCAAATGTTAATTTAACCGTAAAGGTTTATTAACTGGTATTATGGGCATCTGAGTTGTGACAGCTTGATGTTCCAAATATCTCTTATAAAAATTTTTATTTTCTCTTATAAAAAAGACCAAAAAATATTTTTTAAGATTTTATTTGTAAATGTTTATCATTTGTAAGAAATTTTTTATTTTAGTTAATTTAAATTATACATTTATTTGCCAAATATTTTGTTTCAAATAAAAAAGGGTTAATTTAGCCATGATAGCTTGTTAACTCAACATTTCAGACACCTGAGCTATGACAATTTGGTGCTCGAAAATGTTAGTTCTTTTAATAAAACTTTCCTGCTTATTTTCTTGTAAATAAAAAATAATAAAATGAATATTTTGAATGGTTATTAATAATTTGCACAAATTAGTTAAGGTACCGTCTAGGACGGGTGTATTAGGGTGCGCGGGATTAAATCCCCACCCTTCCCTATGCATAACTAACTCCTTAACTTAAATCTGGTTTCAAAGATAATTTCTTTTAAAGTAAAATGGGTTTTTCCATGTTTTCCCAATTTAAACGTGGTGGCAACTCCTATTTTAAAAATCATTTTTCATCGTCCGTCATGATCTTGGTTGCGATAATACCAAATTTGGGAGGAACAAACTGATTCTTGTCATGGAGGTTTTTCGGGAAGGCGTCTCTTGAAGATTCCAACCAGGGTTGATGAGAGACCCTATGGGCCGCTTTTGCGCTTAAGGCAGGTGGGCCCAGTACTGGATTATATTGATGAATTTGAAAGAATTTTAGGCCCAATGTGTAACTTAGACCATGAAGTTCTTAGAGGCATTTTTTTAAATGGGTTGAAAGGGAATTTGTGGGCTGAGCTAAAGAGTTTGGATCTAGGCTCATTAGCGGAAATTAAGGAAAAGGCCCTATTACTAGAGGAGCGAAGTAAAGAATGGATGGTGGGAGGTGTTGGGCCTCCTGAACGCACATGGGGACCAACTAAAGGCCCGAGTAGCTATAAAATCATTCCCCAAGCTTCTAGAAGCGGTGAAGGACGAAGTGCTAGGACAGGTGGGAGCACGCGAGTTTCGAAGGGCCAAGTGGCGGAGCAAGGAGGCGTCTCTCCAGGAAGAGCTTCAGGAGAGGATTAAAAAGGGTTATGTTTTAAATGTGGTGAAAGATAGGATCGAGAACATGTATGCAAGCTGAAACACTATCAGTTGTTTGCCAGAAGAGCCACCAGAGGAGGAACAACATGAAGAAGAAAAGGAGAGCAACTAGAGGAGGAAGATGTCGAGTTAGCTTTGAAATCTCTACACTTAACATTCAATAGCTTTCGTGGATTGACAACACTGAACAAATCATTCAAGATACGAGGATCGGTCAAGGGGAGCGAGGTAATTATTTTAATTGATACGAGAGATGCTAATTTCATCTCGGCACCTCTTGTGGAGCGCCTCCAACTACCAAGAAAGGATGTTTCATTCACGGTAGAGGTAGGCACAAGGGAAATTCGGAGTGGATTTGGGGTTTGCGAGAATCTAGAGGTGGAGATCCAAGGTAACCACATATCCCAATCATTCTTTGTTCTTGGGTTGGGAAGTGTGGATATTGTTTTGGGTTATGGTGGATAGCTAGTTTGGGGGATATTAGAGCTAACCTCCAGCAATATATTCAATGGAGAGAAAATGAAGAATGGAAGAGCATTTAAGGAGAACCCTCTTTGAGCACAGCTCAGGCATCATGGCAGAAACTTTGAAGACCTTGAGAGTGGAGGAAGAGGGTTACATGATCACCACATGGGCTGAGAATGGGAGCAAGGAACAAGGGATGACCACCAACTCTGAAGAATCTGATAAAGTGCAGCAACTATTACAGTATGAAGACATTTGCAGACTTCCAAAGGGCTACCTCCCAGAGATTCAGGACCATTCTATTATACTGCAAGAAGGAGCCATCATTCCCAACATACGGCCTTACAAGTACCCATACTTTCAGAAAAATGAAATTGGAAAATTAGTGGGGGAAATGTTGTTAGCGGGCATTATTAGGCCCAGGACAAGCCTTTACTCAAGTCCAATTATTTTGGTGAGGAAGAAGGATGGGAATGGCGCTTTTGCATGGATTACAAGGCCTTAAACAAAGTCACCATTCCGGACAAGTTTCCGATTCCAGTCATAGATGAACTTTTGGATGAGCTGGGAGGAGCCCAGTTTTTTCAAAGCTGGACTTGAAATCAGGGTATCATCAGATACACATGAAGGAATCAGACGTCGAGAAGACTGCCTTTGGAACACGAGGGTCATTATGAGTTTCTAGTGATGCCATTTAGGCTCACTAATGCTCCTTCAACTTTTCAAGCCTTCATGAACACGGTTCTAAAGCCATTTTTGAGACAATTCATCTTGGTGTTTTTTGATGACATACTTATTTATAGCAAATCAGAGGAAGAACATTGGGAGCATTTACAGAAGGTGATGGAATTGCTGGAAAAATAATATTGTCATCAACAAAAAAAATGTTCTTCTGGCAGAAGGAAATCGAGTATTGGGAGCACTTAATATCTAGTGAAGGGGTAAAGGTTGATCCACAGAAGATTGAAGCAATGTTAGCCTGGCCAATCCTTAAAGACTTAAAGGGTTTACGAGGGTTCTTGGGCATCACTAGCTATCATAGTCATTTTGTGGGGAATTATGGAAGAATAGCTTGGCCACTTACACAATTGCTCGAAAAAGATAATTTTCAGGGGGTGGAAGCTCAATTGGCCTTTGAGAAATTAAAGAAGGTAATGATGACATTACCAGTTTAGCTATTCCAAATTTTGAAAAGACTTTTGTAATAGAGACGGATGCTTCTGGAAGGGAATTGGGGCTGTTTTAATGCAAGAGGGAAAACAATTGCATACATGAGTCCGAAGTTATCAGACATGGCTCAACAAAAATCTATTTATGAGAGGAACTCATAGCGTTGTAATGACTGTCAAAATGGAGATATTATCTGTTAAGTAGGAAATTCATTATTCATTCTAACCAAAAGAGTTTGAAGCACCTAGTGGATCAACAGTTGATGGGTGAAGGCAACAGAAATGGATAACAAAGCTGTTGGGTTTTGATTTTGAAATAAGGTACAAAGAAAGGAAGGAAAATGGAGTCGCTGATGCTCTTTCCAGGCACCTCAATTTTAAGGCTATTTCTTCCGTGACCTTTCAAGAGTGGGAAGGATTAGAGGAAGAGGTGTAGGTAGATGAGTGTTTAAAAAAGATCATCCAAGGGCTGATTGGAGGAGCAAAATAACCAAAGGGTATAAGCTAAGAAAGGGGAGATTATTTTATAAGGGAAGAATTGTTATTCCCAAAAACCCTCCTAGGATTCAGATAATTTTGCAAGAGTTTCATGACTTCGTTCTAGGAGGTCATTCAAGTTTTCTTAGAACTTATAAGAGAATTTAGGGCTGGTTTGGTGGGAGGGTATGAGACAAACTATACAAAGATACATTCAGTAGTGTGAAATGTGCAGAAGAAATAAGTATCTTAAATTGTCTCCGGAGGCTTCTTCAGCCTTTGCCTATTCCCTCAAGAGTTTGGGAGGATATTCAATGGATTTCATTGAAGGGTTGCCAAAATCCCATGGGCTTGGATACAATCTTAGTGGTGGTAGATAGCTTTTCAAGTATGTCCACTTCTTGGGCTGAACCATCCATATCCTGCAAAAATGGTGGCTGACATTTTTATCAAGGAGGTAGTAAGGTTGCATGGGTTTCCTACATCCATTGTCACGGAGACAAGGTTTTCATGAGTAATTTCTGGTCATAACTATTTATGCAAGCGGGACAAAACTAAAGTTCAGTCAGCATTCCACCTACAAATGGATGGTAAACTGAAGTGGTGAACGGTGTTTAGAGACCTATCTCAGGTATTTTGCTTGGGCCAAACCAAAATAGTGGAGTAAGTGGCTTCCTTGGGCCGAATTATGGTTCAATACTACCTATCATTCTACTACTCATTCTTCACCATCAAAATTCTTTATGGAAGGAACCCCCTACTCTTATTAAGGGGAAATGCTGCCTTCAGGTAGAAGATGTGAACCAACTTCTTGCTAAAGGAATTCTATCATTGAAGAGCTGAAGTGGTACTTAAACAAAGCCCAAGAAAGGATGAAAACCTAGGCAGATAAAAAAGGCGAGAAGTTGAATTTGAGATAGGGGAAAAGATTTTTCTAAAGATCCAGCCTTATAGGATGAAGTCCCTTGCTAAACGTATCAACCAAAAACTTAGCCCCAAGTACTATGGCCCTTTTGAGATAGTGGATCGAGTGGGAAAGGTGGCTTATAGACTATTGCTACCCTCTGATTCTTTGGTGCATCCTTTCATGCCTCTTTGCTTAAAAAGTGTTTGGCACCTAAAACTAAGTGCCAACCTTTACCAAAGGAACTCATTGAAGGGTGGGAGCTTTAGGTGCAACCGGAAGCTGTGCTAGCTACCCAAATGAACAAACAAGGGGAAGAGGAGGTGCTGATTCGTTGGCTGCATCTTCTAGATTTTGAAAGGCTGGGAATTAGCTACTGATATCAAGTTGAATTTTCTAGAATTCTACCTTCAGGACAAGGTGGTAGTTCAAGAAGGGGAATTGTTAGAGACAAATTTACTGAACCAATAAAAGTTTATAAGAGAAGAAAATAAAGGGGTAGGTTGGGGATTGAAATGATGGCTGACTCTAGCATTAGAGAGGATCATGTGGGCCCTCGTATATATTTGAGGCCTAACGGTTTTTGGGAGGAAAAATGTAAGGTGAGACACACGTGGGTTTGTGGTGGGGAAGGGGTATAATTCTCATTAAGGTCATTATAGGAGGTAAGAATTCAATTAGTATTAGGTTGGGAGTGTGAGCACTATAGAGCTCAAGATATCTTTATCTTTCTCTCATTATCAATGAAATATATTCAGACTTCATTCTGCTTTGTGCTTTCATTGTCTGTGTGTGTGTGCGTCTATTAATTTTTTCCATTTTCAGGGCTCAAATTTGGGATCCTTTGGTTAAAGGACCAATGTATCTACCACTTTGAACAATTTTACATTGGTTGGTTGAATTATCATGTACTTCTTAGGTTTCATTTGGTTTAGATTTTGGTAAAATTACTTTTGAAATAATTGATGTTCAATGAATTGATTTTAAAAGAATTCATTTTGACAGAATTGATTTATGTTTAGGAAATATGTTAAAAAAATAAGTTTAGAAGAATTGATATGAGATGAAAAAATAAAAGCTAATGGAACTGTTTGGAATTGTTTTTGTTTTTGTGTTTTTAAAAGTAGTTTTAAAAAATGAATTTTAAAAAGTAAGAGAATAAAAATTCAGTTTGATAACATTTTTTTGAAAGTTTTTAAAGAATGTAAAACAAAACCTATCTATTTGGATAGCTATTTTTTAAAAATAAGTTTTGAAAGTATTACAATAAGCATTAGAGTATGAAAAAGACACAATAATTATCACACATTGAAACTAGTAGAAGCTACCATGTGTCCACTCAATACTAGAGAGACGGATGAGATTGGTTTCACATGAGTATTGGAATATTTTTTGGGAAAAATGTAAAATTGGTTTCATATGAGGTTCAAGCCCGTACCAATCAATAAGACATTTTAATTACAAAACTCCATCATGCTGCTACTTGGTTTTGAAAACAACTTTTACTTATTTTCTAACTTTAGCTTTTAAAACACAAAAACAATTTTCTGGTATTTAAAACCAATTTGAAAAAAATAACATACCAAACAAGTTTTCCTAACTTTTTTATTTTAAAAACTAAAAACTATTTTTTAAAATACTTTCCATATAGACCCAATATTTTTCACTTCCAATGGAATCAATTCTTATAAAAGTGAGTCAGTTTTATCAAAAGTAAAAATGCAAAATAAACACACATTCACTTTTTCTCAACTGAATTTTTTTGAACGCAATGCTGAAAATGTTTGTAACTAAACATGCTGTAAGTGCTTGGATTGTATCATTGTTGCTTATTTTGTTAATTCTTATAATTTCTCTGTAGTTGAAGGATTGGAAAGGCAAAGAATTTTAGTTAATATATTGAGATCTCTTCAAGATTTACATTTTCGTTGCCTTCATATAAATCTCTTATTGCATTTGTGCTATCTTATCCGATTCAAAATCACGTGCTTTGAGCTTAATTTGTACAAGCTTTCCATGTTTTAATAAATGCTGCAGGACAACCCCACTGTTTTACTTTTACAATATTCACCAAAAGAAATAAATTTTAAGAAAGGAAACGTAAAATGGGGTGAACTTCAGCATGATTCTTTGATACTGGAAATATGATGAATGCCTTATTGCTGTTGTTAGAGAAGGATAGATTAATTGAGAATTATTTGATGAAAATTGCTTGAGGTTTTTTCTTTCTTTTTTTTTTTTTGCACTCAGCTAGCCTTATATACAATTAGAAATACAACCAAGAAATTATTTACACCAACATATTGCTAGTACCCATGTTCATGAACTTAAATAGAGATGCATGAACTAGATACTATTAGTATCTATTCCTACTTTCAGCACTCCCCTAAAGTAGATATTAAGGGTCTTTTGATTTGAGTTTCTAGTTTTCAGTTTTCATTTTTAGTTTTCCAATTTTTCAGAATTTGTGAAGGAAAAACTGAAAATTTTGAAAATTACAAATTCCAGTTTCAGAATTTTCAGTTTTTCCTTTATAAATTCTGAAAAAAAAACTGAAAATAAAACTGAAAACTAGAAATTCAAACCAAACAAGAATATATCAAGCTCGTAACCAATAAGATGAATGCAAGGTGTCCTTTATGGGGGCGGTTTCTTATGTGGTGATTGGTAAGTTTGTAACCTCATGGTGATTAAATCTCATCCATTAAATATCAAATTCAACGTAAATAAAAATGTTTAATAAGCAATTAAATTTTAATTCTAGTTTTAATTTTTCCATTCTACCCTTCTTCTATTCCACTCCTTCCCTCCTTTACAAATTGGTTTCTCACTCTTATCACCTTCCTCCCTCACCAAGATTAGATCTGGCCTCCAAATAAAAAATCGGCACCAATGTCATAGTGTCAAACCCGACCAGGGAATGTGACTCACATGAGGAATCTCATTCCCACGTAAGTCTCGTGACTTTTGAGTCTCTCTATGTGCATAAAATAATATACTTTTTATTCTTAAATCATGGTTTCATCTAAATCTCTATTTAAACTTTATATTTGAAATACTTGATATATGAAGCTCTAATAACATATTAATCATATTCTGAAAATCAATTTAACTTATGAGCTGAATCATAATTTCATCCTAGCTTATATGTATCTTTAATCAAACTTTACAATTTCAATGCATATTTGTAAATTGAAAACATATACATGATTGTTCAAACACTGAAATTAAATACATAATCTGAAAATCTATGCATGGCTCGAATCCTACCTACATCTCCTGGAGCACTATACTCTAACAAGACTCTAAACTAAGTCTTACTTCAAAGTAAGACTCACCACTGAAAACAATCTGTCCAAATAGGAGGCTGAGTATATTGACCTGCAACTATGAGGAGGAATGAAGAAGGGTGAGTCAAGAGAGTCATGAGTGAGCTCTCACTCATCACCCATATGGGACATCCAAGGATATATAATGCAATATACATGCAACGATCATAAACCATTTGATAGTTATGTGCATATCTATATAGAAAGATATCTCTATATTTATGAATTCGTAGAAAACCATCTCTAAATTCTTACTTTATCGAGAAATCATTTTATGTACATATACATCACAACTCTTAAATCAATTATTCTCTGAAAGGCATCAATACTCTCTGAAACATAAATAGTAGTACTCTAATAGAGAAACAGGAATCTCTACTCTATGGTTCTCCAAGAATCGAAATGCTCTACTCTATGATCTATCAAGGATCTAATTTCGACACCTAAATAAGTTTCATTCTATGCTGCATGAGATTGTCCTCTCAGGAGAATTTGGTACCAAAGTTAACGATTAGGGTTTAGCGTTAACTCACTGTCTATTTCTCTTTAGCTACTGTCTAGTCTAGATTATAAATTAATCATTTCTTTAAAACTTTGCTCTAGACTTTTTTCTGGGTTCAAAACTCTATCATATAATAACTCTATTCTTAAAATCATAAGATCTCTAATATACATAAAACCATTTAAATCTGAAAATTTTGAAACTCTGAAGCTGTGGACTCATATAACTCTAACAATCTGTCTTTAGCATAATTGTGACTATGAAATCATGCCCAAGGGATCACCTGCTTGTAGGCATTCCAATTTCAAGCCTACGGAATATGTATCTGGAGTTACGAATCATACTGAATTCCATACTTTTGAGTATGGTAAAAACTGAATTTCTAAAATCTCTTTCTGCCAACCTTTTTCATAACTCAATAACTCTAATATCATACTTGGAAATGGAAACATTTATAATCATAAAAGCTTGACATTATAATAGCATCTCTATTCATGAAATTAAGTCATACTCTATTTGACATTCTTGCCAAAATATCTTAACTAATACTCTAAAATCATATTTGAAATCCCAAGTCTTGAAGTATAAAGATATCATAACCCTTTCAAATATGTTTAACAACAGGCAGCTTATTGAATCATATATTCTTGCAATAAATCTCTTAAGAGTTGCATAGAAAACATTTCCATAACATGCAATCTATCAATCATGGTCCTATGATTTTCTAAAATACATTTTCATGCTAAAGTTAAGAGATTCAAAACTCTTTCAAACTGGACATGTTTACAAAATCACATTTGTATCATATCTCTACTTTTAAATTCATCTCCATACATATCTTCATTTCTAATTTCATGCTTAATAATCATCATGCATAAAACATACTTATAATGACTGAAAATAAGGTCATGAATTTGAACCCACTCACTTGGAGAGGGAACAAAAAGAAAAACTCCAGGAGAACTTCTGGAGGAGGGATGGAACCAATGTCTATCATTTCAACCATTAAACTCATGAATACTCCATGGGTCTCTCTAGATTACCCTAATCAAAACTCTAATAACATTGGGGAGCACCCTACTTGACAACAATAGAAGAAATAACAACAATCCATAACATGGGGAGAAATTTGGTTTTGCTTCTGGAAGGGAAGAAGCCGAGTTGGGGTATATATATAGCTCATTTATCAAAACTGCGTTGTTTTGTACGTGTTGACATCAGATACGTTCGTGCAACGAGGTTCCTGCCTTGCCTGCTCACTATAGCTAGCATAACTCGCTACAACAGGTTCTGGAGAATTTAGCAACAACACACTCACATATGTAAAGTTAAATAATTTATTTTACTTTTCATTAATTTTAAAACATAAATGTAAATAAGGAAATACCCTCCATTTGAATTCAAATAAAATATCAAAAAACTTAAAACCCCAACCAATCAAAAATCCAAATTTTGGATTTTAGTTCAAATCAGGAAGTTTTAGAGATTTTCTAAACTTGTGGACTAAAAACGAAACGTTTAAGGGTTTCGTAAAATTCATTAAAAATCACTCTTCAACTTATTTTCTCTCTAGAAACAATTACCGAGACTTTTAATCCCAAGAATATGACTTTAACATATAGCCCTCCAAGGAGGTGTAGGTCCAGACTTAGTGAAGTTTAGGACCGACGAGTCCTGGGACCTTGAGGTCGTACAAAACTTGTCTCCTGAAACTGTATACCCGAGTATTACATATAGGTGGTGAGTGGCAATACCCAAGGAGAGGATGAGACTAGAGGCTGAGGTGCGACGGTTGGAAGCTCCATGACAGCAAAATTTGTCAAAACAAGGAGAAAGAAGATTGCCCGAGAAGGCAGGGCTAAAGGAATATGCCATGGATGTTCTAATGGATCTGCTATTGATCGTTATTTTTTAAGAGAACAACCGTGAATGGATCTTTGAAATATGTGATTTATTTTAAATTATTTATCAATCTTTTTAATTCAATTTTTGGGTGCTGGAAAAGAGTTTTGATGATGTTGTGGTAAGGACATCTATATGCCACTTTAGAAGATCAGATTACTCATCTATGAGTTTGTTGAAAAAGAAAACAATCATTATATCTTAAAAGATCCCTCAAGTCTCATGGTTGAGTTCACAATTGAAATTTTCGCCTAATTATCTGATAAGTAGGGGTAGTAAAATGGGTTGAACCACTCTTGGCTTGTCAATCTAGCTTTTGACAAGGCGAGTTGGCATTTTCAACCCAAATAATTATGTTGGTCAAACCCCCTATATCATTTTATGGCCAACTTGAGGAGGGCGGGTCGGGATATAGCAAAAGAGGTTCACCAACCCTCCATTTTTGATAGAGCATGTTGACATTTTTCAACCCAAATAACCAAAATGGATCAACTAGCCCAGCCCGTTTTATAACCAACCCACGACCCATTTGCCATCCCGTCTGATAAGTCTAAAATAGAGCTGTTAAATTGTGCACTAAAACCGAACTCTAAGTTTAGATCCGCCAATGCATCCCAAGAGGTCCAATGTTGGCTGCCATTTGAGCTAGTAGTATCTTCCTTTGTGACCTCATCCTCTCCCAATAAGAAACAAATCGAACCTTTTGCTACCTATCTTGTTCAAACTGACGTTGGTGAGGTTTGGATTATCTCATGGTGATTTCGATTAGGGAAAGCTTCTGCGAGTGATTGTTGTTGAACATGAGTCTACAAGTTTAACAGGATAGGGAAAGAGGAAGGGATAAAAGAGAAGATAAATTGTAAAGTTAAGGGCAAGAATGACATTTTGTTCTTAGTCACCACATGGTAGCACTTTATTTCTATCCTGAAAGAAAATATGAAGATCCTGGAGACACAAAGTTGTTTAGTTGTGGAGATAGGTACAAAATAAAGAATTTTTTTTTATCCCAAGACACAAAGGGTATGTTTGTGAATTGAGATTTTAGAGGGGAGGTGAGGGGAAGGAAGAGTTTGTAGTATAACTTTACACTACAAGCCATTCCTTCCCTTTCCTCCTCCAAAATCCTAACTCGTAAACATACCCAAAATAAAGAAAATTTTTGTACCTCTAAAATGGGAGCATAGTGGAGATAAGACATGGAGACAAAAATTTAATATCTAATTTTTTCTTCCAATAATATTCCTATATATATTTGATATTTTCCTCTTTATCCTCACAATCATGGATGGTCCAGTTGGCTTGTTGCCGATAGTGATAGTCCAGGAGTAGTCAACCGCGATCCGATGGCTAACGGTGGTTTGGGGTGGCCCGACAATGATTTGGCGATGGGGCAAGGGTAAATAATAATGTCTTTATCTTGTATTTTTTGTCTTGTTCTCATGTTTTCAAACACGATATAGATATAGTGTTTTTCATGTCTCTATCTCTATTGTCTTTATTGTCTCTCTCCATTGTCCTAAGATAGAAGCCAAAAACTACCTTATGGATCAAGTAAAAGTATTTGTTAGTTGGGTTTTTCTATGGCAAACTTGATAAAGTGTGCATTTGAATTAACCTTTTTTTTTTTAGGAAAAAAAACACTTTTATTTTAAACAAAAGGTGCTTGTATACCACACACCACTACACTTTTGAATTCATTTAGCCACATTTATTAAATGTAGCTAAATGCCTAGTGTGTGACATACCACACTTGGAATATCTAACCTTGGCATGTTAGTTGATCGTTTGCAAACAGATTTAGTAAAACGTTGGAAAGAGCTTTCTCTTGAACAAAATAACAATCAATTTTAATAAGGTAAATTACACTAATCTGCTATGAAATTTGGTAAAATTTACTTTAATTTCTATCTATTTATACGTTTAGGTGACATTAACCTCTCCATCTTGATGCATTGTTTATTATACAATAGAAGAGAAGATAGTGTAATAATTTTACAAACTCAATAAAGGTTAATATAATGATTTCTCAAATTTAGGAACTTTCAGTAAATTTTACAAATAGAGAGAAGTTAATTTCATCAAACTTTGTGAGAGATCATTGTAGTTTATCCATTTTAATATGTTTTGTTTCTCACATGAGAATAGTAACTGCGTGATTATCACGTAAAATTTGGTGAATTTCGTTATGATTCTCTCTTGATATTGGAAATGAGATGAATGTCCTATTGCTGTTGTTAGAATTTTGAATGCTCATATATGCATTTTGCATGACTTACTTGATGAAAATTGTTTGAGCTGCTTCGGCACTTAGCAAGCCTTATATGCAATCAGAAATACAATTAAGATTCAAGAAGTTATTTACATTTAAAATAAATAGATAGACTGTAACTACTAATTTGCATGAATCTATAGATATATAAATCATTCCAACGGAACGTAAAGCTAACTTCAAATATCTAATTAGATAGGCCTTTAATGCTGTGAATCCTCAATTTTTATAGCTAATTTTCGGTTGTGAATTTAAATATGAACGTTGGTCAGTGTATAGAGAAGGACCGGTTTTGTGAGATATTTCATATTTGGTTGATTTTGATAGTTTTTCGGAGCTAAGATTTATTCATGATTTTTGAGAATCACAGTGTCGTACTGGTCTTGAATTCTCTTTGAAGCTTATTTTTTAGATTAACATGCAGGAAAGAAAAGGCATAAGACAAAGACAAGACTTATTCGTGTTTGAATCAAGTGATTTGACATTTGTTCCACACTACTTCCACTTCAGATTTTGGGTTTAAATCTTGTAGATGGAAATAAATTAGTATTAGAAGAGCTTTAGTCGTGTTAATAGAGTTTTACTCACATAAAGAATAGGTTTTGATTGAATTAAATTAGATGAAATCTAGTTTAGTCAAAAGAATGGATATCAGGTAGATATTCTGTTTCACTAAGTCACAAGAAGCAGCGGGTAAATACTCCGATTCTGGAAAACACTAGCATGAATAAGACATGAGGGTTGAGTTGATAAGAAAGTGATTTAATTAAGAATAAATAATCTTTTTTATCCTAAATTTTTTAATTTGATTTCAATTTTATCCAAATAAAATTGTGCATATTAATTTAGTTTTAATATTTTAATTTCAACATCAATTTAGTCATGTTGTTGAAATTTTACTTGGACTTAATAACTAAATTGAAATTGAAATAAAAAAATGTTTGATCTAAAATAATGTCTAAATTTAAAATCCAAGAACTAAATTGATGTCAAAAATTTTATTAGAATAAAATTAATGTGAAATTAAAAATTTTAAAATTAAATATTGTTTACGAGTAACTTCCGTGAAGAGATAGACCTCTAATGGAAAGGATTTATTTCGTTGAATTTTTGGTTTGAAATACTATGGTGCAAATCTTGAAAGAAGCATCTTATGATGTGGAAACTTAAAACTCTTGAGATGACATATACAACGAATAAGAAAACACGGAGCCAAGAAAGACCATGCTTAGTTTTTTAGAGCTAATTTAAATAAATACATACATTATTGGCCAAGAATATGTCAATTGTCGAACTCCTCCCCTTGGCTTGTTCTTCTTTTGAAAACTACCCTTTCTTGAAATTGGTTACGTGAAACAACAGAGCTCGCAGTACTTCAATAATGGAGGTCAAGTGGAGATAATTTTTTAGATTGGTTGGTTGGCCAGCTAATTAGAAGTTAATATATCCTTACCCTTGTGTGTTTTAATTTGAAAAAAAAATAGAAAGAAAATTTTTAGAAACAAGCTTCATCGCGTATAATTTTATATATAGAATTTATCCATGAATTCCCCACCACCCCCCAAAAAAAATTTACTCACAAACCAAACATACCATTGAGGTTTACGTCAATGTTATATGTTGTGGACATCTAATGTCAAGGCATATATCCACAAATAATTATATATGAATTAAGGACCGAAAACAATCAAGAAATGTATGGTTTGCTTTTTATAGTTAACAATGATTTATCAAATTACAATTTTTATTAAGTTTAAGTATATTTTTAAGTCCTTCAAAATATGATAAATTTTGGTTTAGTCCCTACATATATATTTTTGGTCTCCGTTCATTTTATTTTTATTTTGGTTTTGGTTTCTATTATTTTAAATTTTGATCTTTACAGATATTTAATACATATATTTAGTGGTCATGAATATTAAAAATTTTGGATTTTATCTTCATGAACATTTTAAAATATCCTTTTGTTTCTTATAAATATCATCGCTCAATAACTGAGTTTATGCCGTAGGGATTAAAAGTTTAAAACCAATTTTTTTTTCTAAAAAATTAATCAAACAAAAAAAAATAGAACTAAAATCAAAATTCACTATAATTATAGAGAATAAGAATATAGTTATGTAATTTTATTAGTATTTGTAAATCACAATCATTAATATCTAATTAAGCCGAAGTCATTTAAAATTTATTCATTCTAGCGGTAGGTTTGGTTTGAGTATAAAAATAAGGGTAAAAATTACTTGGAGGAGTTTCATATATTATTTTATATATAAAATTTATTCATGTAATTTTTATCATTGTTTTTTCCCTTAACCAAACACACCATGAGAGACAAAAATATATATTATCAACATAAATAAATAATAAAAAGTTCATGTAGTCAATGATGACACCTCATCGTTATAATTTTTACGAACAGCACGATAATCAACCATTAATTCATCTCATAAAAATAATAAAGTATTGATTCATTTATCGTGGGATAAGATGATGCCAAATTTTAGTTTTAATAATAAATCCAAAAGTGGTTTGGGTCTCTATAATTTTTGCATTGGATAAGTTTATTTTTAAAAATATTGGCACCCTAATTAACCTTTTAAAATCTAGACAATTTGGTTCTTTCAAATTATTCTATTAAATGGTACAACATAGTCTGTTAACTTGTTGATGAGACAACGTTATCCTTAATCCCACCGTCTCAATTACTGTTGTTATTAAAACAACATTTTTTAGATTTAAAGTACATTTACATTAAAATCATTTAAGGCATGCAAATTGAACACAAGTTCTTATGACATATGATCCGACTACGTAACCACGTATACATGCTCCATTTAGCAGTGCAAAATCATCTTGATTAATCCAATTATTAAGGCATGCATTATTTAGTTTACATGTTATGTTTTAAAATCTTAAACCAGCTGATAAGCATATCATTATGTTGGTTTCTCAAATGAAGCTCATGAAAAAGCTTCACCCATGAATTCCCCATGTGTGTCAATCATCATGGGACATGTATATTCAATGGGGCCCATTGAAATATAGTTATCAACTTTTTTGTGGGCCCCATGACCTCTAATACTACTTGTTAGATCAAGTGTTTACTAGTATGCTAAACACTATAATTATTAGTAAAAACACAACCTTATTCAATGAGGTATTCAAACAATCACTCCTGTGTTGGGTATTTAAACCCATGACTTGCTCTAATACTACTTGTTGAATTAAGTACTTACTAATAGGTCAAAAACTATAGTTATTAGCAAGAGTATAACCTTATTTCTTTTAAGTTTTTTCATATTCGCATCCAGTTTTAGGGCTATATTCATTACAAGTGCTATGAGCTGTGTTAACCCATCGAATTCTAAAAGTTGCGCTAACAAATTAAGCCATATGTTATTAATATAAAAGCTAACCTTTAGCTCCCTCTCTAATCACACCAAAAACTAGTCACATGTCATGCATTCAATTGTCCAACACAAAACTTCATGAAACCTTTTTTCTCATCTTCACCAAAGTATGCAGTACATACCATTATTAAATGATAGATATTTAAAACATATATGAGTTGTTATATGGACTCACAATATTTAAGATAATTGTCGACATACTCACATTTATAATTGAATAAAATATTAAACTTAAACTAAATGAATCCACATTACATTCATGGATATATGAGTATGTATGTTCCAAATACTGTAAGTATAAATAATATTTCTCGTAATATAATATTTGAATGGAGCACAAATTTTGCTCGAAGCGTAGTTGGAAATTTTGTCTGGAAGGTGTCAACACAGGAAAGGGTAGGTTGATGGTGCTTCGCCGCTTGAATCTTCATCTGCTACAAGCCAGAAAATGTCACGTTCAGACTTCCGAGCAGGCGTGACGGCGTTTTCAAGGACAATGTCTGGCAGCGACAGTCCTTACTTAGTACTCCTTTTCACTCCCTCGTTGCTTGTTGGACTCAACTGTTGCTGTGCACCATAGTTTCATGGGCCTATATGGGACCCATCCAAGTCCAATCCAAAGTTGGATGCACATGCACGTTGATGACGGTTAAAAATTAGTTTTTTTTTCTCGATAAAAAGAATAGTTTTTTTTTTAAAATTTTTTTTTCATAAGAAGTCTATTCGAAGTAATTTAATATGTCTAAAAGGATATAAATGAAATCATCTATAATATTTATTTTTGAATTTTTTAATTATAAATAAACCGGTTATTTTGGAATCAATATTCAATATAAATATGGATAGTTTCATGTCCTTTTAATAATTTATTATTTGGAATTAATTTTTTTTACACAATTTAAATAAATTATTCATAAATATTTCAAAATAATAATAATAAAAAAAAGTAAACTTACTATATTCTTATTCAAATTCAAAAGGTTTAATAAATTAATTATATCATACTCGTAACTCATTAATTAATAATAATAACTTTTCTTTCTCAATTTTAAAAAATAATAATTTAATTTCGAAGAAACTTCTTGAAAATAGTAGCCTAGGAAGAAGGCAAAAAAAAGAAAAAGAAAAAAAATAGAGCCGTGAGGCTTTTGGCAAAATGAAAAATCAACAATTACGACTATCGTATCTACTCGAAGAAAATAAAAAGCGACAAGGACCGGGGCAATTTGCCCTTTCTGATGTTGACATGCTCTGCCGCGAGTGCAAATATACTTTCTATAATGAATGAAGAGAGAGTGCGGTTGAGTTAAGGTGCCCACACACACCGAAACTTAACTGAAGAGATAGTGATGGAATCCAAAGCATCTTTGAGCCTTGCTTTTATGCTAACGCAGCTTTTGATTCTGAACTCGGCTGTGGGAGTACTCAGTGCTGATAAGTTCAGCAGGCATGACTTCCCTCATGATTTTGTCTTTGGTTCTGGCACCTCTGCTTACCAGGTACGCCCGGCCCCTCTTTAATTTCTTCATTCTCCAATCAAATCATTCCAATATATTGTGTAATGATGAATTTGATATGATTATTTTTGTTATATATGTTATTGTTATTATATTATATTATATACGTATATGAATTTATGTGGTTATATATTAATAGGTGGAGGGAGCTGCTTTTGAAGATGGAAGGACTCCCAGTGTCTGGGATGCCTATGCACATGCTGGTTGGTATTCTTTTCCTGCCATCTTTCGCTACGAGAAATGTTGTTTGTGTATACTTCACCTCTGGTATAGGGTATTGATCAACCTATCACCCTTGAATTCTATATGGGTCTCATATAAAGTAAAAAAAAATTTGTCCTTCACTTTTGGATCTAAGGAGGTGTTAATAAACACCTCATTTCTATATAACTGAACAAATAACAATAGTCTTTTGTTATCATCTCTTTAAGTTATTATATTTATATTCATTTCGTTCTTAAATAATTATTCAATTATAAATATTCATTTAAATTAAGAAAATGATTAGTAAAACATCAATGTTAGTGTAAGTTAGAAATAGTTTATTAATTGTCCTTATTTTTTTTCAATACTTAAACTTTCTCTCTCCTCCTTTTTAAAGTCAATAGTATTTAATAAAGATATTATTGATAAAAAATAATCAATATTATTTAAACTTTTGAAATAGAAAATTATTTCTAGGCAAAATAAATTTTAAAATAGAAAATTATTTAAGGAGAGAGGAAATACTAATTTAACATTGGACACTATATCAAATTACTTATCATTTATAATTGGATAAAGTGTGTATCTTATTTAACTAGGACCCACATCCTATTTAACTTAGAAGTGATGCATACACCTCATTTTTCTATCTCCTTTTGCCATGTAGATTTTGATAATTTTGGAGGCTTGCTTTGAACACCTTTGATTTATCAAATATGCTAGCAAGTTGTGGAAAGAGATGGTCTCTCTTCCTCTACAATGCTTGCCAGTTGTTATATTTCACTTATATATTTTTTTTCATTTTGCTGTTTGTATAGTACATTGAGAAAAATTTTCATTTTCAGCAAGCAGTTCTAAAGAAAAAAAAATTGGATAGACATAATTTTTATTAGAGTGACGCTCATTAGGGAATTAAGAGTGATTTTTTTAATTAAGAAATAAGATTTTTAAAATTTTAAGACATTAAAAAATTTAAACTTAAAAGATTTTTCTCTCTTTCCAGAGCAAACCTTTTTTCCTCCTCCACGTATCACTATCACCGACATTATTCATTTGGTATGGGTCCTACCACTTTTTACATTTATTGGGCTTATGGACATTTATTAAGGAATTAATGCTTTTTGAATGAGGAATTTATATTTTTAAAATATCATTCATTATGTATTTCTTTTATTTTAATATGAAAAGTTCCTTCTAGATTTATTTATCTTTTAAAATTTATTATATAAGTATTTAAACAAGTTATGAAATAATTTTTCAGTGAGCAAAAGTAATTTTAATTATTTGATTGAAGTGTCTTTTTATTAAAATACTTAACATATCAATACCAAAATAAAATACTTAAAATATCATTTTTAGTCTCTACCAAAAAAAAAGAAAACATTTTCAGTACTTTATTACCTTTTATCTAACTTACTAATGTTAAGAATAAAGTTGTAAAATAATTACCACATCATTAATCTTCAAAAAATACAAACAAAAGTAAATAGAAGAAATAACACCTAACAGGGTATGTGCAATTATATGTACTGTACTGTTTAATTATGCACTCAACTCATGCTGTCATTTTTCATTAACAGGGTATGAGCATGGAGAAAATGGAGATGTAGCCTGTGATGGATACCACAAATATAAGGTGAATAATACACTTCCCTTCAATTTATTTTCGTTTGCCTAATAATTCATTGCTTGTGGTTCACCTGTTTGAGGAAAATTGAAATGATTGAGGCATAAGAAGCAATACAAGCTATAGTCACTGCTAGAAACTGTTGAAGTGGAAATATGACAAGTTTAATGAAGTTTAACAAATTTAACTGTTTCCCCGGAAATATGTAATGCAGGAAGATGTGCAGCTCATGGTGGAAACAGGTCTTGAGGCCTATAGATTTTCCATTTCTTGGTCAAGATTGATACCAAGTATAATACTAAACTCACACTTGTGTACATAATGAGAAAATGTAGAAATTAATATTGATGAATTGTTATGTTCTTTAGTTCTTTATTCTTCATTATTAAACCCTTTCTTAATACATTTGAAAATGCTCTTCTTTCTCCTCAGATGGTAGAGGACCCGTCAATCCCAAAGGATTGGAGTACTACAACAATCTCATCAATGAACTCATTAGCAATGGTTTGATATGCTGAGTTCCTTCATTTGCAGAATAAAGCAGAGAAGAAAAACTTGCAATCAATTATGCTTTTTCAACTGATATAGTCCACTCTTGTGCCTTGAGCAGGAATTCAACCACATGTCACACTGCACAACTTTGATTTTCCACAAGTACTTGAAGATGAATATGGAGGATGGGTCAGTCGTAAAATCATGTACTTTCTTTATCTCTTGCACTACAATGTTGTTAACATTAATTCATCAAAGTTATATTTTCATGAATTACTTTCCATACAACAAGCTTCTACTCCCTTAAATGCATTGGAACCATAAAAAATGATCCTTGATGTTGAAATAATTAAGGATTCACATCCCTTAATTAAATCACTATGTAATTATCTTGCTATTGGTTCTTCGGTTACTGTTTTCAGTCACAATATGCATTCTAGGGAGTTACTAAGATATATATTCTTGCTGTTGTGTAAGTTGCAAATAACCAAAAGGCTTTAGAAGATTTTACGATCATTTCGATCCTGTTGTTCTTTTTTCATTTGTTATTGTTATCCTCATCTTGCTTCTTCATATGATTCTTGGCCTACCATAGACATAGTCTAGAAATATTAATCGACAAGATACTACTTGGATGTGAATGCAGAAGAGACTTCACGGACTATGCAGATGTGTGTTTTAGAGAGTTTGGTGACAGAGTCAAATATTGGATGACTGTGAACGAGCCCAATGTGTTCTCCATAGGTGGTTATGATCAGGGAAACTGCCCACCTCATCATTGTTCTCCCCATTTTGTGTTAACAAAAGCACCAAGGGCAACTCAACTTATGAGCCCTACTTGGCACTTCATCATATTTTGTTAGCACATTCCTCAGCTGTAAGACTGTATAGGAGAAAATATAAGGTATAATACCAAACCTTTTTCCATACTATGTATTTTGCTTTTGGATTTGTTTGCATTTATTATATACTGTTCATTACTACTTTCTCTGTGTTTAAATGACAACAACTTCAAATAATATACAATATATAATCCCTATATGGTTCTCAATCTTTTTATATTGGATTCTAATCTCCTTCTTCATAAGGCAACTTTGTTAGCAAAGAATATTCATGATTCCATGGACACTTAACTGAAATTGCAGGAAAAGCAGCATGGATTTGTTGGTATCTCAGTCTACACATTTGGGATTTTCCCTAGTACAAATACAGAAAAAGACAGGATTGCCTCTCAAAGATACCGTGATTTTTCTATTGGTTGGTAAGTTGCAGACCCTACAACTAGTTGGTTTTACTTCTCTCCCTTGGTCTTAAAACTTGTGAATATATATGAGTGGATGACTGACGTTTTCATTTATGTTTAATCTTTTGCTATTCTCAATTCCTTGTAGGCCTGGAACTTGCATTCTTTCATTGGACATACTAATAATTTTGGAGCATTGTTATTTTAACACCCACTCCATTATCATTGAATATGATGGATTGATAGAAAAGTGAGCTACATCACATTCAATAATGATGGAGTGAATGTTCCAATTGAACACCCACTTTGGGTGTTGAAATAGCAATACTTATATTTTTGTTTGATCTTAGCTCTGTTTCTGAACATGCAAAGTTCAGTTGAACAAGGCTATACATCCAATAAAAATTATTTGAACTTATTTACATAAACAAGGATGGTTTTTGGATATAATAAAATGGTATGACTCATTTATCCATGAGTCATCGTGTATGCCAAATCATTCTGAAAAATAAATTCAGTAAAATATTTTGGCTTTCTAGCATTTTTTCCTACTAAACAATTTAGAATTTGTACAATCAGACTGCACTTCTTCAAGGCTTTTCCTGTCAAGTTTTGGCTATGGCTTTGATACGATATCAAGGATATGACAGTTTTATGTGCCTGCTTTATTGCAGGGTTATGGAGCCCTTGTTGCATGGAGACTATCCCATTTCCATGAAGAAAACTGCAGGGACAAGAATTCCAGCCTTCACAAATCGCGAATCCAAACAAGTTAAGGGTTCATTTGACTTCATAGGTGTCATTCACTACACCAATATTAATGTCACTGACCATTCTGATGCTTTGAAGAGCAAACTAAGAGATTACAAAGCAGACATGGCTGCAGTTATTAGTAAGTACCACCTTATTATGTTTAATGATGATGAATTTAGTGAGAGATTGAAGTTGGTCTACAAGCTTAACGTACTAATTGCATTCACAGCATCCTTTTCAGCATCCTTGTAAAATTTATTTCCAACTAACTTAGGATCTGTTGGTTTGAGTTTTCAGTTTTCAGTTTTCATTTTTAGTTTCTAATTTTTTAGATTTTGTGAAGGAAATCCTAAAATTCTAAAACTATGGGTCTATTTGGTTTGAATTTCAGTTTTCCAAATTTTGTGAAAAAATATTGAAAATTCTAAAAACTACAAATTTCAGTTTTTTAGTTTTCATTTTCAGTTTCAGGATTTTCTTCACAAAATCTTGAAAACTAAAACTTAAAATGAAATGAAAACTCAAACCAAACAGACCCTACAAATTCCAGTTTTCAGTTTCATTTACAGTTTTTAGGATTTCCTTCACAAAATCCTAAAATGAAAATGAAAATTGAAATTGAAAACTAAAACCAGACCCTTAACTTTCACATAATTTAGTATTTTTAGTCTAATAGTTTTCATTAATGCTCACAATAACCATGTGTATTACTCATTTATGAATAATTGGAGAAGGAAGGTGAATAACTAGTATTTTCCTGGTTTTGGCAGGTGGAACTGATCTGTTTTCAAATGAAGATGTAATGGTCCATTAAAAAATGTTTCACATAATTAATTGTTTCATTTTTTTAGTTTACTTCACTCTATGACTAATTGTCTTTGCCTGATTCAGTACCCTGTCGCACCATGGGGTCTAGTACAAGAACTGAATAACTTCAAGCACCTTTATGGAAACCCTCCTCTATTCATATATGAAAATGGTACCTCTCTCTCTCTCTGTGTGTGCAATGAACGTTTTTGAGGGTTGAATACTAAACTGCAGGGGAGAGCTTTGTTGTATAAAACAAAGTAACTTAATGGCACAATGCATTATGCGTTTCAACCTTGATGATTCAAGCTAATGAAGTTATGACCCACTTTATCCTTCATTAATATATGTAACTAACAGTATCAGTAGCTCATGGCATGTTGTATTATTGTGATTATCCTGTAATTTTCAGTAAGCAACATAGCTAAAGATGTTGCCAAAATATTTTTACAAAAAAGAAAAAAAAAGATATTATTGGTTAAAATAAAGCTAATATAATACCCTCTAAGACAACTAGTATGTCACGTCATTTTGACAAATAAATCTTGATAAAACTTCTAGTTGTTGAACCTATTTCTTTTTCAATAAATGAGCATGTTCAATTGTATGTAATTTATATTCTCTCCATCCAATATTATCTGCTCCTTAGAAAATTGAGATAATTGATATATTAAAAAGTTGAAGTTGATTATTATGGTTTGATGCATCAATTTTTCAAAATACTCCAAGAAGTTAGATATTATTGGACGGAGGGAGCAATTAAATCCCTGAGAAATTTCTTCAAGACTACTTGTTTGGTGAACTATTTATAGTAACATGTTAGTGGTACACTACCAAGTGCATGTTTGGATATCTGCTTGCCACTCTCAAACCATGACTTAAGCAAAAGCCTTAAGGTAGTGTTTGTTTATTATTTTCGAGACAGAAATATAGAGATATCCTGGGATACAAATTTGTTTGGTGGTAGATGAACGGGACAGAAAAATATAAAATTTCTGGACTTCAAAATGTGAGGAGGAAGAAACAGAATATAGAACAGAAATTTAATATTTTTTTTAATAATATCCCTATACATATTTATTATTTATGTCTTCATGTTTACTGTCTTTGTCCTTGTCTCCCTACCAAACGCTTCTTAAGAGAGTAGTTTTTTAAACCATGGTTTGGAAACGGAAAACCAAATATGCCATAAGCCCTTTTGCTGATAAAGGCTAGGTGAGTTCCAATGTGTTGCGTTACTGATAAAGATTTGGCTTGCATCGTTTGCTTAGGTCAAAGGACATCAAGTAATACATCACTGCTAGATGTATCAAGGGTGAAATACTTGCATGGATATATTGGTGGCGTGCTTGATGCCTTGAGGTATGAGTTACAGGGTGCATTTAGATGAGCTTTCAAAACAAATACTTTTAAGGCAAATATAGAATTATTTTTTTAAAAAAAATTGATTTTATCAAAAGGAAAAGCTATTTTGTGTTTTGAAAAACACTTTTATCTTTCAATTAAAATTCTCTCTTTTACTCATCATCTAAAATGCGGGAGCAACTTCTACTCTGCTTCTAAAATAATATATTTTTTTATGAATAAAGATATTTTTTCATTCAAAATAAGTAGAATAAGTCTCATTATCTCAATCTACTTTTATCACTTTCACAGCAAGTCCCATAGTTGACGGATTTGCTTTTTATTTATGATTTCGGAATCAAAATTATGCATTGCGGAATCCACTCAACTGTATTGTTATATTGGGTTATTAATACATTTTAGGAGCAAGTAACTTATCTAATATGAATCAAACATGTCAAGAATACACACAACAGAAATAAATCCTTGAAATAGAAATAATAATTAAAGAGGTTACCATTTGTATTAGAGATATTAGTATAATTAGTGAGAATTTATTCAGTTGGTTAGGAATTAGTTGTTAATTAATTATACTAATCATTGTCTATATAAGGCTGGATTTATCTTGTATTGTATCACTTTTGCTCTCATTAGTAAAATTCATATTTAGTTTTCTCCCAACTCTATCTATCCATTTTCTTTGGTACTATGGATTCAATGATTTGAGTAAGCAATTCTCATATGTTATCTTATTTTCTAATTAATCCTAATTTTTCTAGAAATGGATCAAATATAAAAGGATATTTTGCATGGTCTTTCTTGGATTTGTTTGAGTTATTGGATGGATATAAATCAAGCTTTGGCCTATACTATGTTGACCGAAGTGATCCAAAATTGAAGAGATATCCAAAACTTTCAGCAAAATGGTATAGTTGGTTCTTGAGGGGTAAAAACAGTTCTATAGTTGAAGCTATTGAGCTTGAGAAGGATCCATCACATGTTTCTATTGGCCACTTATTTGAGTAGGTTCTTTAATTTGGTTTGCACTTGAGCTTCATTGTATAATGGTGCTTCCACTTTCCAAGCTATAATCAAAATAAAATAAAATAAGTATTTTGAGACTGCCTAGCTTCCTGGGCAAATTGCCACCTTGAGAAAGGAAATGTATACATACAGCAGATAGAAATTATAGCAAGAGTATATATACCAAGAGTTCTTTTGATTTAGATTTTGGTAGAATTGCTCTTAAAATAATTGATGTTGAAGGAATTAATTTTAAAAGAATTAATTTTGAAAGAATTTATTGTTGTTTGGGAAAGATGTTAAAAATATAAATTCAGAAGAATTGATATGAGATAAAAAAGTAAAAATTAATATTTTTTCTTCCTCTAAAATCAATTCTTATGAAAGTGAGACACTTTTATCAAAAGTAAAAATGCAAAATAAACAACTTTATTTTTTCTCAACCCAATTTTTTCTAATGCAATGTGAAAAAGTGCAGTAACCAAACATGCTGCCAATCATTCTAGTTCATGTTACCAAATTGGGACCTGCAATGTGGTTAAGGATGCATTTGTTTTATATTTTGAAAAATTAATTATGAAATCTAAATTTTATATAATTGAAAAAACTGAAAACTGATTTTTTTTCAAAAGCTACTAATTTTAGCTTCCATAAAAAAGTTGAAAAATAATTTTTGAAATTTTGATTATTTTTTAAAAATTATCCAAATATATAAAAATTATTTTTTTGGACGAAAAAAGAGACCATTATCTAAAATAATCACAAATAAACACACCCTAAAAATTTAAAATAAGAGAAAGGGAAGTAGATGTTATCTTTAGCGGGAGTTGGACTATTTTAATGATAAAAAAGTTAATTCTCAAGTGTGATTATTAATATTATTTTTTTGGTGTTATTTTGTCTTCAGTGGTGCTTATGGGTTATTGTAGTTTTGGAATATGGTGTAGTAAGTCTTTTCCTATAGGACAGTGAATAATTTTGCAGATTTTGAGCATGTAAACACACTAGATTAAAATTCAAGTTAAGTTGATGATAATATTTTTATATCTCATTGGATTAAGATTGATGCGTTTTTCTTTATATACAATTGGAAGTAGTTTCCTGTATTCTGATCAATCTGGACAATCTTAACAATATCTGTATTACTTAGTTTTATAGATAATGTGAACAATGATGCAAATATGTTTTATTTTTTTGTTGGTACTTTGCTAATATGTAATTTTATTGTCACTTACGTCATTATAATATAATTTTGCTGATTTATATTATTAATATAACAACAATGCAGACCCCGTGCGTACATTTACTAGTTAAGAAAAATGATTGTGGAGATACGCTAGAGACTATGATTAATTTGATTATTCTGTCACCACCTCGATCTCTCTTCATCACTCTATGACTATATGACACCAAAAAAAATTTAAACCACATTAATTTCGAATTAAAAAAAATAACCAATGAGCCATGATGTTTTGCGAAATGCTAAAGAATTCACTCGAAAATAAAATAACAGACACGTGGGAGTGACAGATCTAGAAACATATATAAAAAAAATTAACATGATAAAAAAGTTTCACCTAATTCTTACCGGAGTGAGTATAAGGACAAAATATATATAAGTTTAATTTTTATGTATTGAGTTAATTAAAATATTTACAATTTATATATCAGGTAATAGATTTTTTTTGAAGAAAAACAATACGATGAAACCGTTTCTCTCCGATTTTGAAGAGTTAGAGCTTTCGATGTAATATATTATCGAAAAAAAAGTTCTAGCATTGTTACTGGTTACGCGAATTAATTGAAGAATATGTTTTTTGGCAAATTGGAAAAATGCTTTGTGTAATATATTATTTTTGCAAAATGAAAAAAAAAATGCAGAAGTATGAATAATAAAATATTAACAGAATTTTTTAAAATACTTAAAATAATGATTTTGATTAATATTAAAATAATAATATATAATTAGTTTATTAATTGTGAAAAGGAAAAGGATATTTTAGGATAACTGCAAAAAAATGATGGATCAAGTACTTATCACGAGGCCAAAAATTATAGTTATTAATAATGACACAACCTTATTTCTTAAAGTTCCAATCTCCCTTGTTAGCCGGCATACAAATCCATAACCTTGCTATAATACTATTTGTTGGATCAATTGCTTACCACTAAACCAAAAATTATAGGTATTAGCAAGAGTATACCCTTATTTCCTTTAACTATTTTCATAACCACATCTAGTTTTAGGACTGCATTTGTTATAGGTGTCATGGGCTAGATTATTAAGCCCATCAAATTCTAAGATGCAAATGGACAAATTAAACCAACTGTTATTAATATAAAACCTAACCTCGAATCACACGAGAAATTAGTCACACGTCATGCATTCAATTGCCCAACACAAAACTTCATGAAACTTTTTTCTCAGCTTCCCCAGAGTATGTAGTATATACCATTATTAAATGACGGATATTTAAAACATATATGAGTTGTTATATGGACTCACAATATTATCGATAATACACTCATATCTATAATTGAACGAGTATCAACTAAATGAAATTCACATCACATTCAAATATATATAGTTTATTGGCATATTGTTTAACACATGATATAATATTCTCATATTATAATATTTTAATGGAGCACAAATTTTGCTCGAAAACTTGTTGGAATTTTTGTCTGTAAGGTGTCAACACAGGAAAAGGGTATGTTGATGATGCTTTGTCGCTTGAATCTTCATCTGCTATAAGCCAGAAAGTGTCACATTCAGACTTCAGAGCAAGCGTGACGGCATTTACAGGAACCATGTCTAGCAGCTACACTACTCGGTAGTCCTTTTCACTCCTTCTTTGCTTGTTGGACTTAACTGTTGCTGTGCACCATAGTCTCATGGAGCTATGGAATCCATCCAAATCCAATCCAAAGTTGGATGCACATGCACGTTGATGACGGTTAAAAATTAGTTTTGTCTTCGACAAAAACATAGTTTTTTTTAAACAATTTTTTTTCCATAAAATTCTATTCAAAGTAATTTAATATGTCTAAAAGAATATAAATGAAATCATCTATAATATTTATTTTATGTTAAAAAGACCTTTTTAAAAGTAATATAGTATTTTTTTAATTTTTTAATTATAAATAAACCAATTATTTTGGAATCAATATTCAATATAAATATTGATAGTTTCATGTCCTTTTAATTATTTATTATTTGGAATTAATTTTTAACACAATTTAAATAAATTATTCATAAATATAGCAAAATAATAATAATAATAAAGTAAACTTACTATATTCTTATTCAAATTCAAAAGTTAACAAATTAATTATATCATACTCGTAACTCATTAACTAATGATAACAACAACTTTTCTTTCTCAATTTTAAAAAATAATAATTTAATTTCAGCAGAAACTTCTTGAAAATAGTAGCCTAGGAAGAAGGCCAAAAAAAAAAAAAAAAAGAGCCGTGAGGCTTTTGGCAAAATGAAAAATCAACAATTACGATTATCGTATCTACTCGAAGAAAATAAAGTGGACAGACACAGGGGCAATTTGCCCCTTTTGATGTTGACAATACTTACTAATGAAGAGATAGTATAGTTGAGTTTAGGCGCCCACACAGAGAAACTTAATTGAAGAACCATATTCATAGGATAAGGTGATGGAATCCAAAGCATCTTTGAGCCTTGCTTTTATGCTAACGCAGCTTTTGATTCTGAACTCGGCTATGGGAGTACTCAGTGCTGATAAGTACAGCAGGCATGACTTCTCACTTGATTTTGTCTTTGGTTCTGGCACCTCTGCTTACCAGGTACGCCCCTCTCAGATCTATTCAGTCTCCAAATCATTCCCATATATTGTGTAATGATGCATTTGATATGATTATTTTTGCTATATATGTTATTGTTATTATATTATATGCGTATATGAATGTTTATGATCATATATGAATAGGTGGAAGGCGCTGCTTTTGAAGATGGAAGGACTCCCAGTGTCTGGGATACCTATGCACATGCTGGTTGGTACTCTTTTCCTGCCATCTTTTGCTAAGAGAATGTTTTGTATTTTTTTTATCTCTTGTATAAGGAAATGATGCTCAATCTATTACTCTTGGATTCTATATGAGTTTTATTTAAAGTAAAAAGATTTTGTTCTTCACTTTTGGATCTAAGGAGATGTTAATAGACACTTCATTTCTATATAACTGTAAAAATAACAATAGTCCTTTGCTATTATCTCTTTATGTTATTTGTACTTTCTCTGTTCATATATAATTATTCAGTTATAAATACTAACTTAAATTAAAAAAATAATTGATAAAATATCAATATTAATAAAAATTAAAAATATTTTATTAAATTATTCTTGTTTCTTTTCAATATTAAAACTTTCTCTTTCCTCCTTCACTAATAAGTCAATAATATTTAATAGAGGTATTATTGATAAAAATAATTAATACTACCTAAATTTTTGAAATAAATAATTAATTTTGGACCAAGTAAATTTTTAAAATGGATAATTATTTAACGAGAGGGAACACCAATTTGGCATTGGACACCATACCAAATCACTTCTCATCCATAATTGAATATTTAAATAAAATCTAATCAATTTAATAGTGGATAAAAAGTAGTTAACACAATATTTTATGTCAGCATACACGTCATTTTTCTATCTCCTTTTGCATGTAGATTTTGATAATTTTGGAGGCTTGCGTTTAGCGCCTTTGATTTTTCAAATATGCTACCAAGTTGTGGAAAGAGATGGGTCTCTCTTCTTCTACAATTCTTACCGATTGTTATGTTTTACTTATATATTTTTTTCATTTTGTTGTTTGTATAGTACAGATTGAGAAAAATTTTCATTTTTGGCAAGCACTTCTAATGAAAAATAAATTGGATAGACATAATTTTTATCAGAGTGACGCTCATTGGAGAATTAAGAGTGATTTTTTTATTAAAAAATAAGATTTTAAAACATTTAAAAAAAATTAAAACTTAAAAGAATTTTTCTCTCTTTCCAGAGCAAGCCATTTTTTCTCCTCCACGTATCACCTTCAATTATTCATTTGCGATGGGTCCTACCACCTTTTACATTTATTGTGCTTCTGGACATTTATTAAGGACTTAATGCTTTTTGAATGAGGAATTTCTTTTTCTAAAATATCATTCATTATGTATTTCTTTTATTTCAATATTAATAGTCCCTTCTAGTTTTATTTATCTTTTAAAATTTATTATATAAGTATTTAAACAAGTTAATGAAATAAATTTTCAGTGAGCAAAAGTAATTTTATTTGATTGAAGTGTCTTTTTATTAAAATACTTAAAATATCAATACCACAATAAAAAAAATACTTAAAATATTATTTTTAGTCTCTAAAAAAAAAAAAACCATTTTTAGTACTTTATTACCTTTTATCTAACTTACTAATGCTAAGAGTAAAGTCATAAAATAATTACCACATCATTAATCTTTAAAAAATACAAACAAAAGTAAATATAAGAAATAAATAACACCTAACAGGGTATGTGCAATTATCTGCACTGTACTGTTTAATTATGCGCTCAAATAATATTATGTGTACAATAAAATCATATAATAAATATATACCACACATCTTATCACGAGTAGTCTCTACTATTTCACTCACTTATCATATTTAATGATAATAAAATGTGTATATTTATTGTGTAATCTTATTGTACACGTAATATTACTCTTATGCACTCAACTCATGCTGTCGTTTTTAATTAACAGGGTATGAGCATGGAGAAAATGGAGATGTAGCCTGTGATGGATACCACAAATACAAGGTGAATAATACACTTCCCTTGAATTTTTCTTCCTTTGCCTAATAATTCATTGCTTGTGGTTCACTTGTTTGAGGAAAATTGAAATGATTGAGGCATAAGAAGCAATACAATACAAGCTATAGTCACTGCTAGAAACTGTTGAAGTGGAAGTATGGCAAGTTTAATGAAGTTTAACAAATTTAATTTTTTCCCGGAAATATGTAGTGCAGGAAGATGTGCAGCTCATGGTGGAAACAGGTCTTGAGGCCTATAGATTTTCCATTTCTTGGTCAAGATTGATACCAAGTATAATACTAAACTCAAACTTGTGTACACAACGAGAAAATGTAGAAATTAATATAGATGAATTGTTATGTTCTTTATTTCTTTATTTTCATTTTTAAACCCTTTCTTAGTACATTTGAAAATGCTCTTCTTTCTCCTCAGATGGAAGAGGACCCGTCAATCCCAAAGGATTGGAGTACTACAACAATCTCATCAATGAACTCATTAGCAATGGTTTGATATGCTGAGTTCCTTCATTCGCAGAATAAAGCAGAGAAGAAAAACTTGCAATCAATTATGCTTTTTCAACTGATATAGTCCACTCTTGTGCATTGAGCAGGAATTCAACCACATGTCACGCTACACAACTTTGATTTTCCACAAGTACTTGAAGATGAATATGGAGGATGGGTCAGTCGTAAAATCTTGTACTTTCTTTATCTCTTGCACTACAATGTTGTTAACATTCATTCATCAAAGTTATATTTCATGAATTACTTTCCATACAATAAGCTTCTACTCCCTTATATGCATTGGAACCATGAAAAAAGATCCTTGATGCTTGAAATAAGGATTCACATGTATCCCTTAATTAAATCACTATGTAATTATCTTGCTTTTGGTTCTTTGGTTACTGTTTTCAGTCACAATATGCATTCTAAGGAGTTACTAAGATATATATTCTTGCTTTTGTGTAAGTTGCAAATAACCAAAAGGCTTTCAAAAGATTAGAAGATTTTACGATCATTTCGATCCTCGTTTCTTTTTCATTTCTTATTGTTATCCTCATCTTGCTTCTTCATATGATTCTTGGCCTACCATAGACATAGTCTAGAAATATTAATCGACAAGTTACTACTTGGATGTGAATGCAGAAGAGACTTCACGGACTATGCAGATGTGTGTTTTAGAGAGTTTGGTGACAGAGTCAAATATTGGATGACTGTGAACGAGCCCAATGTGTTCTCCGTAGGTGGTTATGATCAGGGAAACTCCCCACCTCATCATTGTTCTCCCCATTTTGTGTTAACAAAAGCACCAAGGGCAACTCAACTTATGAGCCCTACTTGGCACTTCATCATATTTTGTTAGCACATTCCTCAGCTGTAAGACTGTATAGGAGAAAATATAAGGCATGATACCAAACCTTTTTCCATACTATGTATTTTGCTTTTGGATTTGTTTGCATTTATTATATACAGTTCATTACTACTTTCTCTGTGTTTAAATGACAACAACTTCAAATAATATACAATATATAATCCCTATATGGTTCTCAATCTTTTTATATTGGATTCTAATCTCCTCCTTCATAAGGCAACTTTGTTAGCAAAGAATATTCATGATTCCATGGACACTTAACTGAACTTGCAGGAAAAGCAGCATGGATTTGTTGGTATCTCAGTCTACACATTTGGGATTTTCCCTAGTACAAATACAGAAAAAGACAGGATTGCCTCTCAAAGATACCGTGATTTTTCTATTGGTTGGTAAGTTGCAGACCCCACAACTAGTTGGTTTTACTTCTCTCCCTTGGTCTTAAAACTTGTGAATATATATGAGTGGATGACTGACGTTTTCATTTATGTTTAATCTTTTGCTATTCTCAATTCCTTGTAGGCCTGGAACTTGCTTTCTTTCATTGGACATACTAATAATTTTGGAGAATTGCTATTTTAACACCCACTCCATTATCATTGGATATGATGGATTGATAGAAAAAATGGAGGCTACCATCACATTCAATAATGATGGACTGAATGTTCCAATTGGACACCCACTTTGGGTGTTGAAATAGCAATACTCATATTTTTGTTTGATCTTAGCTCTGTTTCTGAACATGCAAAGTTCAGTTGAGCAAGGCTATACATCCAATAAAAATTATTTGAACTTATTTACATAAACAAGGATGGTATTTGGATATAATAAAATGTATGACTCATTTATCCGTATGACTCATTTATCCATGAGTCATCGTGTATGCCAAATCATTCTGAAAAATAAATTCAGTAAAATATTTTGGCTTTCTAGCATTTTTTTCCTACTAAACAATTTAGAATTTGTACAATCAGACTGCACTTCTTCAAGGCTTTTCCTGTCAAGTTTTGGCTATGGCTTTGATACGATATCAAGGATATGACAGTTTTATGTGCCTGCTTTATTGCAGGGTTATGGAGCCCTTGTTGCATGGAGACTATCCCATTTCCATGAAGAAAACTGCAGGGACAAGAATTCCAGCCTTCACAAATCGCGAATCCAAACAAGTTAAGGGTTCATTTGACTTCATAGGTGTCATTCACTACACCAATATTAATGTCACTGACCATTCTGATGCTTTGAAGAGCAAACTAAGAGATTACAAAGCAGATATGGCTGCAGTTATGCGTAAGTACCACCTTATATTGTTTAATGATGATGAATTTAGTAAGAGATTGAAGTTGGTCTACAAGCTTAACGTACTAATTGCATTCACAGCATCCTTTTCAGCATCCTTGTAAAATTTATTTTCAACTAGCTTAGGATCTGTTGGTTTAGTTTTCAGTTTTCTAGTTTTTTAGATTTTGTGAAGGAAATCCTGGAAATTCTGAAACTATGGCTATTTGGTTTGAGTTTTCAGTTTTTAAGTTTTCCAAATTTTGTAAAAGAAATACTGAAAATTATAAATTTCAGTTTTCACTTTTCAGGATTTCTTCACAAAATCTTGAAACTGGAAAACTTAAAATAAAACTGAAAACTAAACTAAACAGGCTCTACAAATTCCAGTTTCCATTTTTTACAAAATCCTGAAAACTGAAAATAAAAATTGAAAATGAAAACTAGAACCAGACCCTTAACTTTCACATCATTTAGTATTTTTAGTCTAATAGTTTTCATTAATGCTCACAATAACCATGTGTATCACTCATTTATGAATAATTGGAGAAGGAAGGTGAATAACTAGCATTTTCCTGGTTTTGGCAGGTGGAACTGATCTGTTTTCAAATGAAGATGTAATGGTCCATTAAAAAATGTTTCACATAATTAATTGTTTCATTTTTTTAGTTTACTTCACTCTATAACTAATTGTCTTTGCCTGATTTAGTACCCTGTCGCACCATGGGGTCTAGTACAAGAACTGAATAACTTCAAGCACCTTTATGGAAACCCTCCTCTATTCATATATGAAAATGGTACCTCTCTCTCTCTCTCTGTGCAATGAACGTTTTCGAGGGTTGAATACTAAACTGGGGGAGAGCTTTGTTGTATAAAACAAAGTAACTTAATAGCACAATGCATTATGCGTTTCAACCTTGATGATTCAAGCTAATGAAGTTATGACCCACTTTATCATTCATTAATATATGTAACTAACAGTATCAGTAGCTCATGGCATGTTGTATTATTGTGATTATCCTGTAATTTTCAGTAAGCAACATAGCTAAAGATGTTGCCAAAATATTTTTACAAAAAAGAAAAAAAAGATATTATTAGTTAAAATAAAGCTAATATAATACCCTCTAAGACAACTAGTATGTCACGTCATTTTGACAAATAAATCTTGATAAAACTTCTAGTTGTTGAGCCTATTTTTTTTTCAATAAATAAGTATGTTCAATTGTATGTAATTTATACTCTCTCATCCAATATTATCTGACCCTTAGAAAATTGAGATAAATTGATACATTATAAAGTTGAAGTTGATTATTATGGTCTAATGCATCAATTTTTCAAAGTATCCCAAGAAGTTAGATATTATTGGACGGAGGGAGCAATTAAATCCATGAGAAATTTCTTCAAGACTACTTGTTTGGTGAACTATTTATAGTAACATGTTAGTGGTACACTACCAAGTGCATGTTTGGATTTCTGCTTGCCACTCTCAAACCATGACTTAAGCAAAAGCCTTAAGGTAGTATTTGTTTACTATTTTTGAGATAGAAATACAGATATCCTGATACAAATTTGTTTGGTGGTGGAGATGGAACAGGAGACAGAAAAATATAAAATTTCTATACCTCCAAAATGTGAGGATAGTAGGAAAAGATTATAGAAACAGAAATTTAGTATTTTTTTTCAATAATACTCCTATACATATTTGTTATTTATGTCTCCATCTTCACTATCTCCAATATCCCTATATTTTGTCCTTGTCCCCTTACCAAACGCTCCCTAAGAGAGTAGTTTTTTAAACCATGGTTTGGAAACGGAAAACCAAATATGCCATAAGTCCTTTTGATGATAAAGGCTAATAGTTTGGCACAAGGTGAGTTCCAATGTGTTGGGTTACTGATAAAGATTTGGCTTGCATTGTTTGATTAGGTCAAAGGACATCAAGTAATACATCACTGGTAGATGTATCAAGGGTGAAATACTTGCATGGATATATTGGTGGCGTGCTTGATGCCTTGAGGTATGAGTTACAGGGTGCATTTAGATGAGCTTTCAAAACAAATACTTTTAAGGCAAATATAGAATTATTTTTTAAAAAAAATTGATTTTATCAAAAGGAAAAGCTATTTTGTGTTTTGAAAAACACTTTTATTTTTCAATTAAAATTCTCTCTTTTACTCATCATCTAAAATGCGGGAGCAACTTCTACTCTGCTTCTAAAATATTTTTTTTTATTTTTATGAATAAAGATATTTTTTCATTCAAAATAAGTAGAATAAGTCTCATTATCTCAATCTACTTTTATCACTTTCACAGCAAGTCCCATAGTTGACGGATTTGCTTTTTATTTATGATTTCGGAATCAAAATTATGCATTGCGGAATCCACTCAACTGTATTGTTATATTGGGTTATTAATACATTTTAGGAGCAAGTAACTTATCTAATATGAATCAAACATGTCAAGAATACACACAACAGAAATAAATCCTTGAAATAGAAATAATAATTAAAGAGGTTACCATTTGTATTAGACATATTAGTATAGTTAGTGAGAATTTATTCAGTTGGTTAGGAATTAGTTGTTAATTAATTATACTACTCATTGTAAGGTTGGATTTATCTTGTATTGTATCACTTTTGCTCTCATTAGTAAAATTCATATTTAGTTTTCTCCCAACTCTATCTATCCATTTTCTTTGGTACTATGGATTTCAACGATTTGAGTAAGCAATTCTCATATGTTGTCTTATTTTCTAATTAATCCTAATTTTTTCTCAGAAATGGATCAAATATAAAAGGATATTTTGCATGGTCTTTCTTGGATTTGTTTGAGTTATTGGATGGATATAAATCAAGCTTTGGCCTATACTATGTTGACCGAAGTGATCCAAAATTGAAGAGATATCCAAAACTTTCAGCAAAATGGTATAGTTGGTTCTTGAGGGTAAAAACACTTCTATAGTTGAAGCTCTTGAGAAGGATCCATCACATGTTTCTATTGGCCACTTATTTGAGTAGGTTCTTTAATTTGGTTTGCACTTGAGCTTCATTGTATAATGGTGCTTCCACTTTCCAAGCTATAATCAAAATAAAATAAAATAAGTATTTTGAGACTACCTAGCTTCCTGGGCAAATTGCCACCTTGGGAAAGAAAATGTATACATACAGCAGATAGAAATTATAGCAAGAGTATATATATCAAGAGTCCTTTTAGTTTAGATTTTGGTAGAATTGCTCTTAAAATATTTGATATTAGAAGGAATTAATTTTAAAAGAATTAATTTTGAAAGAATTTATTTTTGTTTGGGAAATATGTTAAAAATATGAATTCAGAAGAATTGATATGAGATAAAAAGTAAAAACTAATATTTTTCACTTCCTTTAAAATCAATTCTTATAAAAGTGAGACACTTTTATCAAAAGTAAAAATGCAAAACAAACAACTTTACTTTTTCTCAACCCAATTTTTTCTAATGCAATGTGAAAAAGTGCAGTAACCAAACATGCTGCCAATCATTCTAGTTCATGTTACCAAATTGGGACCTGCAATGTGGTTAAGGATGCATTTGTTTTATATTTTGAAAAATTAATTATAAAATCTAAATTTTATATAACTGAAAAAACTAAAAACTGATTTTTTTTTCAAAAGCTACTAATTTTAGCTTATACAAAAAAGCTGAAAAATAATTTTTGAAATTTTGATTATTTTTTAAAAATTATACAAATATATAAAAATTACTTTCTTGGGACGAAAAAAGTGATCATTATCTCAAATAACCATAAATAAACACACCCTAAAAATTTAAAATAAGAGAAAGGGAAGTAGATGTTATCTTTAGCGGGAGTTGGACTATTTTAATGATAAAAAAGTTAATTCTCAAGTGTGATTATTAATATTTTTTTTTTGGTGTTATTTTGTCTTCAGTGGTGCTTATGGGCTATTGTAGTTTTGGAATATGGTGTAGTAAGTCTTTTCCTATAGAACAGTGAATAATTTTGCAGATTTTGAGCATGTAAACACACTTGATTAAAATTCAAGTTAAGTTGATGATAATTTTTTTATATCTCATTGGATTAAGCTTGATGTGTTTTTCTTTATATACAATTGGAAGTAGTTTTCTGTATTCTGATCAATCTGGACAATCTTAACAATATCTGTATTACTTAGTTTAATAGATAATGTGAACAATGATGCAAATATGTTTTATTTTTTTGTTAGTACTTTGCTAATATGTAATTTTATTGTCACTTACGTCATTATAATATAATTTTGCTGATTTATATTATTAATATAACAACAATGCAGACCCCGTGCGTACATTTACTAGTTAAGAAAAATGATTGTGGAGATACGCTAGAGACTATGATTAATTTGATTATGCTGTCACCACCTCGATCTCTCTTCATCACTCTATCACTATATGACACCAAAAAAAATTTAAACCACATTAATTTCGAATTAAAAAAATAACCAATGAGCCATGATGTTTTGCGAAATGCTAAAGAATTCACTCGAAAATAAAATAACAGACACGTGGGAGTGACAGATCTAGAAACATATATAAACAAAAATTAACATGATAAAAAAGTTTCAGCTAATTCTTACCGGAGTGAGTATAAGGACAAAATATATATAAGTTTAATTTTTATGTATTGAGTTAATTAAAATATTTACAATTTATATATCAGGTAATAGATTTTTTTTAAAGAAAAACAATACGATGAAACCGTTTCTCTCCGATTTTGAAGAGTTAGAGCTTTCGATGTAATATATTATCGAAAAAAAAGTTCTAGCATTGTTACTAGTTACGCGAATTAATTGAAGAATATGTTTTTTGGCAAATTGGAAAAATGCTTTGTGTAATATATTATTTTTGCAAAATGAAAAAAAATATAGAAGTATGAATAATAAGATATTAACAGAATTTTTTAAAATACTTAAAATAATAATTTTGATTAATATTAAAATAATAATATATAATTAGTTTATTAATTGTGAAAAGGAAAAGCACATTTGAGGATAACTATATAAAAATATTGGATTAAGCACTTATCACGAGGTCAAAAATTATAGTTGTTAGTAATAACACAACTTTATTTCTTTAAAGTTCCAATTTCCCTTGTGAGTCGGCATATTCAAATCCATGACCTCACTCTAATTCTACTTGTTGGATCAATTGCTTACCATTAAATCAAAAGTTATAGGTATTAATAAGAACACAATCTTATTTCCTTTAACTTTTTTCAAGTATCTAGCTTTAGGGCTACATTTATTATAGGTGTTATGGGCTAGGCTATTAAGCCCATCAAAGTTTAAGGTGACACTGGACAAATTAAGCCAACCTTTATTAATATAAAAGCTAACCCTTGGCTCCCCCTTGAATCACACGAGAAATTAGTCACACGTCATGCATTCAATTGTCCAACACAACTTCATGAAACTTTTTTCTCAGCTTCACCAAAGTATGTAGTATATACCATTATTAAATGAAAGATATTTAAAACATATATGAGTTGTTATATGGACTTGCAATATTTGGAACATTAATCACACATTCACGTCTATAATTGAAGACGTTGAATTAAATGATATTGCATTCAGAGGTATATAATCTATTGATATGGTGTCAACATACCGTCACTACAAACAATATTCTCATATTATAATATTTTAATGGAGTACAAATTTTGCTCGAAAAGTTGTTGGAATTTTTGCCTGTTAGATGTCAACACAGGAAAAGGGTCGGTTGATGATGCTTTGCCGCTTGAATCTTCATCTGCTATAAGCCAGAAAGTGTCACATTCAGACTTCAGAGCAAGCGTGACGGCATTTACAGGAACCATGTCTAGCAGCTACAGTACTTACTTAGTAGTCCCTTTCACTCCTTCTTTGCTTGTTGGACTTAACGGTTTCTGTGCACCATAGTCTCATGGACCAATGGAACCCATCCAAATCCAATCCAATGTTGGATGCACATGCACGTTGATGACGGTTAAAAATTAGTTTTGTCTTCGACGAAAACATAGTTTTTTTTTTAAATATTTTTTTTCATAAAATTCTATTCAAAGTAATTTAATATGTGTAAAAGAATATAAATGAAATCATCTATAATATTTATTTTATGTTAAAAAGACCTTTTCAAAAGTAATATAGTATTTTTTTAATTTTTTAATTATAAATAAACCGATTATTTTGGAACCAATATTCAATATAAATATCGATAGTTTCATGTCCTTTTAATAATTTATTATTTGGAATTAATTTTTAACACAATTTAAATAAATTATTCATAAATATAGCAAAATAATAATAATAATAAAGTAAACTTACTATATTCTTATTCAAATTCAAAAATTAACAAATTAATTATATCATACTCGTAACTCATTAATTAATGATAACAATAACTTTTCTTTCTCAATTTAAAAAAATAATTTAATTTCAGCAGAAACTTCTTGAAAATAGTAGCCTAGGAAGAAGGCCAAAAAAAAAGAGAGCCGTGAGGCTTTTGGCAAAATGAAAAATCAACAATTACGATTATCGTATCTACTCGAAGAAAAAAAGAGGGACAGATACTGGGGCAATTTGCCCCTTTTGATGTTGACAATAGTTATTAATGAAGAGATAGTATAGTTGAGTTTAGGCGCCCACACACAGAAACTTAATTGAAGAACCATATTCATAGGATAAGGTGATGGAATCCAAAGCATCTTTGAGCCTTGCTTTTATGCTAACGCAGCTTTTGATTCTGAACTCGGCTGTGGGAGTACTCAGTGCTGATAAGTTCAGCAGGCATGACTTCCCTCATGATTTTGTCTTTGGTTCTGGCACCTCTGCTTACCAGGTACGCCCGGCCCTCTTTAATTTCTTCATTCTCCAATCAAATCATTCCAATAAATTGTGTAATGATGAATTTGATATGATTATTTTTGTTGTATATGTTATTGTTATTATATTATATTATCTTATGACAAATTATAAAAAAGATCTTATATGTTTAGGTACATTATTAATCTTATATTATTAATCATTATATGAATATTATTTTTGTTAAGTGACTTAATCTAATAATTAATAAATAAAAGATTTATGATAAATTTAAATATTTGAGATCACCATAAAAACTATCATTATCTTATATACGTACATGAATGTTTATGATCATATATGAATAGGTGGAAGGCGCTGCTTTTGAAGATGGAAGGACTCCCAGTGTCTGGGATACCTATGCACATGCTGGTTGGTACTCTTTTCCTGCCATCTTTTGCTACGAGAAATATTATTTGTATATATTTTACCTCTTGTATAGGGTATTGATCTATCACTCTTGAATTCTATACGGATTTTATTTAAAGTACAAGGATTTTGTTCTTCACTTTTGGATCTAAGGAGGTGTTAATAGACACTTCATTTCTAGATAACTTTACAAATAACAATAGTCTTTTGTTATTATCTCTTTTTGTTATTTGTACTCCCTCATTCATATATAATTATCCAGTTATAAATATTAATTTGAATTAAGAAATGATTGGTAAAACATCAATATTAATAAAAAATAAGAATATTTTATTAAATTATCCTTATTTTTTTTAATATTCAAATTTTCTCTTCCTTTTTCATTGAAAATCAATAGTATATAATAGAGGTATTATTGATAAAAAATAATTAATACTATCTAAATTTTTTAATTGGATAATTATTTTTAGACAAAGTAAATTTTTAAAATGGATAATTATTCAAAGATGGAGAGAACACTAATTTGGCGTTGGGCATCATACAAAATCACTTCTATCCATAATAGGATGAAGTTAACCCTATTTAAAAGAGTTTATGTTTAATTTAATAGTAAATGATAAATGAGTTGGTATAGTGTTCTATGTCAGATACATACTGGTCATTTTTCTTTCTCCTTTTGCATGTAGATTTTGATAATTTTGGAGGCTTGCTTTTAGCACCTTTGATTTATCAAATATGCTACCAAGTTGTGGAAAGAGATGGGTCTGTCTTCTTCTACAATGCTTGCCGGTTGTTATGTTTCACTTATATATTTTTTTCATTTTGTTGTTTGTATAGTACAGATTGAGAAAAATTTTCATTTTTAGCAAGCACTTCTAATGAAAAATAAATTGGATAAACATAATTTTATCAGAGTGCCGCTCATTAGAGAATTAAGAGTGATTTTTTTTATTAAAAAATAAGATTTTAAAATTTTTTAAAACATTTAAAAAAATTAAAACTTAAAAGAATTTTTCTCTCTTTCCAGAGAAAACCATTTTTTCTCCTCCACGTATCACCTTCAATTATTCATTTGCTATGGGTCCTACTACCTTTTACATTTATTGGGCTTCCGGACATTTATTAAGGACTTAATGCTTTTTGAATGAGGAATTTCTTTTTCTAAAATATCATTCATTATGTATTTCTTTTATTTCAATATTAATAGTTCCATCTAGTTTTATTTATCTTTTAAAATTTATTATATAAGTATTTAAACAAGTTATGAAATAAATTTTCAGTGAGCAAAAGTAATTTTATTTGATTGAAGTGTCTCTTTATTAAAATACTTAAAATATCAATACCACAATAAAAAAAATACTTAAAATATTATTTTTTGTCTCTACCGAAAAAAAACCATTTTTAGTACTTTATTACCTTTTATCTAACTTACCAATGTTAAGAGTAAAGTTATAAAATAATTACCACATCATTAATCTTTAAAACATGCAAACAAAAGTAAATAGAAGAAATAAATAACACCTAACAGGGTATGTGCAATTATATTTACTGTACTGTTTAATTATGCACTCAAATTATGTTATGTGTACAATAAAATTGTACAACAAATATATACTACACACCTTATCACCATTAGATATGATAAGTAGTCTCCACTCATTTCACTCATCACATTTAATGGTGATAAGGTGTGTGATATATATTTGTTGTGTAACCTTATTGTACACCTAACATTACTCTTATACACTCAACTCATGCTGTCATTTTTAATTAACAGGGTATGTGCATGGAGAAAATGGAGATGTAGCCTGTGATGGATACCACAAATATAAGGTGAATAATACACTTCCCTTCAATTTATCTTCCTTTGCCTAATAATTCATTGCTTGTGGTTCACTTGTTTGAGGAAAATTGAAAAGATTGAGGCATAAGAAACAATACAAGCTATAGTCACTGCTAGAAATTGTTGAAGTGGAAGTATGACAAGTTTAATGAAGTTTAACAAATTTAATATTTTTCCCCGGAAATATGTAGTGCAGGAAGATGTGCAGCTCATGGTGGAAACAGGTCTTGAGGCCTATAGATTTTCCATTTCTTGGTCAAGATTGATACCAAGTATAATACCAAACTCAAACTTGTGTACACAATGAGAAAATGTAGAAATTAATATAGATGAATTGTTATGTTCTTTATTTCTTTATTCTTCATTTTTAAACCCTTTCTTAATACATTTGAAAATGCTCTTCTTTCTCCTCAGATGGTAGAGGACCCGTCAATCCCAAAGGATTGGAGTACTACAACAATCTCATCAATGAACTCATTAGCAATGGTTTGATGCTGAGTTCCTTCATTTGCAGAATAAAGCAGAGAAGAAAAACTTGCAATCAATTATGCTTTTTCGACTGATATATATAGTCCACTCTTGTGCATTGAGCAGGAATTCAACCACATGTCACACTACACAACTTTGATTTTCCACAAGTACTTGAAGATGAATATGGAGGATGGGTCAGTCGTAAAATCATGTACTTTCTTTATCTCTTGCACTACAATGTCGTTAACATTCATTCATCAAAGTTATATTTCATGAATTACTTTCCATACAATAAGCTTCTACTCCCTTAAATGCATTGGAACCATAAAAAAAGATCCTTGATGCTTGAAATAAGGATTCACATGTATCCCTTAATTAAATCACTATGTAATAATCTGGCTTTTGGTTCTTCGGTTACTGTTTTCAGTCACAATATGCATTCTAGGGAGTCACTAAGATTATATATTCTTGCTGTTGTGCAAGTAGCAAATAACCAAAAGGCTTTCAAAAGTTTAGAAGATATATATTCTTGCTTCTTCATATGATTCTTGGCCTACCATAGACAGTCTAGAAATATTAATCGACAAGTTACTACTTGGATGTGAATGCAGAAGAGACTTCACGGACTATGCAGATGTGTGTTTTAGAGAGTTTGGTGACAGAGTCAAATATTGGATGACTGTGAACGAGCCCAATGTGTTCTCCATAGGTGGTTATGATCAGGGAAACTCCCCACCTCAACATTGTTCTCCCCATTTTGTGTTAACAAAAGCACCAAGGGCAACTCAACTTATGAGCCCTACTTGGCACTTCATCATATTTTGTTAGCACATTCCTCAGCTGTAAGACTGTACAGGAGAAAATATAAGGTATGACCCCTAACCTTTTTCCATACTATGTATTTTACTTTTGGATTTGTTTACATTTATTATATGCTGTTCATTACTACTTTCTCTATGTTTAAATGACAACAACTTCAGATAATATAAAATATATAATCCCTATATGGTTCTCAATCTTTTTATATTGGATTCTAATCTCCTCCTTCATAAGGCAACTTTGTTGGCAAAGAATATTCATGATTCCATGGACACTTAACTGAATTTGTAGGAAAAGCAGCATGGATTTGTTGGTATCTCTGTCTACGCATCTGGGATTTTCCCTAGTACAAATACAGAAAAAGACATGATTGCCTCTCAAAGAGTCCATGATTTTTTTATTGGTTGGTAAGTTACAGACCCTACAACTAGTTGGTTTTACTTCTCTCCCCATCTTATGTTCTTTGTTTTTCGTCTTAAAACTTGTGAATATATATGAGTGGATGACTGACGTTTTCATTTATGTTTAATCTTTTGCTATTCTCAATTCCTTGTAGGCCTAGACCTTGCTTTCTTTCATTGGACATACTAATATTTTTGTTTGATCTTGAGTCTGATTCTGAACATGCAAGTTCAGTTGAACAATGCTATACATCCAATAAAAAATATTTGAACTTCTTTATAGAAACAAGAATGGTTTTTGGATATAATAAGATGGTATGACTCCTTTATCCATGAGTCATCATATATGCCAAATCATTCTGACAAATAAATTCAGTTAACTTTTTTTGGCTTTCTAGCAATTTTTTCCTACTAAACAATTTAGAATTTGTACAATCAGACTGCACTTCTTCAAGGCTTTTCCTGTCAAGTTTTGGCTATGTCTTTGATACGATGTCAAGGATATGACAGTTTTATGTGCCTGCTTTATTGCAGGGTTATGGAGCCCTTGTTGCATGGAGACTATCCCATTTCCATGAAGAAAACTGCAGGGACAAGAATTCCAGCCTTCACAAATCGCGAATCCAAACAAGTAAAGGGTTCATTTGACTTCATAGGTGTCATTCACTACACCAATATTAATGTCACTGACCATTCTGATGCTCTGAAGAGCCAACTAAGAGATTACAATGCAGATATGGCTGCATTTACACGTAAGTACCTCATTATTATGCTTAATGATGATGAATTTAGTAAGAGATTGAAGTTGTTCTACAAGCTTAATGTACAAATTGCATTCACAGCATCTTTTTCATCATCCTTGTAAAATTTAGGATAAATACATTTTGCCCCCTTAAATTTTAGGTTACATACAATTTACACCCTGATTTTCAAAATGTGTATCGCGACTTAAACTTTGTAAACTATGCAAAACACCCTCAGTATAATTTTGACAACTAATGAATGTAAGATTTATATGCACTTAACCCCCTTGATGTTTCTAATTTGTGCAACTCGACACTTTGTGAATACTATGTGCAATTAAACCCCCAATTTTTTATTGTGTGCCCAACACCCTGCTATAACTTAAAGTTTTGCCTATTTGAAAAGTAGAGGTTTTTTGGCACGTTTGGAAAGTTCAAAATATCGTAATACATGTTTTGAAAAGTCAGGACATAAATTGTACATGATCTAAAATTAAGGGGATAAAATGCATTTAATGTAAGTGGCATAAAGCCACTTTTTTGTTAAAAAAGACTAAATACCCAAAAACTAGGTTTGTATTGGGGACAATTTAGTTTTATTTTGAAAATCCCAAATTCATCCCTCACATTTCAAAAAAGGGGACAAATTAGTCCTCCATACATTTGGACAGGATACGGAGGGACCAACTTGTCCTCTTTTTAACTATACGGATTGTATGGAGGACTAATTTGTCCCTTTTTTGAAATGTGAGAGATGAATTTGGGATTTTCAAATCTAAGGGACTAAATTGTCCCCCCAAACCTGGGACCTGGGTATTTAGTCTAAAAAAAAGTCAAAGAAGGAGGCACCATTTCACGAGAGTTACTATATAAGTTACTATGCATGCCATAACTTATCATGTGAGCATTGAAATCAGAAGTTACTGTGCATTGGTTACATAACTCTGAAGCCTCTATAAATAGAGATTGAATTCGTTCAATTTCATCATTGAAAAATAGTAGAGCATTCACTAATATATATAGTGTCTTCTGAGAGTTTCTCTTATATTTATAGAGAGAGGTGTATTCTCCTAGTATAAGAGGGTGTTATTGTTCTCTTAGTATTAGAGAGAGTGTAATTTTTTTTTATCTTCCACATAATGAAAATCTTTCTAGCCTTGCCATGGTTTTTTTCATCAGGAGGGGGTTTTCCATGTAAATATTCTGTTAGTTCCAATTCTCTCAACTCTATTTTAGTTGCGTTGATCTGTTTCCATAACTCTGGTACTCAAATGGTATCAGAGCTTTGGTACGGTGAGATTTTTCTTAGTATGCTCTGGTTAGCCTAGATCTTCCATATAGAAAGAATTTTTCCTTGGTGCTTGAAGAGCCATTGGTCCACGCTGTGGGCTACTACTCTCGGTCATTGGTTATACGTGTAGTTGTATACTTTTACAGTATTGTTAACGTATACTGGATTTGTTTCATATACGGTATAAATATATGACACTATTCACGTATATGATACTATTCACGTATGACATTGTTTACGTATACAAACTATTCATACATACATACTATTCACATATGCGGTCCTGTCACGTGTGTGGTATTATTCAGAAAAAAAAAAGTGACCGTCTAGTAGAGAAACAGGTCCTGAATCACCATAGCAGAGAGTTTGAGAAGTTCAATAGGAGTAATTTTTCCCTGGAAGTTGAAGATAAAGGCAATCTTGAGGAAGGACAATTGCTTACTAGCAATTGAAGGTAGACCGGTAAAAGTTACTGATGAAAAGTGGAAGGAGATGGATGATAATGTTGTTGTCAATCTGCATCTTGCAATGGAGATTCAATATTGTCCAGTGTTGCAAAAGAAGACAACAAAGGAGATCTGAGATGCTCTTGTCAAACTGGACAAAGTCAAATTACTTCACAATAGAATATTTCTAAAGAGGAGGCTGTATACTCTTCGGATGAGTGAGTCTACATCATGACGGACCACATCAACAATCTGAACACCTTATTCTCCCATCTTACAGCATTAGATTATAAAATAGCGGAGAATGAACGTGCGAAACTTTTACTTTAGAGTTTACCTGACTCATATGATTAACTCATCATCAACATCACAAATAATAATACTACCAATTGTCTATCCTTTGATAATGTCGCCAATGTTATTCTTGAAGAAGAATCTAGGCGTAAGAATAAGGAAGATAGATTTGAGAGCTCAAAGCAAGTAGAGACGTTGTTGGTGATGAAAGGGAGATCAATGGAGTGTAGCTCCAGGGAGTCATGGTCAGAGTAGATCAAAGGCAAGAAGAAGGAAGAACTTCAAATGCTACCGTTGTAGCATGAGAGGGCACTTGAAGAAAGATTGTTGGAATAATAAGAAGAATGCAGATAAAGCCCTAGAAGCATCAAACTCTCAAGGATGTGTTGCGAGTACCTCTGAGATGGAGAAATCCTATAGCGAGACAATAATTGGTTCTAAAGGCAGTAAACGGTTCACTGATATTTGGATAATAGATTTAGGAGCATCATGGCATGTGACTCCACACCGTGACTAGTTTTACAATTACGAACCGGTCTTGGTAGGATCTGTGTTCATGAGAGATGATCATGCCCTAGAAATTGCTGGTATTGGTATTGTCAAAATAAAATTATTTGATGGTTCCATTTGAACAATTCAAGGAGTGCGACACGTGAAGGGCTTGAGGAAAAATATATTGTCTATTGGGCAATTGGATGACGTCGGTGCAAGACCCATGTTGAAGGTGGGATCTTAAAAGTTGTTAAAGGTACTCTTGTGATGATGAAAGAGAAAGACCATGGCAAATCTATACAGGCTTCAAGGAGGTACGTTGCAGGAGGGATAAATCAGCAAGCCAAGAAGAAATGATGATGATGTGGCACTGCAAATTAGGCCACATGTCAGAACGTGGTTTGAAGGTTCTTGCGGAACATAATCTCATTCCCGCGCAAATCGATGAATTTACTGTTTTGTGAGCATGTGTTACAAGCAAGCAGGATAGATTGAAGTTTGGTAGATCAACTGCTCTGAGTAAGCATATTCTAGACTTGATTCATTCTGATGTGTGGGAGTCGCAGAAATGTCCTTGGGAGGTGCAAAATATTTTGTATCATTTATTGATGATTACTCCAGGAGACTGGGTGTACCTAATCAAGAAGAAGTCAGATGTGTTCCTAATATTCAGGGACTTCAAATCTATGCTAGAACTTGAATATGGAAAAGGATCAAATGTTTGAGGACATACAATGGAGGAGAATATACAGATGGAGATTTTCTAGCATTTTGCAAGCATGAGGGTATTCAAAGGCAATTCAGATTGCACATACACCTCAGCAAAATGGTGTAGTAGAGTGGATGAACAGAATTCTTTTAGAAAGAACAAGAGCAATGCTAAGAACAGGAGGTTTAGCCAAGTCTTTCTGGAAGAAGGTCAAAACGGCCTATTACTTGATTAATCGGTCGCCATCAATCGCGATTAGTTTAAAGACACCAATGGAGATATGGAATGGCAAGTCGGTGGATTTTCTTCTCTACAAGTGTTCGGATGTTCGACATATGTTATGTATAACTCCCAAGAAAGAACAAAGTTGGACCCAAAGTCTAGGAAATGTATATTCTTGGGTTATGCCTGATGGAATAAAAGGGTATCGCCTGAATCCCACTGCCCACAAGGTTATTATCAGCATGGATGTTATATTTGCAGAAAATGAACTGTAAAGTGAAGAAAAAATGATAGCACTGTCAAGGAGAAAACTATGTTTAGATAGATAAAAACTGGAGAAAATATTCTAGGAGAGCCAGATGATGAACAAGTTCCGGAGTGACCAATGATACAAAAGTTAGGTGATCAACACGCAGACACAGCCACCATCATGGCATTCAGACTATGTTATGGTAAGTCACGACGCATTCTGTCTTTTGACAGAAGAAGGAGAACCATCAACCTTTCAGGAGGCTTTGAGTAGCATAGATGCTTCTCTGTGGATGGAGGAATGCAGGAAGAAATGGAGGCCTTGCATAGGAACAATACATGGGAACTTGTTGCACTTCCAAAAGGTTGGAAAGCCATTAGCAACAAATGGGTCTATAAGATCAAACAAGATGACAATGACTAAGTGGAACGATATCGTGCAAGACTTGAGGCAAAAGGATTTGCTCAGAAAGAAGGTATCGATTTCAATGAGATATTTTCTCCAGTTGTAGACTTACCACTATCAGAGTAGTGTTGGTTATGTGTGCTACATTTGATTTACATCTTGAGCAGTTAGATGTGAAACTGCTTTTTTCACGGAGAACTTGAAGAGGAGATTTATGCTCCAACCAGAAGGTTTTGAGAAACAAGGAAAAGAAAACTTGGTTTGTAAGTTGATCAAATCTCTATACAATCTAAAGCAGGTGCCAAGGTGTTGGTACAAGAGATTTGATTCCTTCATAATTTGCCTTGGATACAATAGACTGAGTTCAGACCATTGTACATACTACAAGAGGTTTGGTAACAATGTTTTCATCATTCTGTTATTGTATGTGGATGACATGTTGGTGGTAGGCCCCAATAAAGATCGAATCTAGGAATTGAAGGCACTGTTAGCTAGGGAATTTGATATGAAGGACTTGGGACCCGAAAACAAGATTTTAGGGATGCAAATTCACCGAGATAGAAAGGAGGAAGATCTGGCTTTCACAGAAGAATTATTTAATGAAAATCTTGTGGTGCTTCAACATGCAAGATTGTAAATCAGTTTCAACCCCACTTCCTGAATTACAAATTATCCTCAGGTATGTGTCCTAGTAGTGAAGCGGAGAGGATGAAAATGTCTTGAGTATCGTATGCATCAGCGGTGGGAAGCCTTATGTACGCCATGATTTGTACCAGGATATTGCTCAAGCAGTTGGGATGGTCAACCGGTTTATGGAGGTCAGGGACGAGCATTGGAGTGCTGAGAGGATCCTAAGATACATTAGAGGAACCTCAGGTGCTGCACTATGTTTTGGAGGATCAGAGTTTATTGTCAAAGGATATGTTGATTTAGATTTTGCAGGTGATCTTGATAAAAGGAAATCTACTACAAGCTATGTGTTACTTTTGCAGGCGGAGTTATAAGCTGGTTGTTCGAGTTACAGACGTTGTAACTCTGTCTACTGTAGAAGCTGAATATATGCAGCTACACAAGCTTGCAAGGAAGCTATTTGAATTCAAAGGTTAATGGAGGAACTCGGGTATAAATAGTCAAAGATTACTGTGTATTGTGACAATCAAAGTGCCTTGCACATTGTAAGGAATCCAGTATTTTATTCCAGGACGAAGCACATAGGAGTCCAATATCACTTTGTTCGAGAAGTAGTGGAAGAAGGAAATATGGACTTGCAGAAGATTTACACGAAAGACAACCTAGCAGATGTCATGACAAAACCGATCAGGCACTGACAAGTTTAACTGGTGTAGATCTTCCTATGACCTATTAGAAACGTAGGCAGCAGAGAATTGGCAAGATGAGAAAAGGTTTTAAAAGCTCACCAAAAGTAGCTTTAAGTGGGAGATTGTAAGTGGCATAACGCCACTTTTTTGTTAAAAAAATGTTCAAAGAAGGAGGCACGTTTTACGAGAGTTCCTGCAAGTTACTGTGCATGTAGGTAACTTATCATGTGAGCACCGAAATCACAGAAAGTAGCCTCTATAAATAGAGACCGAATTCGTTCAGTTTCATCATTGAAAAACAATAGGGTATTCACTAATATATATAGTATCTTCTAAGAGTTTTTCTTATATTTATAGATAGAGGTGTATTCTCTTTATATAAGAGAAGGTATTATAGTTTTCTCCTTAGTAGAGAGAGTGTAATTTTTTTTTTATCTTCCGCACAGTGAAAAGTTTTCTCGTCTTGCCTTGGTTTTTCCCTCATCCTTAGGAGGTTTTCCACGTAAATATTCTGTGTCAGTTCAATTCTCTCAACTCTATTTTAGTTGCGTTGATCTGTTTCCATAACTCTGTTCTCAACATTTAACCGTAAAATTTATTTCCAACTAGCTTAACTTTCACATCATTTAGCATTTTTACTGTAATAGTTTTCATTATGCTCACAATAACCATGTGCATTACTCATTTATGAATAATTGGAGAAGGAAGGTGAATAACTAGCATTTTCCTGGTTTTGGCAGGTGGAATTGATCTGTTTTCAAATGAAGAGGTAATGGTCCATAAAAAATGTTTCACATAATTAATTGTTTCATTTTTTTAGTTTACTTCACTGTATGACTAATTGTCTTTGCCTGATTCAGTACCCTGCGCACCATGGGGTCTAGTACAAGAACTGAATAACTTCAAGCACCTTTATGGAAACCCTCCTCTATTCATATATGAAAATGGTACCTCTCTCTCTCTCTCTCTCTCTCTCTCTCTCTCTGTGTGCAATGAACGTTTTTGAGGGTTGAATACTAAACTGCAGGGGAGAGCTTTGTTGTATAAAACAAAGTAACTTAATAGCACAATGCATTATGCGTTTCAACCTTGATGATTCAAGCTAATGAAGTTATGACCCACTTTATCCTTCATTAATATATGTAACTAACAGTATCAGTAGCTCATGGCATGTTGTATTATTGTGATTATCCTGTAATTTTCAGTAAGCAACATAGCTAAAGATGTTGCCAAAATATTTTTACAAAAAAGAAAAAAAAGATATTATTGGTTAAAATAAAGCAAATATAATACCCCCTAAGACAACTAGTATGTCACCTCATTTTGACAAATAAATCTTGATAAAACTTTTAGTTGTTGAGCCTATTTCTTTTCCAATAAATGAGCATGTTCAATTGTATGAAATTTATGTTCTCTCCATTCAATATTATCTGACTCCTTGGAAAATTGAGATAAATTGATACATTAAAAAGTTGAAGTTGATTATTATGGTCTGATGCATCAAGTTTTCAAAGTAGCCCAAGGTTAGATATTATTGGATGGAGGGAGCGATTAAATCCACGAGAAATTTCTTCAAGACTACTTGTTTGGTGAACTATTTATAGTAACATGTTAGTGGTACACTACCAAGTGCATGTTTGGATTTCTGCTTGCCGCTCTCAAACCATGACTTGAGCAAAAGCCTTGCGAGAGTAGTTTTTTAAACCATGTTTTGGAAACGGAAAACCAAATATGCCATAAGTCCTTTTGATGATAAAGGCTAGTAGTTTGGCACAAGGTGAGTTCCAATGTGTTGTGCTGCTGATAAAGATTTGGCTTGCATCGTTTGATTAGGTCAAAGGACATCAAGTAATACATCACTGCTAGATGTATCAAGGGTGAAATACTTGCATGGATATATTGGTGGCGTGCTTGATGCCTTGAGGTATGAGTTACAGGGTGCATTTAGATGAGCTTTCAAAACAAATACTTTTAAGGCAAAAATAGAATTTATTTTTTTAAAAAAATTGATTTTATCAAAAGGAAAAGCTATTTTGTGTTTTAAAAAACACTTTTATCTTTTAATTAAAATTCTCTCTTTCACTCATCATCTAAAATGCGGGAGTAACTTCTACTCTGCTTCTAAAATAAATTTTTAATTTTTTTTTATGAATAAAGATATTTTTTGATTCAAAATAAGTAGAATAAGTCTCATTATCTCAATCTATTTTTATCACTTTCACAAGTCCCATAGTTGACGGATTTGCTTTCTATTTATGATTTCGGAATCAAAATTATGCATTGCAGAATCCACTCAACTGTATTGTTATATTGGGTTATGAATTCATTTTAGGAGCAAGTGACTTATCTAATATGAATCAAACATGTCAAGAATACACACAACAGAAATAAATCCTTGAAATAGAAATAATAATTAAAGAGGTTACCATTTGTATTAGAGATATTAGTATAGTTAGTGAGAATTTATTCAGTTGGTTAGGAATTAGTTATTAATTAGTTATGCTACTCATTGCCTATATAAGGCTGGATTTATCTTGTATTGTATCTCTTTTGCTCTCATTAGTAAAATTCATATTTAGTTTTCTCCCAACTTTATCTATCCATTTTCTTTGCTACTATATATTTCAACAATTTGAATAAGCAATTTTCATGTGTTATCTGATTTTCTAATTAATTCTAATCTTTTCTCAGAAATGGATCAAATATAAAAGGATATTTTGCATGGTCTTTCTTGGATTTGTTTGAGTTATTGGATGGATATAAATCAAGCTTTGGCCTATATTATGTTGATCGAAGTGATCCAAAATTGAACAGATATCCAAAACTTTCAGCAAAATGGTATAGTTGGTTCTTGAGGGGTAAAAGCACTTCTACAGTTGGAGCTATTGAGCTTGAGAAGGATCCATCACACGTTTCTATTGGCCACTTATTTGAGTAGGTACTTTAATTTGGTTTGCACTTGAGCTTCATTGTATAATGGTGCTTCCACTTTCCAAGCTATAATCAAAATAAAATAAAATAATTATTTTGAGACTGCCTAGCTTCCTGGGCAAATTGCCACCTTGAGAAAGGAAATGTATTCATACAGCAGATAGAAATTATAGCAAGAGTATATATACCAAGAGTCCTTTTGGTTTAGATTTTAGTAGAATTGCTCTTAAAATAATTGATGTTGAAGGAATTAATTTTAAAAGAATTAATTTTGAAAAAATTGATTTTTGTTTGAAAAAGATGTTAAAAATATGAATTTAGAAGAATTGATATGAGATAAAAAAGAAAAACTAATATTTTTCACTGCCTCTAAAATCAATTCTTATGAAAGTGAGACACTTTTGTCAAAAGTAAAAATACAAAACAAACAACTTCACTTTTTCTCAACCCAATTTTTTCTAATGCAATATGAAAAAGTGCAGTAACCAAACATGCTGCCAATCATTCTAGTTCATGTTACCAAATTGGGACCTGCAATGTGATAATTAAAAATGAGAGAAAGGGAAGTAGATGTTGGGTGCATTTATTTCAGATTTTGAAAAAATGATTATGAAACTTAAATCTTATATGTAATTGAAAAGGTTAAAAATTGATTTTTTTTCCAGAAACTACTCATTTTAATTTCTCCAAAAAAATTGAAAATTAATTTTTTTGGTATTCTAATTATATTTTAAAAATTATTCAAATAAACAAAAAGTAATTTTTTTAGGTGAAAAAAATAATTTTGGTACTCTAGAATCTCAAACAAATGCACCTGTTATCTTTAGCAGGGGTTGGACTATTTTGGTGATAAAAAAGTTAATTCTCAAGTGTGATTATTCATTTTTTTTTTTTGGGTGTTATTTTCTCCTCAGTGGTGGTTATGGGTTATTGTAGTTTTGGAATATGGTGTAGTAGTCTTTTTCTATAGGAAAGTGAATAATTTTGCAGATTTTGAGCATGTAAACATTTGATTAAAATTCAAGTTAAGTTGATGATAATTTTTTTATGTCTCATTGGATTAAGCTTGATGTGTTTTTCTTTATATACTATTAGAAGTAGTTTCTGTATCAATCTGGACAATCTTAACAATATCTGTATTACTTAGTTTTATAGATAATGTGAACAATGATGCAAATATGTTTTTTTTTTTTGTTGGTACTTTGCTAATATGTAATCCTAAGATAAGATTAGGATGAAATGATATATTTCCAAATTGGAAAAATGTTTAGCGTAATATATTACTTTTCCAAAATGAAAAAAAATTATAGAAGTATGAATAATAAAATATTAACAGAATTTTTTAAAATACTTAAAATAATGATTTTGATTAATACTAGAATAACAATATATAATTAGTTAAAAAGAAAAGGGCATTTTAGAATAATTACATAAAAAGTTAATTGAATAAAAGTGATAATAGAAAAATAGAGTGACAATATTCACACCCTATTTTATCAAATAATACTATATGATGACTTTATGAAAATAGTTTTTTTGAGAGGCAAAAGAATTGAACAGCTGTCATAAACCTACATTAATACTAAAGCAATATTAAATCAACCCTCAGTCTCTATCTCGATCTCTCTTTACCACTATATAACAATAAAAAAAAAAGTCAAAACATATTCATTTCGAATTAACTGTATAAAAATCATAACAGCGAGCCACGAGGTTTTGGCGTAATGCGGAAGAATTCACTCGAAAATAAAATAACAAACATATAGCACACACTTAGGAACAAAAATGTTATTTCCATATATAAAAATAGGTGTCATATCGGGATATTTATTTTTTATTATTAAATATGATGGCAATAAAAAAATAAATGTCTCAATAAAATACTTATTTTTAAGTATTTAAACAAAATTATTTTTATTTTAATATAGAATATATCCACATAATAAAATATGGAGGATAAAATATGTCTATACCTTTATCTATACATATATTAAGGGATTCTTCACGATAACTACCTATTTGATATCCAACTTTTATAATTCTAAAAATACCCCTCTAAAGCATATAATAAAAACTACTTTCACATGTAATAACTATCATTTACAATAATTTCTTTGAATTTTTATATTTTAATTTATTATTTTTATAAATATTTTAGAAGAATGAAAAAATTGCAAAATCACTGGCTAAGTACCCGTTAGCTTGTTAGTACTAGTATTTTGAATATGTGCATCATGAGATAAATCTTTTTTAGCAAATATAATAATTATTATAAAAATAATAATAATAAAATTTTTTACTTTTAATTTTTAAAATGGGAATCATTTAACTGTAAAATGTTTAATTTGATTTTCTTCTTATTCCTCATTTTTCAATATTTTATAAGAATAAAAATTTGTATATTCAATTTTTAAGTTAAATTTAGATAAATTATTTTGTTTTTTCCTTCTTCCTTCTTTGTTTTTTTTTTTTTTTACCGAAGATATATAGTTTTCATTTATAAGCAATGAATTATAAAAGGGTCCAACTTGGACAATGAAAACATGAGTGGAATATCCCAAATCTTCTAGTGAAAAAATTATGGAAACTAACTCCAACTTCTAAGCAGGAAACAGAGAAACATTTGCATTGAGTCAAAGAAATTCTTCAAAAAGGTTCTTGGCATTAGAGGCAATCTCTTGGGGAGAAATGTTTTTGTCTTCAAAACCTTTATGTTCCTTACTAACCATATATCCTCCAAATCATGTAACACAGTAGAGAGACTTTTTCCCTTCTTCCTTGTTTTTTAGAATTGCAATAAAATGATTTTTAAGAAAATTTTCACAAAAATAACATGTATAACAACTTATTATTGAACATATAATTCATTTTTATAGTGACATGTATATAAAAAATTCATTCTCTTTTGCTCACCTTTCCTTTTTTTTTTTTTAACTTCCTAATAAAGTAATTTCAAAGAAAGAAATTTATAAAACCATTATTTTGATCTCCTTAGCAAATATAATAATTATAATAAAAATAATTTAATTAATTAAATTAAATTAAAAATTACTAAATAATAATACAATTATCTACTTTTAATTTTTAAATGGAAATTAAATAACTCTAAAAATATTTAATTTATTTTCTTCTTGTTACTCTTTTTTCAATATTTTATAAGAATAAGAATATATATATATATATATATATATTTCTATTTTTAAGCCAAATTAAAATAAATTATTTTATTTTCTCGTCTCTCCTTGTTCTTTAGAATCGTATTAAAATAATTTTAAAGAGAAATCCCACAAAAACATTATTGTACAATAACTAATTATTGAACATATAATTTATATATATATATATATATATATATAAATATTCATTCTTTTTCAGTCATCTTTCCTTTTTTTTTTCAAATTCCTAATGAAGTAATTTCAAAGAAATTTACAAAATCATTATTATTTCAAATAAAATCTCGTGAACTGATTTCATAAAAAAAGAGTAAACCCCTAAGTTAGTTTTTGACAATTTTAACGTTGGTTGGTCCAACAATTGAAAAGTGTCAACTTAGTTGCTGATAATATCAAAAGTCAGACACTTAGCGATCCTTGAATGAAAAATATTAACGGTGTTATAACAATTTTTTTACCGAACAAATTGGTCTTTAACATCATTTGTAAGAAAAAAAAATGCCTATCCCCTTCTTTCCTTTATTCTCTTCATCACCATCACTCCTATCACCATAAACGCACAACAACCATCCCTTAGAACTGAAAAAAAGGAACCTGATCCAAAATAAACAAAAACATAGATTGATTTGAAATTTGGACATTCGACTGAAAAAAAATTGAGACAAAACCAAATCCCTAGCCCTAATTTTATGTCTATGCACACATAAGGGGAAGTTGGGAAAAAGGCTGAAGGGTGAGCGATATGTAGAGGTAGCAAGGATAGGAGATGATGGCGATGTCCTTAGCAAAGCTTCAGCACATGACGACGGTTTTGGCAGGTCTGGTTGGCTCACGTTCGGCTTGAGGGCACCAGGTGGGAGCGGTGATGTGGATTGCCATTTGCAGTAGTGCTTCGACGATGATTCACAACAAACCACCTTTTGCTTGTGGTTTGGGATTGAGATGGATTGTTGATGATTGAGTTGTGGTTGTTGTGGTGGTATTGTGGCTTTTGTTGTGGCTATTAATTATAGGGTTGTTTTGCTCATGGTTTATGATGGTGGTGGTAGTGAAGAGAGTGAAGGAAGTAGGGGTGTTCATAATTGACTAGGCCTAAAGCTCAATAGAATGGGTTCATATCTTGAAATTTGACCGAGATACACTTTTCGGCTAGGTTTAGGTCATATGTCCTGTTACCTCAGCCTTAAAGTTAAATAATTCTTTAAGATATATATATTTTTATGATAATTTGTGAAAAATTATACAATTTTAAAGTTCAATTAATATATTTTACATAGCTTGATATTATTTTATATTGATATATTTTTTTGGTATAGATATTGATATGGTTTATTTTAAAACTATATAGTATAAGATATTTTTTAAATTTTATTTCTTACTTCTAAAATTTTATAACTCTACTATGTATAATGTTCAAATTCTCATATATTGTTCGAATGTCAGGTTAACCAGGGATGACCTCATAGATAGTCGGGCCATTATCAAGTTGTGCTTGACTTTTGTCTAATCCCCGAACCATTCCTTGTACACTCCTAGAAGGAAGAAAGGGGATGAGGAAATAGATTTTTTTTTTATGTAAATGACATTGAGGATCAGTTTGTTCAATAATAAAATTGTTATTAACACTTAATTTTTTCATTTGGGAACCACTAAGTGTTTGACTTTTGACAATGTAAGGGACCAACTTGTCTAATGCTGAAATTATTATGGATTAACTTGGGCTTTATTCCAAAAAAAAAAAATTAGAATAGTACACCATACAATTAAAGATCATTCACATGTTTCACCGTGCACTTAAATACCCTCACTAAATTTCACCACCAACTTAAATGTCATATATTAAATTTCGTCCGCTTTAATGCTCTCCACTAAGCATCTTATTTTTAATTTTTTAGTTTAATCTTTATTTTTTCAAAAATTTTTCTATTTTAATTAAAGAGAAGGGTTCTAGATACATGTTATTTGGCAAAACCTTTCAACTTATACCTTTCTTTTCTATATATTAGTAGATATTTCCATGAAGATTCTAAAATTCTTATGGGACATGTGCCCCCAAACTCCTTAAGATCCGTCCCCGTCGGAGCACGTTCCCATTTTAGTTTACTTCACTAGATCAGGATGCAGGACGTTGACTTGCCCTTCCCTTGTATGTATTATGTATAATACTTATATAGATATATATACATTGTAATGAATGCAGAGATATATAGTTGAGGGTTCCCACATAAACTGAGAAGCATAGGTTTGGGGGTGATGGAACCCAAAGATGCATCTTTGAGCCTTGCTTTTATGCTAATGCCGCTTTTGATTCTGAACTTGGCCGTGGGAGTACTCAGTGCTGATAAGTTCAGCAGACATGACTTCCCTCATGATTTTGCCTTTGGTTCAGGCACCACTGCTTACCAGGTAGGTCCCTCTTCCTTCATTCTCAAATGAAATCATTCTATTTTACTGTGCAATGACAAATTTGTTATAACTAGACCTTTTAGTTCCTTTAAAATTTTAAATCTACAAATGATCGTTAAAAAATAAACTTTAAATTAATCTATGTAAAATTGAAAAGTCGAATAAATTGATCTCCGTAAACAAAATTTTCAAATTAGTCCATGTAAAAATAACTTGTCTAATTATTCAATTTTTCATAGACCAATTTGTCTGAATATTCAATTTTGCAGGATCAATTTGGGAGTTTGTTTCTACGGATTGATTTGTTTGACAATTTAATTTTATGAGGACCAATTCAGGAATTTATCTTTTCCAGGGATCAATTTGTCCCACTTAAAATTTTAAAGAGACTAAAATGGAAGGTTTTGTCATTTGTTATTTATGTTATATACTCTCTCCAGGACTCGGTATAAGTTATTTTGGATTTTTTTGGCCTAAAATATAAGTTGTTTTACATTTCAATTACTCATTAATTATTTTATTTATATTTTATCCCTCTATTTAATTGGATGGAGGGAATGAGTGAAGGTGAATTTATTGGAGTATTCAATTGGAGCGAAAATGAGTGGAGGTTGAGTGAAAAAAGACTATTTGTGTCTTTAACTTCATTTATATGAAGATTAATAAAATTCAATCATTACACTAAATCTTGTCAATAACCCAAAGACGACTTTTATTTGTGACAAGAGAGAGTATGCTATTATAATAGAATTTAGTTTTGCTTCACCGAAAGCATAGAAGAGTTTTACAATCTTATAATCATGCATTGTTATATTAACAAATACGATTAACTTTCACCTTAAATCATGCAAATACAATGATTTTTTGGATAACAATATAAAATATTAAGTAAATCCCCAATTTCAGTTCCTCTAAAATATATTGCGAGAAAAATTAATCCATTAGATTTGAAGGTCCTCTGTTGTCCATCACAATTCAAAACAAGGGATAAATTGGTATTTCCATACAAATCCTGAATGATTGATTTGTCATGGACCAAAAGGGGAACTTTCAAATCCTGCAACTAATTTGTCCTTGATATATTCGTGAGAGACCAAGATAGATATTTAGTGTGTGTGTGTATATATATATATATATATATATATATATATATATATATATATTGTTTTACACTGACTTATATCAAGACTAAACGCATTATCGTATACATATGAATTCATATGATTATGAATAGGTGGAAGGAGCTGCTAATGAAGATGGGAGAACTCCTAGTGTCTGGGATACCTTTGCCCATGCTGGTTGGTGTTCATTTCCTTCTTTGATAATTTTGGAAGCTTCCTTAATTTCTGGAAAGAGATAGGCCTTCAACGTATGTATTAATGTGAAGAAATTTCCACAAATTGGTTTATAAAGTACAACTCAATTTGGTTTGATACACCTCAAGTTGTTCATTATAAAGTGGAGCCCTTTGCACATATGCTACACGCCAAGGGAATTAGTATATCATATGAACCATGTGGGGAATACCTTCTAACAATTGACATGGTTTACAGTGTATAGTAATGGAGAAAATGGAGATGTAGCCTGTGATGGGTACCACAAATATAAGGTGAATAAACTGCACCTCAATTTCTTTCTTTTTCCTTCCCGTTTTCTCAATAATGCATTAGCATTGTGGCGTCGTTTGATCCATCATCCATGTAGCCGACTCCACATACCGGAACAAGACTTAATAGTTGTTGTGGTATAGTATTATAGTAGTCGTTGTTGTCGTTGCATTGCTTGTGGTTTACCTGTTTGAGGAAAATTGTAAAGATTGAAGCATGCTATGGTCACTGTTAGAAGTGTTAAAGTGGCAGTGAGGCATGTTAAATTCGTTTTAAATATTTCAATGTAACAAACGTAATGCAGGAAGATGTGCAACTCATGGTGGAAACAGGCCTTGATGCCTATAGATTTTCCATTTCTTGGTCAAGACTCATACCAAGTATAATACTCAACTCAAACTTGTGTAGAATTATATGAGACATTGAAATATTGAAATTTTATGTTCTTTATTTCTTTCTTCAATAGACACTTTCTTAGTGCATTTGAAAATGCATTTCTTTCTCCTCAGATGGCAGAGGGTCCGTCAATCTCAAGGCATTAGAGTACTACAACAATCTCATCAATGAACTCATCAGCAATGGTTTGATACGAGTTTCTTAATTTTCAAAATTAAATCATGCCTTCAAATTCACTTCCACAAACTGAAAAAAAAGACTTGCAGTCATTTATGCTGCTTCAACTGATATATAGTCCATCCTGTGCCTTGAGCAGGAATCCAACCACATGTCACACTACACAACTATGATTTTCCACAGGCACTTGAAGATGAATATGGAGGATGGCTTAGTCGTGACATCATGTAATTTCTTGACCTCTTGCACCATAATGTTGTTGATATTAATTCATGAAAGTTACATTGCATGTTACTTTCCATAAAATAAGCCAATACCCCTCAAATGCACTAGAACCAATTATAGTAAAAGAAGTGCCTTGATGCTTGAAATGAGGATTTACATCCCTAAATTCAAGCACTATGTAATTAACATGCCATTGGTTCTTTAGTTAATGTTTTTCATGAGTCACGATATGCATTCTAGAGAGTTGCTATAAACTATATTCTATTTGTGCAAATTTCAAATAACCAAAAGGCTTTCAAAAGATTAGAAGATCCTACGGTCCTTTTCAATCCTCTTGTTCCTTTTTTTCTTCTCTTCTTGCTTCTTGCTTCTTGATATGATCCTAGGCCTACAACATTTTTATGCCGTTCAAAGCTCTGGCCGTTTTAACAAATGGGTTGTGTGTTTATTTGCTAGTGGTATTAGGTTGCAATCTCCTTATAGTAAACTATATACATAGTTCAGAAATACTAATGCACTAGTTACTACTTGGATGTGAATGCAGAAGAGATTTCACAAACTATGCAGATGCGTGTTTTAGAGAGTTCGGTGACAGAGTCTTATATTGGACCACTGTGAACGAGCCTAATGTGTTCTCCTTAGGTGGTTATGATCAGGGAAACGGCCCACCTCAACATTGTTCTGCCCCATTTTGTGTTAATAAAGGCATTATGGGCAACTCAACAAGTGAGCCCTACTTGGCACTTCATCATATTTTGTTAGCGCATTCTTCAGCGGTGAGATTGTATAGAAGAAAATATAAGGTATAACACCTAATCATTTTCCATATTGTGTATTTCTAATGGATTTGCTTACTTTATTTTTTTGGTTATATGTTTTTCATTGCTACTTTCTCCATGTTTAAATGGCAAGAACCTCAACTTATGTACAAGCTAAAATCCTTATGTGGTTCTCAATTTATTTTTGTTGGATTTTAATCTCCTTGCTCATAAAGGAAACTTTGCTGGCAAAGAATGTTCCCGATTGATAGACACTTAACTGGCATTGCAGGACAAACAACATGGGTTTGTTGGTATCTCTATCTTTTCATTTGGGATTTTCCTCATACAAATACAGAAAATGACTGGATTGCATCTCAAAGAGTCCGTGATTTTTTTATTGGTTGGTAAGTTACAGACCGTGCACCTAGTTGGTTTTACTTCTCTCCTTCACTTATGATCTTAGTTTTTTCACTCTTAAGACAAGTGATTATATATGGGTGTATGACTGGGGTTTTCATTCTTGTTTAACCTTGCTATGCTCAGCTCCTAAAACTTTCTTTTTTTCATTGGAGATAATACTATTTTTGTTTGATCTTAAATTCTGATTTTGTACATGCAATTTTAGTACACAATTTAGAATTTATACAATTATGCTGAACTTGAGAGTTTACTTTTGGAGAAAAACTTTTCAAGAATTTTCCTATCAAGTTTTGGCGATGACTGTTAAATGAAGGGAAGGAGATGACAATTTTAAGTACATGCTTTAATATTAATTGTAGGATTATGGAGCCATTGTTGCATGGAGATTATCCTGTTTCCATGAAGAAAAATGCAGGTGCAAGAATTCCAACCTTCACAGATAGCGAAGCCGAACAAGTTAAGGGTTCATATGATTTTATAGGGTTAATTCACTACTATAATGTTAATGTCACAGACAACCCTGATGCTTTGAAGAACGAACTGAGAGACTACGGTGCAGATATGGGAGCAATTCTGTCCTGTAAGCACTTCCTTATGTTTAATGATAGTGAATTTAGTAAGCAGTTGTAGTTGGTCTGTCAGCTTATTGTACTGATTGCATTCAATGCACCTTTTTCATCATTGTTATGAGATTTCCAACTAACTGAACTTTGACATCATTTAGCATTTTATAGTTTTCATTAATGCTCACAACCATGTGTATAACTCATCTCTGAATAATTGGTGGAGGAAGTTGAATAACTAGGCTATTTCCTGGTTTTGGCAGATGGAGCGAGTCCATTTTCAAGTGAAGAGGTAATGGTCCAAAAAAGAATGTTTATCATAATTCACTGGTTCAAATTTTCATATTACTTCACTCTATGACTAACTGGCGTTTGCTTGATTTAGTTACCTGTCGAACCATGGGGTCTACAGGAAGAACTGAATAAATTCAAGCTCCATTATGGCAACCCTCCCTTATTCATTCATGAAAATGGTATCTCCTTCTATCTTTCTATGCAATGAATGCTGTTGAGGAGAAACGTCTTTTGTTGCTTTGAGGGTTGAATATCATACTCTAGGGGTGTGTGAAAAAATGGGGTAAAAATTACATGATTTATAACCCACTACATGCTTCATTACTATATGTATCTAATGAATTATGGCATATTGTGACTATCTTGTATTTTCCAATATGTGAGCATCTTCAGTTCTAAGGAATTTTTTTACTGAATCCTCAAGAGAGCTATTCAAGATATGTTAGGTGAACCATTTAATTGTAACAAGTACTCACAATGGTTATATGGAAAGTGCTGTTGATGGTATCTAGACTGCTTGTGTGGCTTGAAGTGAGTTCAAATGGGTTGAGTTATTGATACAAATTTGGCTTGCATTTGGTAATAGTACAAGGATAGCAACCACTCTGTTACTTAAGATTTAAATTTACTTTGTTATATCTTATCCTTTGTTGTATGTTTATCTTCATTACATTGTTATCCGCATGTTTATATGTTATTTTAGGACACTCGTTAAGAAACCAAGTGTGATAAGTTTTGCATTAAAGGACGAGTTTTTCAAATTTCCAATGCATTGTATGCCTTATAGAACTTGAAAATATACTACTTTTGATTCCTTAATGAAACCCTTCATTTACACACCTTCATACCTTGTCAGGTCAACGAACACCAAGCAATTCGTCACTACAAGATGTCTCAAGGGTGAAATACTTGGATGGATATATTGGTGGCGTGCTTGATGCCTTGAGGTACGTAGTTGCTACTCGAATTATCTAGTGTTACTTTGGATTAGCATATTTAAGTTCAAAACAGTTTATAAACAGACCTTCCCTAAAACAATTTTTGAAGGGAAAAAAGAAGCAATTATATCCTTAAAAAAGCGTTTTCGAAACATGCCTGCACTAGTTGACAGAGATAAGAAAACTTGTTTTTGATCACTTACACAAGAAGTCCTGTAGTTAATGGACTAGCTTTTTATTTATGACTTGGAAATCAAGATTATGGGGCACAAATCCATTGAATTATCTTGTTATATGGGCTTTATTAATTATTCTCGAGAGTAAGTTACTTATATAATGACAAAACACTCATACAGATACAACGGGAAGTCAGAAACAAATCATTGAAATAGAAAGAATAGAGAGATCACCATATGAGTCTATTACAGCATTTTATTGTTATTATTATTATTATTATTATTATTTGAAAGTGTCCATAACTCTATAAACATTTTAGATGTGTTCTTTACTTATCTTTATCATCCTAAATTTTTTCAGAGATGGATCAAATGTAAAAGGATATTTTGCATGGTCTTTCATGGATTTATTTGAGTTATTGGATGGATACCAATCAAGTTTTGGCCTATATTTTGTTGATCGCAATGATCCAAAGTTGAAGAGATACCCTAAACTCTCTGCAAAATGGTACAGCCAGTTCTTAAGAGGTAGAAGCACATCTATTGTTGGAGCTATTGAACTTGAGAAGGATCCTCCACTTGTTTCTATTGGCCATTTATTTGAGTAGGCTCTTTGTTGTTCCTAGATATGCTTACATTCCTTTCTATATAAACATAAAAATTAAAATCAATTCAATTGGCGATTTATTTGAGAAGGTTCTCTAATGACAAGTATGTAGATCAATTGACAAAGTTTGTTTTAACTTAACCAAGGATGTCAAGTTTGAGCCCTAGGTATGCAGCCATAGGAGAATACCTATGGTTTTGACTAAAAGAAAAACTGAGAAGGTTCTTTATTTTTTTTGTTTCCATAAGAGCTTCACTGCATTTTGATGGATTCAACGCTTTGGGGCTATATACAAGAATTAAGATAATAATTTAATCTTTTCGATCTTCATAAAAAATTAAAGAAAAAGATGAAAATATCATTTTATCACTCATCATATATTATCTTTTGATTTAGTAATTATAATTCATCTACATTTATTGACATTTAAGGGGGAGTGTTATGAAATATTTAAATATGGATGTCCATAAATATTATTGTATCTTATTTGTGGCTATAAATAGTCATTTGGATACTCCATTTTCTTTACATTTTGATCATAATACTATCTTTCACTCTATTTCTCCTTTCTCTTCTCTACTCATTTCTTCCATTCTCTTTTATTTCACAAAGATGAGACATAATTGAGGTATTATTTATTTTTATTAATACCGTAGTTCCTTGTATAAAATCAATTCATGAAAAACCTTTTTTTTTAACCCTAAACCAAATACACAATCAAGATGACTATAAAGGCTCATGTGACATTTTTTTTTTTTTGGTTACAGCTCATGTGACACTTAGCATAGTGCTTATCTCTTCAAGACTCTCTTTTTAAAAGAGTAAAAGGTTTAATAATTTTAAGCTCGATTAGGTATATTTTTTGTCATAGTTGTTTGCGAGACCAATTAACTAGTTTCCGATGGATTCAATTGTTTTACCCATTTATGATCGGAAGATGAATTTTGATTAATTTTTCAAATTTTGATTTTAAGTGGTACGCCTAGGCGTATTTCGGGCCTCTGTAGAAGTGGCTTGTTTTAAGGCCTTGGTTGTGTTTGGTTCGTTTAACCCCTATGCATGTAAGCTTATTTAAAATATTTAAAATCAACCAGGGCCGATTAAGTGATAAAGTCTTATTCACCCTTAACCAAAAGTCAAGAGTTCAATCCCTACTTTGGATGTAGCAGCATTAAATTCTTGGATTAGTTGTCTAATCCTTTGAGATGCTTCTAAGCTAGCGAAGAGATTAGTGACTTTGAAATATGTGGGGGATTATTATATTTTATTTATATTTATTTTCAAAGTTATTATTATTATTATTATGTTAAAGTTAATATTTGTGACTTGTACAAATTCGTTTATGGATTTATTCAATGCAAAAAGATATCACGATTTCAATAGTATTTAATACACGATTTGATATCAGGATTTATGTGGCCTGTACATTTTCTTCATCAAAGAAAGTTAATGAATTTTAAAACCTGATTTCAATAAAATATATAAGAATAATGTTGAGAGATTTGATAAGCCTTTACCTTTTTAACGTCTGACCACAGGTGTGTGTTTTATACTATTAAGCTAATTTATGTTTTTTGTTTTACTTCATTTTTTGTTAACGTTGGGATTACTTTAACGTTGCTTGATCTTTGGACTCTAATGATATAAATAGCACTCTTTCCCGGATCATTGCGCATAGAAAAAAAAAATTACAATTTCTATATTATACTTTGCCGATCAGTAGAATTCTTCTTCTATTAAGTTTTTGGTTCCTTGAGCAATGTTGTTCCTGAGTAGCCTCATTAGTTCATATAGAGAGTTAGTGAGAAGTGATTATTGTATCCTGAAGTATTATCCGTGAAGACCATCTATATTAGTAACTTTCTCATGGGAACAAATACTCTTAAACTTAATGCCTATAACGCCTTAGCCAATTATAATATTGATAGGCCATTCTATTTCAATTTATCCTTATTGTGTTATTTATTTTTCTTCATTTTTTATATTATTATAAACACTTATTTTTTTCTAGATTTATTGTTTGTATTTGTGTTATTTTAAGTAGAATTTCTAACAACTCCACCCTATTCTTCTCAAAAGTTGGTACTCTATTCCATTATTTACCAAAAAAAAAGAGCAAATTAATAAAAAAAAAACTAACAAGAAAACAAATTTTATAAACGCAATTTCAACTCGACATGTCTCTTAGACTATATTGATTCTTAAAATTGAAATTCTAAATTTCCTATTGCCAAATCTATATCTGACTAAAAATAAAATAAAATTAGTTGAGTTGTTACATAAGAATGATATATGAGCATTGCGATTGAAAAGTAGTAAGAAATATAGGATAAGTTAGTCAATTTTCAATATTTTTAAAGGATTTACTAGATAAATTATTTCCTAATTATTTATAAAATTGTTCAAATTAGTCTCTAAGAAAAATACAAATAGAATAAATAAATCCATTAAAATACTAAGGAATAATTAATTGGTCCTACATTTTTAATTATGAGAGATTATAAATGTTTTTTTTTCTTAAGAGTATGTATGTTTGGATTGGTGGAGTTAGGTGGAGCAAGAGTAAAGCAAAGTGAGATTTTAATATGCTCCATTATTTAGATTTGCAAGTTTTAGATGGAATGGAGTGTAGATAGATGGACTCATTCCATCTCATTCCCTCTATTCTCCTCAAATCTTTTCCCCCAAATTGGGTGAAATAAGATAGAATAGAAAATATCCAAACAATGAGTTGCATAAATTATTCCACTTTACTCCTTCATTCTATTTCATTCCATTTCGCTCCACCTAACTCTATCAATTCAAACATATCCTAAGGGATCAATTTATTTACGCTATTTGTATTAGGGGTCAACTTTGCAGTTTGCTCTTTTTTTCATATATCTGAATTATTCTTTTACATCAACTCAAATAAATAAATAATTTAATTTTCTTTCAAGCCAAATATAGATTTGAGAATATGAAAATTAGAACTTTAATTTTAAGAACTAAGAAACTTGTTAAGTTAAAGTTACATTTATAAAATTTATTCTTTCTCACTAGTTTTTATTTTTTATTTTATTTATTTATTCTCTATTTTTTTATTAAAAAATGGGATGCAGTGTCAATTTTAAAGAAGAATGGAGTGAAATGTCAATTGAACAAATTTTATGGGTAGTATTTATTATTTACCCAAAATAAAATATAATAACAATCATGTCGGGGCACGTTCCATTTTTAATTTACTTCATCACTAGATCGAGGTGTTGACTTGCCTTTCCCCTGTATATAGTACTTCTCATACACTGTAGTGCATGTATGAAGAGGTAGTTCACTAGGTGGCGGTGCCCGCAGAAACTGAAAAAGAATAGGTTAAGGTGATGGAACCTAAAGAAGCATCTTTGAGCCTTGCTTTTTTGCTGACCCTGCTTTTGATTCTGAACTTGGCTGTGGGAGTATTCAGTGTTGATAAGTTCAGCAGGCATGACTTCCCAGTTGATTTTGTCTTTGGTTCAGGCACAACTGCTTACCAGGTCCCTCTTAATTTCTTCATTCTCAAATCAAAATCATATATATATATATAATAGGTTTTAATTTTGTTTCACCAAAATTGTAGAAGAGTTTTACAATCATCTAATCATATATAGTTGCACGAACATATAATTAACTTTTAGTCATTACTTGAATCTTTATGCAAATACAATAATTTATTTGGATAGCAATATAATTTTTTGTTTACACTATCGCATATCAAAATTGCACACATTATTATCCTGTACATATGAATTGATATATGTGATTATATGTGAATAGGTGGAAGGAGCTGCTAATGAAGATGGGAGAACTCCTAGTGTCTGGGATACCTATGCCCATCAAGGTTGGTATTCCTTTCCTTCTTTTGCTCTTATCTATTTCATCTTGCCATCCATCTTCCTATTGATGGACTTTGATAATTTTGGAAGCTTGGTTAATTTCTGGAAAGCGATAGGTCATCGTCGCTTGTTTTACATATGTGAAGAAAACTCGGACAACTTAGTTTTAGCAAATGTTTCCCTTTTCTTCTAATATTACTTAAAAATATTGTTTTATTTATAATCATTCTATTTTGTTAATCTACTATATGATTAATTTTATATCTAAACGAGCTAATTGCCAAGGTTTCATGGTGTTGTTTTTATTACTCTCTGTCCACTTTTTTTTTCTTTGTAACAAAGATATTATAGTTAAGGATTTTTTCAAGGGGGTTGGGGAAAGGAAGACGGTGGAATTCAAATATGGGACCTCCCACTTAAAGGATGCAGGAAACAATCATAATCACTAGACTTAGCTCAAACCTGTCCCACTTAACATTCCACTTATAGTCAAATATATTAGCTTTTTAATATATCAATTTATTTAAACATATATTCCATTTATTTCACAATAATGGATAGTTTTTGACTTTTTAATATTTCAAAATATCTTTAATTTACAATATCTAAATATCATTAATTTTTTCTTTCATTTATACTCTTAATATAAGTATGTTAATTAAATATTCATTTATCAAGATGAGTAATAATGAGCAGAGTAATTTTGTCAATTTATATAATTTTCTACGTTGACCAAGATTTTTTTTATTTTTCTTGATATATGAATTGTTTGGTTTTTGACAGTTATTATAAAATAGAGGGAGTAATTAATTAAGGATGGATGGAGTAGTGTTATCTATATAGTAATCCCTCCTTTTCAGAATCTGTCCACTTTTAGATAAAGTATTCTTTCAAAATATCTATCAATTTTACATTTCAATAAAGTATGATTATTTTATTCCAATAGTATCCATGAGTAATTATTGACCATTAGTATAATATTTCATCTCCAACCCTATGATATTCTTACAATTAATGATTCTTAGGTCTATTAGACAACACACTATCATTTTACATATAAATACTCTATTATCATATCATTTATTATTATTTTTAATATTTATATTTGTTTAAATTTAACAAATATTATGTAAATAAAGGAGTACTAATTATTTATAGAACCTAGCTTTGAAGTCTTTGAATTAAATAATGTTATTTGTACTTATAAAGTGTGGGATACCATATTAATTCACATCTCATCTATCATTGAATTGGATATGAATCCTATTTGAATGAGGTCAATATTTCATTCAATGATAAATTTGGTATTAGTCAATGTAGTGTTATACTCTACGTGTACATGTAACAAAACTCCTTTGAATTTTGAATTTACAAGCCTCTAAAATGGTGTTGTTTTTTAGTCTTGGTCCTGCTGCAATTACTAGGGAGGAGCGCTAGCTTTATATGCTATCACATGTTTTTTGGTTTTGCCGTGGTTAGCCTCTGGATTCCAACTGGGAATTATAACCTTGGTGATAGTTTATTGTTTTCGAGATGATTTTTGTTTATGGACGAGATTTTATATGGAAAGTTAAGATTTTAAGCATGTGGTCACTGATAGTATTACAGAAAAAACAAATATCAAAATTACTCATATACTCTTATTCCTTATTTTCCTTTCTCTTTTTTTCTTTCTCTTCGTGATGCACTCCCCCATTTGGCCACTTGGCAGACACGAAGTGTCGCTTTCCTCCATCCCACACTATCATTTTTTTCGAAACACCATCCCCATCTCCTAATCACAGGCTAATCAGAAATCTCTACATCACTCATAGTTATTCATTAGTCCAAGCTTTCAGAAGATCAATGATTTTATTATAATTTGTGCAAAGAATGTCCCCACTATCCAACAAGCTCAAAGATTCCATGAAATCTGACCATGTGATAGCACATTACTTCTAATGAACAGCAATGGATCTTTGTTGGCCAAAAATAAAAAACATCATCAAATGAAAATTGCAAAGTTAATGTTTGTTCAAGTTCATTGCTGCAATTTGTTCAAGTTCAATGCTGAAACTTCTTTTTCAGGTGTTGGTTCAAAAAAGTATAGTGGTGGTTGTTGATCATAGATAGTATTTTGGTTGATATGGTGAAAGACGGGAAGAGATAGGCAGAGGTGAGAGGGAGGAGACAATAGAATTTGGAGAAGAAAGGATGTAGAGAATAAAATTGGTAATGTAATCTTTAATAAAAATAAAATATAATAATATACTATTGAATGATTATTTTTTATATTAAAATTTTTTTTATCTCAATCCTTAGATGAGATTTTAATAGTTGAGATTCAATAATTATATAGTCACCAACTTAATTCTCTCCCATTTAAGAACTTGCCTTTGTTTATGTGGTGGTGTCCTGTTCGTTCTTTGGTCCTGGTGAATTTGTTCATGAGGTTTCCAGCTTGTTTTATATTTTGCAAACCTTTGTTCTGCTTACCCTCTATTTGAAGTGGTCTGAGCTCAATATATAGCTCATTATATTTATCGAAAAATAAAGAGTTGCCAAAGATTTATTAGACAATACTTATATTTAACGTGCTTATAAACAATTGTTATTTACATCTGTTCTTAAATAAGGGTTTAGGGATTTACTTTTCTACACATAACTATTCATTTTAACAATTTAGATCAATACTTTATCTATTCTTAAATAATTGTCAAGTTTTAAATGTTCACTAGAATTAAGAAAATAATTAGTAAAATATTAATGTTAATAAAAGTTAGAAGTAATTTAATAAATTATCCTTTTTTAAACACTCCATCTTTTTCTATCTTACTATACTAATGAGTGAATAATATTTAATGGAATATTATTAAAAAGAAATAATTAATATTCCATAAATTTTTGAAATGTACAATTATTTAAGGATGGAGAAAATATTAAATATTTTTATCAACTATACCCTATTAAATGATAAGAGGAGAGAAGAGAGTAATTAAGAAAGAAATGAAAATAATGAGGTAATTTAATAAAAAATACATAAATTATCCTAACATCAATGTTTTGTCAATCATTTCTTTAATTCATATGTGCATTTAAAATTTGACACTTATTTAAAAATAAAGGTAGTAATTAATAGCTTTGGGATGGCTATTACCATACCCTTATGTCTATTGTCGTCACACCTTTTTTGTGGCTTTTTCTTTAATATTTCTAAAATGTTCTTGCTAATAATTATTCTAACGTTTCGTCTATTGCCGCACCCTTATTTATAATTAACTATTTTAAAAACTTCTCAAAAAAATCATGAGATTGTTTTCATTGATATTTTTAAAACAGTTCTTAAATCAAATTATTCCAACAAATCTAGACACATGTATACTAATAAAAGAATTTTTTTTTTTGAAAAACAGAAAATAGACATGAATGTCAATTCCTTAAGTACAAGCTGTGACTTTAACAAGTTGAACAAGTAACGAACTAGATTTATTATCTGAGTTATAACATTAAGCTTGTGTAGAAAAATTATTAGTTTTCAACTTTTATATGAATTACTTTAAAAATGTTTTAAATGTCGTGTTTATATCATATGCATATTGTACCTTAAACTTGTTCACAATAATGTAAAACAAAAAAAGTAAGAATTTGTCATTTTGAAAAATACAAATAAAAGTAAATAGAAGAAGTAATTAAAATAAAAAGCTATAATAATTGGGAAGCACTTAAAGACTAAAATAAATTCATTCAGTATTTCTGCATGTTTATTATTGTGTTTATATTTGTATTTTTCGTCATATGGACAAATATTTGTGGGTTGCTGAGGTTGGGTTTGATATTATTGTGATTTTTTGCTCTTATAGAATTTAAAATAACTATAATAGATCTAGACATTGAAGAGGATAACTTCAACTATTATTATCATTAATTAGAATGAATTTTAAAAAGCATATGTCAACTTTGAAAAATACTCCATAAAATGCTATTTAAAGTTCCTTAACTTTTCTATTTATCAAACAGAACAAATTTATTTATGTTTTTTCATAAGCAAAGCAACAAGCACCCGTTGAAGAGTATTAACAAACACATACTTAGAGCCCTTGCACATTTGCAACACGATAAGGGGGTTACTATCACATTTGAACCAAATGGGAAAACACCTTCTAACAAATTATTACATGGTTTTCCAAGGACACTTGTAATTGGTATGAAAGAAAAAGTCCTAAAGTTTTGAATCGATTGTCGTTATTATGTACCAATTTTTTTTATTATATATACTATTTAATTATGCACTCATGCTGTCATTTTTAATTTGCAGTGTATAATGAAGAAAATGTAGATGTAACCTGTGATGGGTACCACAAATATAAGGTGAAAACACTAAACCTCAATAATTTCCTTTTCTTCCTTTTCTATTATATATATATATATATATATATATATATATATATATATATATATATATATGTATATATATATTCTCAGTGATGCATTGCTTGTGGTTCATCACCTTTTTGAGGAAAATTGTTAAAGTGGCAGTGAGGCATGTTTAAGAAGTTTAAGGAATTTTAATATTTTAATGTAACATTTATAATGCAGGAAGATGTGCAGCTCATGGCGGACACAGGCCTTGAGGCTTATAGATTTTCCATTTCTTGGACAAGACTAATACCAAGTATAATACTAAAACTTCATGCATAATTATATTAGAAGCATTGAATTTTAATGTTCTTTATTTCTTTCGCCAGTAAACATCTTCTTAATGCCTTTGAAAATGCTTTTCTTTCACCCCCAGATGGAAGAGGACCCGTCAATCCCAAGGGATTAGAGTACTACAACAATCTTATCAATGAACTCATCAACAATGGTTTGATATGAGTTTCTTAGTTTGCAAAATAAGCCATGCCTTGAAATTCAAGAAAAAGACTTGCAATCAATTATGCTTCTTCAACTGATATGTAGTCCATTATGTGCCTTGAGCAGGAATCCAACCACATGTCACACTACACAATTATGATTTTCCACAAACACTTGAAGATGAATATGGAGGATGGGTTAGTCGTGACATCATGTAATTTCTTGATCTCTTGCACCATAATGTTGTTTACATTAATTCATTAAAGTTCATTGCATGAATTACTTTCCATAAAATAAGCGAATACTCCCTTAAATGCACTAGAACCAGTAATAGTAAAAGAAGTGCCTTGATGCTTGAAATAAGGATTTACATCCCTATATTCAAGCACTATGCACTTAACTTGTTATTAGTTCTTTAGTTAATGTTTTTCCAGTCACAATATGCATTCTAGAGAGTTGCTATGAACTATATTCAATTTGTGTAAGTTTCAAATAACCAAAAGGCTTTCAAAGATTAGAAGATCCTACCTAGCGTCCTTTCTAATCTTCCAGTTCTTTTTATTCTTATTTTCTCACCTTTCTTCATATGATCTCAAAGCTCTAGGCCTCTGGCTGTGCTAACAAATGAGTTCTTTGTATGTTTGCTTGTGCTTAGGTTATAATCTTCTTATAGTAAACCATATACATAGTTCAGAATATTAATGCATTAGTTACTACTTGAATGTGAATGCAGAAGAGACTTCACAAACTATGCAGATGTGTGTTTTAGAGAGTTGGTGACAGAGTCTTGTATTGGACCACTGTGAATGAGCCTAATGTGTTTGCCCTCAGTGGTTATGATCAGGGAGCTGGCCCACCTCAACATTGTTCTCTCCATTTTGTGTTAACAAAGGCGTTATGGGCAACTCAACAATTGAGCCCTACTTGGCAGTTCACCATGTGTTGTTAGCACATTCTTCAGTTGTAAGATTGTATAGGAGAAAATATAAGGTAGATTACCTAATCTTTTTCCATAATGTATATTAATAATGGATTTGATTATTTTATTTATTTGGTTACATTGCATTTCATTACTACTTTCTATATGTTTAAATGGCAAGAACTTCAACTTATGTATAAGACTATAAGTCTATAAGCCAAAATCCTTGAGTGGTTTTCAATTTATTTATATTGGATTTTAATGTCCTTTCTCATAAAGGAAACTTCGTTGGCAAAGAATGTTCATGATTCATAGACACTTAACTGGCATTTTAGGACAAACAACATGGCTTTGTTGGTATCTCTCTCCTTTCATCGGGGCTTTTCCCTAATACAAATACAGAAAAAGACAGAATTGCATCTCAAAGAGCCCGTGATTTTTTTGTTGGTTGGTAAGTTACAGGCCCTACACCTAGTTGGTTTTATTACTTCTCCCCTTCACTAATGATCTTAGTTTTTTTCCCTAAAGACAAGTGATTATATATGGGTGTATGACTGGGGTTTTCATTTTTTTCTAACTTTACTTTCTTCAGTTTCTTTTTGGAGGAATATGTTTCAAGAACTTTCCTATCATGTTTTGGTGACGACTATTATGTGATGTGGAGGATATGACAATTTTAAGTGTCTGCTTAATTATTGTAGGATTATGGAGCCATTGTTGCATGGAGACTATCCTGTTTCCATGAAGAAAAATGCTGGTGGAAGAATTCCAACCTTCACTGATCGTGAATCCAAACAAGTTAAGGGTTCATATGATTTTATAGGGTTAAATCACTACATTAGCTCTAATGTCACAGACAACCCTGATGCTTTGAAGAACGAACTGAGAGACTACAATGCAGATATGGCTGCGAACCTAATCCGTAAGGACTTCCTTATGTTTGATGGTAGTCAATTTGGTAGGAGGGTGTAGTTGGTCTTTCAAGCTTATTGTGCTAATTGCATTCACTGCTCCTTCTTGAGTGAATATTTTTTATTTCAGTCCTTGAAGTTGCACATCTATTTACTTTAGTCCATGAAATTAAAAATTTAATGATTTAAACTTTATTAAATGTGATACAAGATAGTCTTTATGATCATTCAAGTTAATCCTTACAAATATCACCTTTGGGATTAACTTCTTTTTACAACTTTAAGGACTAAAATGTTAATTTATTAATTTTAATGACTAAAGTGGAATATACAAACAATTTCAAGGACCACTATAATCATCCACTCATACCTTTTCATCATTGTTATGAAATTTCCAACTAGCTGAACTTTCACATCATTTAGCATTTTATAGTTTTCATTAATGCTCACAACCATGTGTATTACTCATCCCTGAATAATTGGTGGAGGAAGTTGAATAACTAAGCTCTTTCCTGGTTTTGGCAGTTGAGCTAAACAATTTTCAAGTGCAGAGGTGATGGTCCAAGAAAGAAAGTTTATCATAATTCACTGGTTTAAATTTTCATATTACTTCACTCTATGACTAACTGACTTTGCTTGATTCAGTACCTTACCGCACCCTGGGTTTACAGGAAGAATTGAATAAATTCAAGCTTCTTTATGGCAACCCTCCGTATTCATTCATGAAAATGGTATCTCCCTCTTTCTTTCTGTGCATTGAATGTTTTTGAGGAGAAACATCTCATATTGTTTTGAAGGTTGAATATAAGACTTCATTGGTTAGATTAAAAATAGATATAAAAATTACATGGATAAACTTCGTGTATAATTTCATACTTGGGCTTCATTCATGTAAATTTTACCCTTCAATCATACACTACCCTAGGTCAATGTAGGATTATCAAGAAACGCGGAAGCGCATCGTCCGCGCGACGTAGGAAAAATAGAACCTTCATTGTTTTGATTACCTGGAAGGACGCAGTGAACCGAAAGCTTCACGATCGGTAGTAATCCGCTCTTTGACAGATCTTCCAGACTATCTCTCGAGGGGATGGAGTGGTGTGTGGGCAACCGTTCAGATGATGAACGTTCTCTAGGGTGTCTGTTTCTGATGAAAAACACTTAGTGAGGCACAAGGGTGAAAAGATTAGTTTATATATGCTGTGAAGTCCAAGACCTAACCCTAAGCCACATGGGCCATATTGTTCTTGGGCTTTAATCTCACTAAAGTCTTATTGGACTTAAGTGACTAAGAGCATATAACCCAACAATCTCCCACTTGCTCTTTAAGATACAAACTTGAGTTCATAAACCCAAGACCATGTATCCCATAAGCCATCATCATCTGATAATATACCCCATCCCTTATCTCAAGCTAGCCTGGGATCTACCATTTGTCATCTATCAAGGCTCCTGATAATCTCCAGAAGATTATCTAATTCGATGCTACTCCACTAAAAGCCCGAACGTGAACTCCAAGAATAATGACATTTATAACATGAATATGCATCGCCCTTTATAGAATGTCTATAATTGATTGACTAGTTTTCTGTTACCCAATCAATTATTTATTTCCTTGACTGTGATAGTTTCTCTAATGGATTACATGCATTGCCAGTGTCTTCAATATCCAAGTACCGAAACATATCAAGGGGACATTTCCTATAAATTCCATGTTGTTTATCTCATAAACACCAATAACCAAATAGTTTCAATCCCAAAATACCGAGTTATTGGCCATCAATATTGAACCTCACCCGTTGGTAAATCAAAGAATGAAAACTATTCGACTACCTATTTAAAATAAACTCAGGATTAAGAGCAACTACATAACTATAGTTATCTGGAGATTGATTCCTTATGACAGAAAGAACAACTTTAATCAAATCTCTCCTTGATCCATTCAATGTAAGTATTAACTCACACCAATATTTAAAATGATTAGGACAAAATCATCTCATAAATATTGCAGTAAAAAAAATGCCCAACTTTATTTAATAGCTGTGAACCTATTCATCAATTGTGAGAACCTATGACCATGTCCTCCATGAACGTATCCATATGATCATATACTTCACAATTGATCCGGACCTTCGTGTTTGTAAATAGTGTGCGGAATAAATGAATAATACCTCATTTATAACATTCAGAAAAAAATACAATGTCATAATGTCTTGCTCAAAAGGCACAAAATAACAAAGTGAAATAACAACTTCCTAAAGCTATAGCAAATCTGGAATCCTCCTAAGACCCATAGATGTAACATGCCTCTCGAACACACGTTAGGCAAACTCTTAGTAAAAGGGTAAGCAAGGTTCTCGTCCAATGCTATCTGACTACCACTGTATCTCCTCTTTCAATTATATCTCGAATCAAGTGGTACTTCCTCTCTATGTGCTTTTGTCTTTTGTGACACCTTGGTTCCTTGGACTGTCTACCCCCACTGTTATCACAGGAAAGTGTGATGGGACGACTAACACTTGGTATCACTTGAAGATCCGTTAGGAACTTCTTTAACCATGCGGCTTCCTTTGGAGCTTCAAGGCTACACACAGCCTCTGTGGTAGAGTCACCACACATGATTGTTTGACACTCCTCCAACAAATGGCCCCGCCATTAAGAGTGAACACATACCCAGAGGTGGATTTTCTTGAGTCAATGTCTCCTTGGAAATCTGAGTCTCTATAACCAATGGTTTCAAGACTCCCACTAGAATAGACCAACATATAATCTCTCGTTCTCCTAAGGTACTTGAGTATATGTTTAACCGCTATCCATGTTCTTCTCAGGATTAGATTGGTACGACTTACTACTCCCACGCATAGCAGTAGGTCTGGTGCACAACATAGCATACATAAGGCTACCTCCTGAAGCATAAGGTATCCTACTCATGCGTTCTCTCTAGGAGTTTTAGGAGAATGCTCCTTAGAAAGATGAATCCCATGCCTGAAGGGTAAAATTCCCTTCTTGGAATTCTCCATGCTGAACCTGGCAAGTATTTTGTCGATGTAATTAGCCTTAGATAATGCCAATACCCTATTCTTCCGGTCTGCAAGAGCTTAATACCAAGAATATAATTGGCTTCCCCAGGTCCTTCATATCAAAATGCTTGCTCAGGGTCTTTATGCCTAATAATACCTCCGTATCATTTCCGATAAGGAGTATATCATCCACATAAAGTACCAGAAAGATACTGCGTTTCCTTGGATCCTTTTATACACACACGGCTCATCAGGACTTTTCTCAAAACCATAAGACTTAATGGCTTGATCAAACCTGATGTTCCATGATCTGGACGCTTGCTTAAGTCCATAAATGGACCTTTGCAACTTGCATACCATGTTTTCTTGCCCTTTGGCTATGAACCCTTTTGGTTGCTGCATATAGATATCCTCTTCCAAATTTCCATTTAGAAAAGCAGTTTGACATCCATTTGCCAAATCTCATAATCAAGATTTGCTGAACAGCTAAGAGAATCCGGATGGACTTGAGCATGGCAACCGGCGAAAGGTTTCTTCATAATCCACACCTTCTATTTGGGTGTACCCTTTCGCCACCAATCTAGCTTTGAAGGTTTCAACCTTCCCGTCCATCCTCTCTTTCTCTTGTAGATCCACTTACACCCAATGGGTCTTACCCCTTTTGGTGCATCTACAAGAGACCAAACTGAGTTGGAATACAAAGAATCCATTTCACGATTCATAGCCTCAAGCCATTCCTGAGCATCAACATCCCCTAGTGCCTCGTCATAACTCGTGGGATCATCATCTTCTTCAATGATGACATCCTGAGACGATTCACCCAACAAGAGAAATCTTGCGGGTTTACGAATCACTCTCCCACTACGAGTTTGCCGCACTTGTTGTTGTGCATTTACAGGGGGATCCAATTCTAGATGAGGACCCTCATTAAGAGGATTAACCAATTCATGATTTTGTTGTTCTTCCATAAGCGGTAACTGCATCTCTAGGTTCCACTTGTTGTTCATCATGCTGAACCTCTGGTTCTGTTTGGTTCCTGTGTGTTCAACATCAGGTATATTTTCCCTCTTTGAACAACCACAGGAACAAAAGCTGAACCGCCAAGGTTGAGGTGAAACTTGATCTGAGACTAGCTCATCAAGAATAACCTTACTCCTAGGCTTATAATTTGCCATATAGTCCTCCTCTAAGAAAGTTGCATGTGTGCTCACTATGACCTTCTTTTCCTTCGGACTATAAAACAACCAACCTCTGGTTCCTTTAGGATAGCCTATAAATATGCATACTTCTTACGAGTCCATCTTATTTGGCTTCGGTTGTAAGACATGTGCCGAGCACCCCAAACCCGAATATGGTTCAAGGTGGGCTTACACCCTTTCCATAATTCTATTGGTGTCTTTGAAACCGACTTGGACGGAGCTAAGTTCAATAGGTACATAGCAGTTCTAAGGCATATCCCCAGAATGAATCAGAAAGAGATGAATAACTGAGCATAGATCTTGCCATTTCTAAAAGGGTTCTATTTCTCCTTTCAGGAACTCCATTCTGCGGGGTGTCCCTGGAGAAGATAATTGTGAAACTATCCCCTCTTTGGTCAGGTAAGACCTGAACTCTCCAGGTATTCACCTTCTGCCAGGTTTAGGAGTCTTAATTTGAACACCAAGATGCTTTTCTGCCAGCCTTGAACTCTTGGAATTTTCCAAAAGCTTCAGACTTGTGACGCATCAGGTACACATGTCCAAATCTAGAGTAATCATCAGTAAATGTGATAAAATACTGATACCGCCTCTGGCCTGGACATTTATTGGTCCACATACATCAGGATGTACCAATTCCAGCTGAAGTGTGGCACGATTTCCCTTGGCCTTGAAAGATCTCTTAGTCATTTTACCCTCTAAACAAGATTCACAAACTGGTAACGGTTCAAAGTTCAGGGATTTTAAAATCCCACTATTGACCAAACCTTGTATCCTGTTAGAGTTAATATGACCCAATCTCAAATGCCAAAGATAAGTTTCATTGAAAACTTTTCTTTTCTTTGATGAATGAACATGCTCAACATCTCCTAATTCAACATGATTAATTTCACAGGGCATAGGACTAAGGAAATAAAGACCATTAAACATTACACCGGAACAAATAAAAGAAGATGGACTTCTTATTAAAACTGAGGAATTAAACTAAACTGTCAAACCATGTTTAACTAAACAACTAACAGAAATTAAATTCCTCTGAAAATCCGGAATATATAAACAGTCTTCTAAAACCAAAGTTCTGCAATTATCAAAAGATAAAATAACTTGTCCCACTGCTAGTGAACACAAGCTCCCCATTTCCAAGCTTCAAAACTCTTTGTCCTTCACTTACAGGCAAGCTATGTTTGAACCACTGCAAAGAGTAACAAACATGGTTAGTGGCTCCTGAAATCAATGATCCATTTATCATTGTAATTCTCCACTAAACAAGCCTCAATCACATGTAAATTACCCATACCTGGTTTATTCATACGTGGGCAATTTTTCTTCCAATGCCCCTTTTGTCCGCACTTGAAGCACTTGCCTTTTGGCTGCTTCATTGCAACTGGTTTGGCAACTGGAACTCCTGATTTCTTCTTTTTCTTGTTTTTGTTCCTTCCCTTGGGTTTCCCCTTAGGTTTCACAGAACTCTCACCAGCAAAAATGCACTGCCCTTGACTAAGACCGTCAGGACTTCAAGCTCATGCATCAGCTAAGGTCAAGATTCATCTTATTCATATTATAATTCATCTTGAACTGATTGAAGTATTCAGGAGTGATTGCAAGAGAAGGTCAACTTTTACTTCTTGTTCAAATTTGACCCCATGGTCTTCAGCCTTCTTGAAGTTTGCTATCATTGTCAGACAATGATCCCGCACACTTCCTCCAGACATCACTGTCTTGGTGACTTATTCAGCGCATTCTGCCTAGCAGAGCTGCCAGACGTAGCAAACATGCCATCAAGAGTCTGGAGCATGTTTGCTCCACTCTCAATCATGCTCACTTGCTCCTGAAGGTGACTGGCGAGACTGGCTAAAATATAGCAAAACCTCACATTTGCCTTCTCCCATTTTTCCTTCTCCTGCGAAAACGTGCCTTTGTTGCCTCAAGCGCATCTTCAGTGCTGCTGGCATAGGGGTAGTTAGAACAAAGTTGAGCTTTTCATATTGAAGAACAATATCCAAATTAGTTTTCCATTGTTTGTAGTTTGTACCATCCATAGGTTTTTGGCTCAAGATAGTAGCTAAAGGATTGAATGAAGACATTTTTCTGAAAACAATGAAAAAACACACTAATTACAAACTAGAATAACAACAAACAGATATAGCGCTAGTAGATTCTAATAACTACTACTTGTTTATTGTGTAACAATCCATTAGTTATCTTTACAAGGCTTACGATGGGCAAGATACTTGTAAAACTAATATTGTTATTTTGGGCCTTCAGTTTCATTGCCAGAGCCTCGATGGGAGGGTTAACAATTTTACCAAAGTTGAATGTATTTAACCATTGTTTACTTTCAAAATTATCTTTAGTGTCTAAGTGTTGCCGACGATGGGCCGTACAAAACTTTACTAAAATTTTGAAAAATATTAAGGTTTAATCTAGCGAAATCCGATTATCCTTATCCATGGGGCTTTAGCGATAACCATTTCACTAATAAACCCACAATTGGAGCCCGAGGTTTAATATTTTTTTAAAAAAAATTTAAACCTTCACCCATTCAATTTTTTTTAAGTTTAGAATTTTCCAATTTCCAAAAAAAATGTTTCATTCGAAAATAATTTTTGTTTGATTTCAAAAACTATGTAAGTAGGTGTAGCCGATGAACGTGCATCACCTAACTTAACGTAATTTTGAAAACATTAAGGTCCTAAAATCTGGTCACTTTACGGGCTGTGCTCCACACAATCATGATACATGATTGTTGTATGCAGCGTGTGTTATTCCATGACCATTTTAGAAAACCCACAAAATTATATTTTCAAGAAACAATTTTCTCTTAGGAAATTATCTGGATTATTTGTCTAGATTTTAATTCCACAATAAATTAATCCCATTATTAATCTTGATTTCTTACGAAAATCATAATAATTGATAATTAATCTAGTGGATAACTTAAAATTTAAATAATCGCGCATAATAACTATATACTAGTCGTATCATGACAAAAGTTATTATGCATATATGACATGTGATTATGCAACAATATGGCACCATCCTATTCTATATGGCATGTTATTACAAACATCATGTTAATCGCACATATAATTCATACAATTCAATAAAAGCAATAAATAATTAAACAAATAACTTTAATCCATGGTTTTCCTAAAAAAAAAAAAAAAAAATAAATATTACAACTTTGGAATTCCTCTTTCGTCCAGCCCACAATATTTGCCTCAAGCCCCTTTAGGGTATCCATGGGCCCAAAAGCCCAAAAACCCAATCCTTGGCGAGAAACCCTAGGACACGAAAGAGGAACCCTAGCCGTCAGGACTGCCGCGCGTCATCCGACTTCGTCTCAGCACGAAACTCCAGGGAAGGACCGCCATGAGGAGACGAGAACGCGCCGCCGGAAACACCCAAAAAGGGTGTCCCACGCGCCCTCACGCGCGGCTCCACCGCCGCCGCGTGAAGGCCACTCTCAGCCGCTTGTGCGCGTGGCGGCGCGTCCCCATCCCTGGCCGCCACCCATCACTTTGTTCGTCTTTCCGTCTCTTTCCAACCATATATGGATCATCCAATTCTAGATCCAGAGGTCCACGAAAAGTCTCTGAGAGTGTTGATTGCTCATCTTCTTCGCTGTCTCGATCTTGAACTTTTACAGAAATTCGAAAAATACATAGGAAAATGCGAAAAACATAAAATAAAGCAAGGAGGAAACCTAATCATATGGGATTAGCCTCCTTGTTACAAACCAAGAGAAACACAAGAGAATCTAACCATGGATTAAAGCGATTAACCGATTAAAAATTAAGACTTTTACCGAATATGAACTATAAGCGAATAAATAACATGAAATAAATAACAAATACAGAAAAATAAGGTGCCATATTTTTCAAAAAAAATTTGAAATAAATCACATGAAATATAAATTAATATCAAACTGGTTTTTTCCTCATCGCAATCCCTTTATACCAATTGTAGGATTATCAACAAAAACACGAAGCGCATCGTACCGACGCGACGTAGGAAAAATAGAACCTTCATTGTTTTGATTACCTGAAGGACGCAGTGAACCGAAAGCTTCACGATCGGTAGTAATCCGCTCTTTGACAGATCTTCCAGACTATCTCTCGAGGGGGATGGAGTGGCTGTGTGGGCACCGTTAGATGATGAACGTCTGCCTCTAGGTGTCTGTTTCTGATGAAAAACACTTAGAGGCACAAGGGTGAAAAGATTAGTTTATATATGCTGAAGTCCAAGACCTAACCCTAAGCCACATGGGCCATATTGTTCTTGGGCTTTAATCTCACTAAAGTCTTATTGGACTTAAGTGACTAAAGAGCATATAACCCAACAGTCAAAACTTTGTTGTAATAAGATAAAGCATCTTGAGAACACATGCCATTTTGTGTTTCAATCATGATGATTCTAGCTACCTAATGAACCATTGCATATTGTGATTATCCTGTATTTTCCAATACATGAGCATCTTCAGTTGTAAGGAATTTATAACTAAATCCTCAAGAGAGCTATTCATGATATGTTAGGTGAACCATTTAATAGTAAAAAGTTTTCACAATGGTAATATAGAAAGTGATATTGATGGTATCTAGACTGCTTGTGTGTCATGAAGTAAGTTCAAACAAGTTATTGATACAAATTTATTTGGTTTGCATTTGATAATGTAAGGATATATAACAACCATTCTGTACTTAGTATGTTTGTGAGTTTGGATTTTGAAGGGAAGAAGAGGAGAGGGAGGACTTGTAATGTAAAATTATATTACAAGTCCTCCCCTATCCTCCCTTTTTATCTAAAATCCAAACTCACAAATATATCCTTAGGGTTTAAATATAGTTTGTTCTATCTTATCCTTAGTTGTATGTTTATCTTTATTACATTGTTATCAGTAAGTTTATCTTTTATTTTCTTGTTATCTAATAAATTATCCTTATAACTACTTTCTCGATATAGTAAACTCCTTGGCAGTCTTTCACTTAAAACGTCTTCATATCTTGTCAGGTCAACGAACACCAAGCAATTCATCACTACAAGATTTCTCAAGGGTGAAATACTTGCATGGATATATTGGTGGTATGCTTGACGCCTTGAGGTACGTAGTTGTTACTCGAATTATCTATGATATTACTTTGGATTTGCATATTTGAGTTCAAAACAGTTTACAACCAGAGTTTTTCCTGAAACAATTTTTGATGAAAAAAGAGCAATTATATCCTTAGAAAAGAATTTTCGAAACATGCCTTCCAGTTGACAAAAATGAGAAAACTTGTTTTTCATTTGATCACTTATATTATGGGGTACAAATCCTTTGAATTATATTGTTTAGAAGACATAATGGAAAAGAGAAACACATAGAGAAAGACTGAATAAATAGTATATTTTTGTGATGATGGATATAATTTACAAAGAGGTGTGCCTATTTATAGGCCAAAAATAAAATTAAAACATAAAGACAAAATAAATCTAATATCAACCCTAAATCAATCTAAGATATACATAAATTAATATAAATCATTCCAATATATATATATGCCAAAATATAACTTATTTCTAACACTCCCTATCAAATTAAAGCTCATTGAGCTTTCAGCTTGTCACAATACACAGAGATTATCGAAAAATGCTAGTTGCAATAAGGGACTGTAAGATAGAAAACACTGGAATACACGGAGGCCGAAAACATGGGACTAGCAGAGGCAATAAATGCACGGAGGCATCTCTGATACCATATTAGAAGGCATGATGGGAAACAAAAATACAAAGTTAAAGATGGAATAATATGAATATATTGTATTAGTGAGTTCTATTATGAGGAAGAAAATATTGAAAAGGAAATAAGGCGAGTTCCATGAATTCACTTGGCAACAGAGGAGGATGGTGTTTCAGGAAGGCGTCATGACTCTAATACCATGTTAAAAGACATAATGGAAAAGAGAAACACATAGAAAGGCTAAATAAGCAGAACATTTCTACGTTGTACATATAATTTATAAAGAGGTGTGTCTATTTATAGGCCAAAAATAAGATTAAAACATAAAGATAAAATTAATCTAATAAAAAGCCTAAATCAACATAAATAAATCCAACATATACATAAATCAATCTAAATCATTCCAAGATATAAGAAGATATTATTTATTTCTTACAATTATATTGGCTTTATTAATTCTTCTATCTTTTGAGTAAGTTACTTATATAATGACTCAAACATGACTAAAACACTCACACACAAACAATAGATAGTCAGAAACAAATCATTGAAATAGAAACAAATAGAGAGATCCCTGAATTTGTATATTGAGGTTTGATAAAATTCACTCTAGCTCTCCTCGTTGTGAAATTTGCTTTGTAGGTTTTTGAATTTATGAAATCATTACATTGACCTACCTTAAGCTAGTAAAATAATTATATATTATCCTCCCCTCCATAGCACATTGAACGGTAGTTAATGAAGGCCAGTGTCACTAGACAAATAGAGTAGAGTTGGAGTAAATTCTAACAAATCTCAGGGAAAGTCATTGTGATTTGCTCTTTTTTATTTTTTATTTTTGAAATTGTCCATAAGTCCATATAACATTTCTGTGTTCTTTACTTATCTATATCATCTTAATTTTTTCAGAAATGGATCAAATGTAAAAGGGTATTTTGTATGGTCTTTCATGGATTTATTCGAGTTATTGGATGGGTACCAATCAAGTTTTGGCCTATATTATGTCGATCGCAATGATGCAGAGTTGAAGAGATATCCTAAACTCTCTGCAAAATGGTACAAGCAGTTCTTGAGTGGTAGAACCACATCTATGGTTAGAGCTATTGAACTTGAGAAGGATCCTTCACTTGTTTCTATTGGCCATTTATTTGAGTAAGGTCGTTGTTGTTTTGTTTTTACAAGAGCTTAATTTCTCAGTGGTGTTCCTAGGTATGCTTACTCTCCTCTCAATGCAAACATATAAATTAAAATAAATTCTATTGGCGATTTATTTGAGAAGGTTCTTCTATCTTTTGTTTCCAGAAGAGCTTCATTGCATTGTGGTGTTCTAGGTATGCTTACTTTCATTTCTATGAACACGTATAAATTAAAATAAAAGTTTCTTGGAAAAAAATGTTTAGTTGCCTGGGCAAAATTCCACTTAGAGAAAGGAGATGCTGAGCAGGTGATTAAAATGTACGACATATACAATTTGTACGGCGCATGCACACACACACACATAGTAGAGTTCAGTTACTCTAATAGTAAGTCATGACATACTTACTCCATGTAGTAACTTTTTTTGGGCATAAAATTTCATTAATCCAATATTTGAATTTAAATTTCCTATCAAGTAGATCTAGTGTAAAAAGTTTCATACAACTTGAAAATGATTTGATAGTTCATAATTTCATTTCATTTTGATGGATGACATACTTTTGAAAATATAAGTAAATATTGATTAATAAATCATATGACTATTATTGTTTAATTTTTTTGAAATTTGGCATATAGTATCCTTTTTTTCAAAAAAAAAATTGAGTAGCAACTATTTTAATTCATATATCAGAATGTCAATATTTTATTTATTTTACTTGATAATTTTGCATCAATATGTATTTTTAAAAATAGACTAAAAAGTTAAAATGTAGCTATTAATTGTTTAAAGTAATAAGACCACGAATTGGTAAGAATATGCTCAAAATATATTACATTTAGCAAAGAATTAAATTTATTAACATGTGCAATAAATATGATGTTGAGTGTTGATAATTAAATATACAATTTTATACTAAAAAATAAAAGAAGTAACACAGAAAAAGTAAAAGTGAAAAAAACAAGTAATTGGGTGATGCATTTAAGCACCACAAATTACCATTGGCAAAAAATTTTCAATTGCCTTTTCCCCATCTATAATCTATAATATTAATAAACCAAACTCCATTGGAGGAAACTTTTTATGGTGTTTATTTCATATGTTAGGACCCATAATTATAATAATCTTAAATGTAAATATTAAGCATTGATTTTTTTTTCAAAAATCATAACTCTACTTATATATATCATTATTAATATTAATAAACCAAGCTCCATTGGAGGAAACTTTTTCAAGTGTCAATTCCACGGCAATTTAGGGCCCGCTATTATAATAATCTTAAATGTGGGTATTAAGCATTGTTTTTTTTTCAAAAATCATAACTCTACTTATATATATCATTATTAGATATTTCTTTTATTGTTTCAATAATAAATATAGTCACCAATTTTAATGTCACCAAATCGTTCAACTTTTCAAAAGAAAAAAAGAAATACTCTTTTCAAAAGCAAAAATGATGCCCAAAAGTTAAATTAAAAAGAAACTAAAACAAAAAATGTTATTGGAAAACCCATAAACAAAAATGATGCTCAAAACTCTTTTATTTGCATTCTTTTTGGTAAAACCCGTATATTGTCATTGAAATCAGCTTTAAGGAGTTGGATGCATGTTTTTACAGATAAACATAAGAGAGAAATTTAGAGGGGGCATGTGAGAGAAAGATTTCATCCTTGAAAACCTTGATCTAAACTACCACAACCTTCAAGCTTCACCTTTGCCAAACTTTTACTTTGTTGAAACGCCTTCAACTTTGAATCACCATAGAAAGACCATTTTTTTTTTCTTCTTATTTTATGAGGTACCTATCGATTTATTATTTTTTTCTTACAAAAATTAAGAGATTGGAAATACTGTGTTGCAAGGCAAAAGAGTACATGGGAATGGCATCATGGAGTGGTCCTTCTCTTTGATTCATTTGGTAATTTTTTTTTTTGGATTGGTTAAAGGTACCTCCCGAACAAAGACTAATCCTCTCGAGGCGTGGAATCACCGTGGGTTCTACCTCTCCTAACAAAGCCCCTTTCTATACACGACAGGAGTGAACCCCTGACACATACTTAAGGACCCAGCCACCTTACCAATTGTGTTAGGCTTTGTTGGTGGTAATTTTCTTTAAATACTATTACATTAAAGTTATGAAACCAACTATATAAATTATAAGAAAGATGTAGAATTTATGCACCAGGTTATGTCATTTACCTTTTTTATTAACAATAACATTATGACAAAATGATTTGAAGATAGGATATTTTTTTCTCATTAGTAATGGCATTATTTGATTATATGAATAATGTAATGATTTGAAGAGAGAATATATCAATTCAATGATATATATTGAGATGGCATTATTTGATCACATAATGCAATTCTTCTTTTAATTTAAACATTTAAACAAATTACTTTCAATATGGTTATTAATTATCTGATTCTACAATGCAATTCTATATATTTTATTTAATTTAATTTAGATACAAATGATAAATGAAATGAGAGAATTTGAATTGATTACATTTTCTATAAATCAAGTTCATTCATGATCTTTCATTAATTATAATAAATATATTAATTATAACAAATAAATTAGAAATTTAATTTTGATTTACTAAAAGGAGGCAAATGCTCATTATATAATAGAGACATTCACTACAACATTCTATTATTCAGCCATTTTATCTTCACCCTCAATATTAGAAGGTGATGGACAACAATTAAAGTTATTTCTTTCCTAACCCAAAACAAACTCGATTGCAAAGAAAGATACAAATACAATGAAAACGTAATGGAAAAAATATAGGTACATTGCTTTATTCTTTCCTATAATAATGCTATACATGTTATTAGAATATTTAGAAGACACACAAACAAGGTCCTCTGTTATCATTATCATATTTCATATCACTATCAGGAATGTTGATGGTTACTGGATATGATTTAGGAAGAAAAACCCACAAAAATAAAATAGTTGTTTAACTTTTTGAATAGATACAATGATTGAAGAGAGACAAGTAGAACATGGAAATATCTGATAGTCTCAAAGATTATTCCAACAATTCTTGGTTGATGCCTACATGATGATTGAAGCGGAAAGAATCCAATGGTGAGATTAAATCAAAATGTGATTAGGTCTAACATTTTGAGTGGCTTAGAGGAGGTTGTTACAAGAGGTGAAACAAATCCAACGAGCTCAGGAATACGCATTATTCTACCCTCCTCTTATACTTGGGGTGAGGTATATATGTAACAATTGTTAGGTACAACAAATACAATATGCAATTTGTACGGGTCACACCTATAAGAAACACTGTAATTAAAGATACAGTATATGCCAATCTCACTTCCCATTACAAAATCTTCCATAACGTGTATAAATAACAATACATTTTTATTTGTACCCCATAATATTTAAGATACCCAACATCTAACAAACAAAAATAGATGGAAACCATCACTTCGCATTTATTTTTTTCTCTTAAAATTCTCTCTCAACTCCCCTCTTTTTGTTCTTGGATGTCTAGGTGTTCCCAAAAAAGTTGGGGTCAAATATCTTTATTAATGTATATAATATGTTTTGGAAACAAATCTTTTTCATATATTTTATTCACATTGTAGAAGAATAAACCCCAAATACTAATATATGGTTGATTGAAGTGATAGATACTCTTTTTCTTAATCAGTGATCTTGAATTTAAGCATTGATATGGGAAACCCAGGAGCCATTATCATATTGGAATTTCCAATAATCGAATAGGGTTGAATCTAGTTTAACTTAAAAGAAAAAAGTATGAATTTCTCAAATTGAACCAACAAACAAACACAATCAAGAACAAGCGCAAGTACCGATGCAGTGTTTCGCATAACAGCATGACGTTTCCCCCAAATTTTTTACACACACAAGCACACTCACCAAAAGAAATAACGAAGTCATATTTCTTTTGGAGAAAACTTACATTAAGTATTGTATCTCTATTTTATCCATTTCACTCATGTAATCATGATAAGTATAATGAGTAATTTAAAATTCAAAAATATATATACTCATACCATAGAAAAAATGCCACATGTCATGATTTAATTGGTAAAATGGATGAAATGAAAGTAAAAAAATTTATGTAAGTTTTGTTCATTTCTTTTTAATAGAAAAAAAAATGAAGTCAGAAATTAAGAACATGATAATCCACTTTTCCCAAAAAGCAAATAGAAGCTGAAATAAATGACTGAAAGTGGGAGTGACGTAACAATTAGCATCGAAAATCACATTCAATGTTTGAGGGGATAACTATTACTTTTAATTTTTTGTATAGCTTTAGGATGAGTATTTTTAAATGTGTATACTCAAAGAAAGAAATATCTAAACTAAGAAAATCGATTAGGATTTGAAATAAGAGTCTTGGAGAATATAAGGACCCCTTGGCTGTAAATAAATTCAAATGACCTAAGTGTGTGAGAATGAGAGAAATAGACATTGTTATAATAGAGGGTATGCAAGAGGCTTGGGTATGAAAATAAAGTTATATTCTTCTGTGGTCTTTGCTTCTAATATATTTGTGAGACCCATTTCACTGTTCAGATTGCAACAGAGATATAAAATGAAGAAAAATAAGGTTACGATACAAAGGAATCTACACAAATAAAAATTTGAAGCAAAATCGAATAGAAGAAAGGGAAGCACCCAACGAAGTGGAGAGAGAGAAACTACACGAGTTTTCATGGAAACTAGAAACTAAGGAAATGGATAAAGAAGCTTCAGGTTTTTGTTTCAAAAAAAAAATGGATAAAGTGAAGAAATGAAATGATACAGTGTGAACTGTGAAGTGGACTTAAGGCTTGCATTATTATTCGGCAATTTACACACATATTATATTCCTAAAGCTTTAGTCTCAATGCTTGAATTCTCATTCTCATTTTAGGAAAAGAATATAACATGAAAATAAAGAAAAGACAATTCTATCACCTAATTAATATACTAAAACTCCCAAATATTTTACACTAATATATTCCTCAAAGTTTTAGCGCCATTTTTTTTCCTTTTCCAATAAGCAAGAGTATATATATGATGCTACTTGTATCTTCAGTGAGGACCGTAAAGGCATAAAACCAAAATCATAACAGGGTTCTCGCCCTCTTATGTATTTTTATCAAAGAAATCACATTTATATCCCGACATAAATTAAGATTATTCTAGTGATATTGTCACATGTAGTAGGTGTCTTGTTTAATTTATTGGATATCCAAATCTAAACTAGCATAATTGAAGAGAATGATCGCCTAATCGGTGACGTAAACTATGTAATTTAAGGAATTTTTTTTGAAGAAAAGGTCAATATATCATGATCTACATGTCTAGCTAGCTTCACTCTATAATTGAGGTATTATTTAATATTTTATTAATGCCGTAGGTTCCCTTCTTGTGTGTTTGACTCTTGCTACATTCCTCTGTCTCTCAAATTACTGAATGTAACCAGAAAACAACATAGATGATGGAACCAGAAACATCTTCGAGGCTTGTTTTCAAGTTGACCCTTTTGCTTCTGTACTTGGCAGTGGGAGTACTGAGTGCAGAGAACTATAGCAGAGATGACTTCCCGGATGACTTCGTTTTTGGTGCAGCCACAACTGCTTATCAGGTCACTCTGATTAATTCATTCTAACAATTAAGTCTTTCTTTCATCCCCTAGCAGTTTAATTTAGTTTAGCCAAGTAGGAAGTATAGTGCAAAGATCAATATATAATTATAATTTAATTTTGATACATTTACGGTATAAAATAATTTTATGTGGTCATTCAATTAAAATTCATTTGCATGACTTTTCAAGTAATTGATAAGAATTAACTATTATGGTTCATGGTAATATATGATCGTATGATTGTGTAAAAAAATTTTACATTGTCGATACACTATTAGTATATAGAAATTAAATCCATATAATTATATATGTTATTGTTGATTATTATATATGTGTTTACGAACAGGTGGAAGGAGCTGCTAATGAAGATGGAAGAACTCCAAGCATCTGGATACCTATGCCCATGCTGGTTCCTTTTTCTATCTTGTTCATTCTTCTCATTCATCTTATTAATTATCGATTTTGAAAATTTGGAAGCTTAACTAATTTAGAAAAAATGAGTGATTAATAATAATCACATCTTTAAATGTTTTACTTTTATAGAGTATTCCGAAAGTCATAAAAATATAAGATATATTTGGATGACATATAAGATATGATTGAATGTTATTGTGAAACCATCTATATATGTATGTAGTGTATCGAAAATAGGTTAGAGGCAAAAAAAGGTTGGTTCACAAAGTTAGCATCTACATGAGTTAGATTACATAGATTCAATTCTTGGATTTTTTCCATTGATAGGTGATTTGTAAATATTTCTATAAGTATAAACTCAAAGACATGCTCTTCATGAGCCGACTATTACGAATTTTTCCCTCAACCTAAACTTTTATCTATCTAAATATATATAAATATATAAAAGAGCTTGAAGACATGTCCATGAACCTGGACTACAAGGAGTCTTTGTCTGAACCTAAACCTTTACTTACCCCAAAAAATAAATAAATAAATAGACGAAAGTATATCAAAATTAGTTCATAATTCATATGTATGTATGAATGGCATGTAAATATGTTAAGCTTGCAAATCTCTCTTAACAAATTGCCGCCTTATGATCTTTTAGCCACAAAAATTGGAGGAACAAATATGCCAGAAGTTCAATATCCATTTTGTAAATGTTCACTTTCATTCCTGTAATTATATGTATTATTCACTTTAATTCCTAAATTAAAAAGTATCAACTTAGTTCCTAAAATGACAAAAAGTAATTTAACTTACTCTTTTTGATGATTTAAGTTAGTCAATGTATACAGTAGTATAAGGATTAAATTGAATCACTTTTTATAATTTCAGGGATTAAAGTGATAATTTATTAATTTTAGGGATTAAAATAAATCATACATACAATTCAAGGGATCAAAGTGATCCTTTACTCATCCATTTTGGCATTATGCACTTTTTTTCCCCTATCTTTCAGTGAAAATTAATCAACATAAGAAACTGGGGATATTAGAATATTATGTATACAGTTTACATATCCAGTTTGGATTTTTCATTGAGAGGAGATCATTTACCTATAATTCCTTTAGCAAAAGACGGAGACTCATAATGTCATTTTCTATAAACAGGGTATGCATACGGAGATAATGGAGATGTAGCCTGTGATGAGTACCACAAGTATAAGGTAAAACACTAGTACGCTTCAATCCTTCCTTTTTCTGGAATATATATATGTATAATTGTCCCACTAATCCATTCATCGTGGTTTCCACAATAATTTATGGAAATGAAAAAGAATAAAAAAAATGGAGGCAAAAGCTGTTACTTTAAGGAAAATACAAATTGGAGTTCACTGTTTGGAGTTCACTGTTTGCCCCAAAATCTATATTGCAGGATGATGTGAGACTCATGGTAGAAACAGGCCTTGATGCCTATAGATTTTCCATTTCTTGGTCCAGACTCATACCGAGTATGATACTGAACCTAAACTTGTGTGCATAATGGGAACCATTGAGATTTATTGTCCTTTATTTGTTTCCTAATAATGCTAATATAATCTTGGATTTATGATAAATCTAATACATGACAACATATTCACCATTGACTTTTAAATATTTACACATATGATTTTAAATTATATTTTAAATAGTACATATATTGTCACGTGTTAAGCTTACCACATAGTCAATACATATTATCATCACTCTTTCTTTCCCTTGTATAACATTTACCTTTGAGCATGCTATTTTTTTTTCCTTCCCAGATGGTAGAGGACCTGTCAATCCCGAAGGATTGGAGTACTACAACAATCTCATCAATGAGCTCATTAGCAATGGTTAAATATGAGTTTCTTTGAAAAAATAAACCATTCCTTGAAATTTACTCAAAAAGAAAAGAAAAAAGAAAATTTGAAATTAATTGTACTTATTCAAGTAACATACTCCACCTTTCTTTCCTTCTGACCAGGAATCCAACCACATATCACACTACACAACTTTGATCTTCCACAGGCACTTGAGGATGAATATGGAGGATGGATTAGTCGTAAAATCATGTACGTTTCTGAGTTCTTGCAACAATATAGTGCCGAAATTAATTCTTGAAACTCCAAGTGTATGAATTACATTGCATAAAATAAGGCACTAATCTGTAATAAAATGGGTGCCACCGTGCCAGGGCAGTAGCTGCTTGAACTAAGACACTAGTCCTTAGATCTCTAAAATGAGGCAATATGTGATTATCCTAGTTGGTGGCCTATTTGCCACATGAATTGAAGTTTGGAATTGGAATTGTACGGTTTAATTCCAATTTTTTTTATTTGGGGTAACATATAGAATTGGAATTGTAATTTTACAATACAATTCCATGGAATTAAAAAACAACTAAAAACGACCCTTTTTAATTCCTAACATATACTCTACGAATTATCAATTCTAAAACTTATTAAATATTTATCTCCTAAGTCATTATAATTCTTTCTCTTTCTCATTTAATTTTTAATAATTATGATACAATTCCTTAATACACCTTCCACACTATAGTTCCAATTCCATCGTCCAAACGGATTATATTTCATTTTGTGCATGATTATTTTTCTAACAAAGGTGTGCACAACAGATGCATTTTTCTTGTGCTTATTATACAATGTCCTTATACTAATACCATAGGCAGAATTAGCTAAAAAAGTTTCTCCATGTGAATGCAGAAGAGACTTCACAAACTATGCTGAGTTGTGTTTTAGAGAGTTTGGTGACAGAGTCCTATATTGGACTAGTGTGAACGAGCCAAATGTGTTTGCCATGGGTGGTTACGATCGGGGATATACCCCACCTCTGCGTTGTTCTCAGCCATTCTGTTCTAGAAATAGCACTGTGGGCAACTCAACGTATGAACCCTACTTGGTAGTTCATCACATCTTGTTATCACATTCTTCCGCTGCAAGATTGTACAGAAGAAAGTATAGGGTACATTACCTAATCTTTTTCCATGTTTGCGGATTTTGATTTCTGGATTTTTTTTTTTGTTATTATGGTTATAGCTTTTCTAGATGATGGCAAAGGCTTAAACTTGTATATCTGGACTAGAACTTTATGTTTTTTGAGCTCCCAGTCTTTTCATATTGGATTTTAAGATTCTTGCAAATATGGAAAACTTTGTTGGAAAAGAATGTACATGATTGATTCCATTGAGACAAAGTCACATTGCAGGACAAACAACATGGATTTATTGGATTGTCGGTTTTTACATTTGGTTGCTGTCCCCAAACAGACACAGAAAAAGACAGAGTAGCATGTCGAAGAGCTCATGATCATGTCATTGGATGGTAAGTAGCATACCCTAGAATTGGTTGGTTTACATATCTCTTCCCCTTGTGTTCTTTGTTATACTCCCTTGACAGGTGGACACATACGACTCATTTTTTCATTTATGTTAGACCTTTGGTTGTTATCAGTTCCTTATTACTTCCTTCTAGGTCTGGAACTTTTGTCTTTCTCCTATTGGATATACTTTGATTTCGAAAATAGTTTTCAACTTTCATTTCTCGTTTTCAAATTAGCTTCTTGCTTTTTCGTATTTTATAAAGTGAATAATGAAAATTATAAGATTCAATTCTCAATTTTCATTTCAGGTTTTCACTAAATCCCGAAACAGAAAACAAGTTGAAAATAAAAAATGAAAATGAAAAATTATTTTTTGAAACCAAACGCCCTTCAATTTTTTTGTTTCTAGTGATAACTATGATTATAATGTGGAAGATGTAGTAGATTAAGTGCTTGTCTTATTGCAGGATTATGAAACCTTTGGTACATGGAGACTACCCCATTTCCATGAAAAAAAATGCTGGTGAAAGAATTCCAGCCTTCACAAATGATGAATCCAAACTAGTTAAAGGTTCAGCTGACTTTATAGGTTTAATTCACTACTACAGTATCAATGTCACAGACAATTCTGATGCGCTAAAGAGTGAGCTAAGAGATTTCAATGCTGACATGGGTGCAGTGCTAATCTGTATGCATTTTTGTTATGTTTAATCCTTTAAGGACTGTGAATTTACTACAGGATTGAAGTTGATCATATATTCTTATATATTGCACTAATTGCATACAATACATATTTTTTTCATTGTAATTTTGAAATTTCTAAATAGTTTAAAGCTATTTTTTGTTACTTTCAAAAGTACTGTATTTTTGGACAAAGTAAGTAAATTCTTAGGCTGCCGTGAGTTTTCAATTTTTATTTTATTTTTTTGATTTTTAAGATTTTACAAAGAAAATGTTGAGAATTAAAAATTAAATTTTATAATTTTCAGTATCTATTGAACAAAATATAGAAACAGAAAAATAATAAAACAGGACATAAAAACTAAAAATTCTTTCCTAAAATTAAAGGCACCATACTTCCTACAAAAGTGCATTGGGAAGCTCAATTTTATCATTCTCATTTGAGAAAAATTGCTACTCAAAACAAGCACTAACTCTCACATCATTTAGCATTTGATTGTCCCATTAATTTCAACAATGCACACAATCATGTCTATCACTCATTTTTTCGGGTAACTGGCGGAGGAACTTGAATAACTAACCTTCTTCTCTTGGTTTTGGCAGTTGATCTGTTTTCACATAAAGAGGTAGCAGTTGAAAAACAGATAATGATTATTTTCTTAATTGATTGGTTCAATTATTGAAATTACTTTGCTGTATAACTATCTGATTTTCTTCGACTCAGATTCCTGTCAGTCCATGGTCCTTAGTGGAGGTACTGGATGACTTCAAGCTCATTTATGGCAATCCTCCAATATTCATTCATGAAAATGGTCTCTCTCTCTCTCTCTCTCTCTCTCTCTCTCTACCCAACCGATTAAGTAACAATAGTAACGAAAAATAACTGCTACACAACTAGAATAAATTGTCGGAATTTTTTGACATAAATTAGGGGTGATTATTGGATAGAACAAAGTAATATAACTCCCGTACCCATCTAAAGTTCACTGTATATGCCGTATCATTATGGCAAATATATATATTCGGAGAAAAAATCTAGCTTTCTACCATTTTTCAGGCGAGAAATATTGACATGAGTTATGTACATTCTTGCATTTATAACGCTTTTTCCCACTGTATTTAGAACTTAATTTTAATACAATATTATTGTAAAAGTTTTTTTACTCACTTTCATTTAATTACTATATAATAACACGTCATACAAAAATGTTTGAATTTCATCATAAATATCATAAAATTATGAGAAAATATTTACTCTAATCTATTTTTCAATTGACACATTATTTTTGTGAGCCATTATTATCTTTTATTTTTCCTATATTTTTAATGCAATAACTGATTTGTCAATCAATAAATAGTAGAGTAAATATTTTGTCTTACTCTAGAATACCTAAGAATTTTTCCAAAATAAATCTAATTGGTTATCAAGTTATACTGACAATGTATTAAAATTAATTTTCTTTATTATTACACGGAGCCAAGAACATCGTTAATTAGTTTATGGCATTCCGTGAATATGCTATATTTTGAACAATATGTGCATCTTCTATTTGTATGGAACTTAGAACTTCAGCCTTGAAAAATTTACTAAAGATTTGGTGAACCATTCAAATTAACATGTTGTCAAAATGGTAATAAACTAGTAAATCCTTTTGATGATATCTTCTAGACTGGTAGTGCTAGTGTGGCACCAAGTGAGTTCAAACGGGTTGAATTATTGATCAAAATTGTCTTCAATTGTCTTGTTAGGTCAACGGACAGATAGCAATTCATCACTCCAAGACGTGACAAGGGTGAAGTACTTGCATGGATACATCGGTGGTGTGCTGGATGCCTTGAGGTATGGATAATTACTCTAATTTAATTAGCTAGCTTACACTTATAAATTAAATTATTGAAATTGAGTGAGTGTAACTTTGCATGAAAAGCTAACTCAAGAAAAGGGAGGATTGTCCAAACATAAAGGGTACTTTGTCTATTCCTAGCCAATATGAGACTTGACAAAAAGCCCAACATTCTTTGATCGCTAATGTAGGAAGTCCAATAGTTGATGAAAAGGCTTTCAAAATTATGGATTCCCAATCCATTGAAATGTGTTGCAAATTTGGGTATTAAATTATTAATTGATATTGAGAGCAATTTATTAATATAATGAATCAAACTTGTCCATAGTAAAAGCCAATTTGATTGGGCTAATAGTGAAGGATTTAAATAGTTTATTATGAGGTTTTAGATTTAAATTTCATTGTCTTTTTGACATTAAAAAAAAATTATTCACAATGCACACTGAGATACAAACAAACACACCATAAATAAGTGCTTGAAATAGAAAAAGAATCAAGTAGTTAACAGTTAATTCTTGAAATTGTGGTATAACCTACTAATATGTTCTCTTATTTTTCTATGCCATGCTAATTTTTTTTTTTTCAGAAATGGATCAAATATAAAGGGATATTTTGTATGGTCATTCCTAGATGTATTTGAGTTATTGGATGGATATCAATCAAGCTATGGTCTATACTACGTTGATCGGAATGATCCAAAATTAAAGAGATATCCTAAGCTTTCTGCAAAGTGGTACAACCGATTCTTGAAGGGTAGAAACACTTCTATTGTTGAAGCTATTGAATTTGAGAAGGATCCATCACTTGTTTCTGTTGGGCACTTATTTCAATAGGTTCTTCTAATGCTTGTTTTGGCATTAGAGCTATGTGGTGTTCGGATCCCATGTGTTTATATACGAAATAAGAATCTATTAGGAGATGCGTGAAGAAAAAGTGAAAATAAAAAGGGTTTATTATGTACACACACTTTTTTGTTTAATGTTTGAATGAAAAATTTTATGTCCCCAGATAATAATTTTTCGTAGAATCCTCAATGACGTTTATTTTACTACCAGATATTGGAGCACAAAATTGATGATAACCCTCCCAAACTGAAATCTAAACACACTAAAAATGTTAATCTGCAGACAACCGCGAAAATAGTGAAAAGTTAAGATATGATTTTTTTCTTTGGTTGAGTGAGAAGAGGCATTATTGTTTTATTATTGATATATGAATTGTTTTTTGTTATAAATATATTTTTATGATTGATTTATTTATACTTAGTAACATGATTTTGTTCCTACATGATTTAGTTAACTATTTATTTATAATTACCCTATATTTTTCTCATAACCTAGAGTAAAATCAAATTTGGTTCCTCATAAAAATAGTACTAGATAAATTGGTTTCTAAACAAATATATTTTATAATCTCTTATAATTAAAAATATATGATAAATTAGTCTTTTTAAATATTTCAATAAACTTATTTGTTCTAATTGTATTTTTATAAGGGATCAATTTAAATTATTTTTAAAAATTTTGGAGATTAATTTTATTGTAAATCATTCAAAAATATAAAAAATAAATTAATTTATTCCATATTTTAATTATGAAAATCATAAAATGTATTTTGTAAGGATCAATTTATGGGTTTAATTTTTATATACGAGCACTTAAAATAATTTTATACAATCAATTAATAGAATTTTACTAAAATAATAAATGATGAATGGTTGGGATAGTAGATAATTTTTTTTAATATAATTTGTCATTTGAAAAAAATTATTTGGGGTTGTTTTTTCTATGAATCAAACTTGGGAGCTTAATCATGTAAAAAAAAAAGGTAGGAGCTTAATCCGCTAATTGATAAAGAGTAATGTAAGTTGAATCTAACGTTCCTCACTAAGGCTTATTAATATAATATGCGTGCTAACCAATGTAGATATAAAAGGGATTTTTAATGTATTGGATTGGTTTTTCAAATTCATTAACATATTTTATAATTTGTTTTCACTCCACTTTAAAATTGCCAATAACCACTCTATCCACCAAGATATTTTTTTTACACGAACAAATTTTTGTCTTCCTCTAATTTTAGTTTAACTCTTTTCAAAAATAAAAAATATCTATATTAAAATTTATATTGAAAATAAAAAATATGGATTGGTAATACACTTCTATTTATAATAGAAAAATTTATATAGAGACACAAGTTATAAGAATTATTTTTTAAACATGCTCATAAATAAAAAGTCTAGGGCTCATTTAATAAAATTTGTAGAACCCTTTTTTACCATAAACGCAAATAAATATAATGTATTAGATCATTGTTTAGATAAGAATTTCGAGTAAATGTTCGTTTTAGTCTTTAACTTTTAAAATGAATTAAATTAGTCCATGACATTATAAAATATGAGTCATGTTAGTCCCTCAATTTATTTTTATTTAATATTTCATTAATTAAATGATGATAGATAACCTTAAGTAATATGTTGACATATCATTTGTCTTTTGAAGTAAAATAAAGCTTAAAATAACTTATTTTGATATTTAATATTACACAAAATGAGTCATTTTACTATTTGAAATAAAAATTTAAATGACATTTTTTATATAATTTTAGACAATAAAATGAGTTATTTTAAATTTTATTATATTTCAAATGACATAAGATATATCAAGGTATCATTTAACATTATTTATTATCATTTAATTGATGAAATGTTAAATAAAAATGAGTTGAATGCCTACAATAACTCATATTTTATAATTTTAAAAATTAAATTAATTTATTTTAAAAATAAAAAATTAAAATAACTCATAAATATAACACTAGGACTCAAATATGCATTAACTCTATAATTCCTTTATAATATGCTTGGTTCACGTGGCAAAAGGTTTATGGATGCTCGGCCTGTTGTTGCTCCATCAAATCAATCTTTTAACTTTGAAGAATGCAGAAGCCGATAATCATTGAAAAATAACTAAAAAGAAAAAACACAACATTGAATGCAGGAATTTGAGGGTGGACCCACAAACAGAAACGTAGTCTCACAGATGATGATGGAACCAGAAGGAGGATGTTTGAGCCAGCTTGCTTTGAAACTCACTCTCTTAGTTCTGAACTTGGCTGTGGGATTAGTGCTGAGTGCTGATGAGTATAGCAGACATGACTTCCCAGTTGACTTTGCATTTGGTTCTGGCACCTCTGCTTATCAGGTCCCTCTTTCTTTCCTTCATTCTGCATCCATCTTTCTCCTACTGATTATTTTTTTTCCCAAAGCAATTCAGTTCACTTTAGCCAATTGTGTGGTTGAAATATTATTATCATTATTATTATGATCAGGTGGAAGGAGCTGCTAATGAAGATGGAAGAACTCCTAGTATCTGGGATACCTTTGCCCATGATAGTAATCCTTGCTTCTTTTGCTCTTATTGGTTTTTCTCATACATATTACTAATTATTAATTGGTAATTTTGAAAGCTTACTTAGTATAGAAATAAATTATATATATAGGGAATAATTATAGTGAGAAGGAGTGATTTATTATAAGAGTGAGAAGAGAAAATCTGACTATATAACCATATATGAATGATTATTATTGAAAGTTATAAATAGTAATTAATAATGGTGTGATTATTTAAAAATGTCATGTGATTTTACGTTTTAATTTTGACCATTCATATAAGATACAATTATTTAGATTCGCTTCTCTCACTCTGACAATAACTCACTTTTCTCACTTGAGTTGTTCTCCATTTATGTAAATTTTCATAAAATTTTACACCCTATCTTTACGCCAACCAAACATGCCCTTACAGTATGTAAGTGATTGACTTTTACATCTACTATCTTAAAAGTTTCACATATATCAAATCGTAATTAAATTGCGGTGTATCAAAATCAATGATGAAGATATGCCTATCAAGTTGTGTGCAAATTTCAAATGAGAGAATCTGTCCATATACACGTGTATGTGAATGAAGTTTGGATATTTGTCTAAACAAATTAGATGGTCTTCCAAGACAAGTAAGTGATTGGAGGAAGAAAAAGGCTAGAAATTATATTATCGATTTTTGGTATTTTGACTTTTTACTAAGCAGGGCAAGCTCATGGAGATAATGGAGATGTAGCTTGTGATGGGTACCACAAATACAAGGTAAATCATTACCATAGTCTTCAGTCTCTTGTTCACTACTACACTCTTTCTGGTTTACCTCATAACTCTTTGTGGTTTAGGGCAATACAAGCTGTAGTTCATTGTTTCCAGAAATTTATAATATGCAGGAAGATGTGAGACTCATGGTGGAAACAGTCCTTGAAGCCTATAGATTTTCCATTTCTTGGTCAAGATTGATACCGAGTATAGTACTCAACTCACTTTTGTGTACATAATAACGAGAAAATGTTGAAATAATGTTACTTTATTTCTCTCCTGTGTTGCACTTCCTAATGGCTTTGAAATTGTTTTTCTTTCTCCCCAGATGGTAGAGGACCAATCAATCCCAAGGGATTGCAGTACTACAACAATCTCATCAATGAGCTCATTAGCAATGGTCAAATCGAGTTTCTTAATTTGCAATACCATACCTTAGAATTCACTAATAAAGCGAATGAAGTCATTTGCTATTTCTTCAACTGATATATTTCCTCTTTTCCTTGAGCAGGAATCCAGCCACATGCTACACTACACAATTTTGATCTTCCACAAGCACTTGAAGATGAATATGGAGGATGGGTTAGTCGTGACATCATGTATGTGAATGAACTCTTGCACCTTAATGTTGTCAAATCATTGAAAATTCTTGTTTCTGAATTTCATTGTATAAGATAAGGCACTACCCCCTTAATCCAAGCATTAGTCCAAACCATGCTTGAGAAAAGTGACCAATCATTGGATCCCTTAGAAAAGGTGCTATGTGATTATCCTAGCTAGTATTTTTTGGATACAATATGTATCCTAGTGAGTTCCTAATGTTACTAATATAAAAGGAGAGGCTTCACATATTGCAAAATATAACCAAAATTCATGAACTTTCAACAGATTGGAAGCTTATTTCAATTCTCCTGTGCTCCTTTTATAATCTTTCTTGCTTATGATCCTAGGCCACCACGCTCTTATGTTTTGCAATAATCTTATTCTGACAAAAATAAATCACTTGAATGTGAATGCAGAAGAGACTTTACATACTATGCGGATGTGTGTTTTAGAGACTTTGGTGACAGAGTCTTGCATTGGACTACTGTGAACGAGCCCAATGTGTTTGCCCTTGGTGGTTATGATCAGGGAAATGCCCCACCTCAACGATGTTCTCCTCCTTTTTGTGTTAACAAAAGCACCAGCACTAGGGGCAACTCAACATATGAGCCATACCTAGCAGTTCATCATATTTTGTTATCTCATTCTTCAGCCATGAGATTGTATAGAAGAAAGTATAGGGTATATCACTAATCTTTTTTCATATAGTGTATTTACTTGCTAAATTATTATTATTATTATTATTATTTAAGTGTTGTTACTTTATAGGAGTTTAGACTTTAGATTGCAAAGCTTCAAGTTATACCAAATTTTAATGTTCACATTGCAGGACAAGCAGCATGGATTTGTTGGTATCTCTGTCTACACTTTTGGTTACTTTCCTCTAACAGATACAGATCAAGACCGGATAGCATGTCAAAGAGCCCGGGATTTTTTAGTTGGTTGCGTAAGTTACAAATCTTCATATTGGTTGTTTTACTTTTGTATTCCCCTCATATTCTTTGTTTGTGTTCTGCTCATTGAATGCATATGAATTTTTCATTTACTCAAATTTCTATGTCAATAAGTAGTGACTCGTTAGTCAAATTTTGAATGTAAGCATTAAAACATATGGGAAAATTTGTAGATATCTATTTAAAATAGAAAAATAGAAAAGTGATTAATTAATACAGAGGGTAAGTTTGGTTTCTTGTCAAGCAAAATTTTGCAAGCTATAGACGTGTATTGGGGAATTGTTGGTTAGAGAGAGATATAAGGTTAGTTTAAGATAGTTGTGGAGGTTGAACAATGCTATTTTCATGTTTGATATGTGTTTATGATTGTTTTCCTAATTTTAAGTATCTAATCAAGCAGTGTGTAATGGATGAGCTGTTCTCCAATAAATGGTATCAGAGTTCATGTTTTGAAGAGCTGCATAAAAATTGAAATCAAACAGACCCCTTCATTATCTGGAAAAATAGAAAACAAAGTGAAACAAAATGAAAACAGGGAACAAAAACAGAAACCAAATGGACTCTTAATATTTTTGTTTTCAGTGATGACTATGATATAATGTAAAATACATGCTAGTTTTTATATTGCAGGATTGTAGAACCTATAGTGCATGGAGACTACCCCATTTCCATGAAGACAAATGCAGGTGCAAGACTTCCAACCTTCACAAACCAAGAATCCGAACAGCTCAAGGGTTCATATGACTTTATAGGTGTAATTTTTTACAACAACGTTAATGTCACAGACAATTCTGATGCTCTGAACAGAAAATTGAGAGACTGCAGTGCAGACATGGCTGCAAAGCTAGTGTGTAAGTACTTTGCTATGCTTAAGGATAATGCTTTTAGTAAAAGATTGAAGTTGTTGATATAAGCATGTTGTACTAATTGCATTCCCCACATCTTTTTCATTATCATTCTGAAATTTCTAACTAATTGAACTTTCACATCTTTTAGCACCTGCTCCTCTAATAATTTTCATTTCTTTGCAAAACTATATTCCAATTAAGATAAATGGTGGAACAAGTTGAATAATTAACTTGCTTTCCTGGTTTTGGCAGTTTTACAGGATTTATTTTCAACTGAAGAGGTAACTGTTTAAAGACACATGTAATTATTCTCTTAATTAATTGATTCACTTATTTAGATTACTTAACTGTATAGCTATGTGGCTTTGCTTTATTCAGTACCCTGTCACACCATGGAGTTTACATGAAGAGCTGAATAACTTCAAGCTCCTTTATGGCAATCCTCCTATATTCATTCATGAAAATGGTCTCTCTCTCTCTCTCTCAAGAATATTGCATACACTTGCAATGAATTTTATAAGGAAAATCTTATCTAGATGTTGGTAGAGGTTGAATAGTAAAACTAAAATGCATGGCTAAACTTTTTCGTTGTAACAGACAAAGCAACTAAGTAGCATTAGACATTTGGCATTTTAATCATGATCATTCTTGCTTATCATGGCATATTGCAATCATGTTGTATACTCTTAACATACAACCATCTTCAATTTCATGGAATTGTAAACTTGATAAGCATCAAGGGATTTATTCAAGAGTAATGATCTTTATAAAACATGATGCCAATGGTAAACTAGTGTGTCACACGGTAAGCTAAAATGGGTTGAACTATTGATTAAAATTTGGTCTATGTTGTTAGGTCAACGGACACCAAGAAATTCATCACTTCAAGATGTGTCAAGGGTGAAGTACTTGTATGGATACATTGGTGCTGTGCTTGATGCCTTGAGGTATTCAATTGCTGCTCCATTACTCAATGACAGTTAGATCATTAAAATAAAAAAGTTTTAATTGCTCTAAAGTCCAATGGTCCTTATTGTTTTATTTAATTTTCAATTAAGTCTCTATAATTTAAAAATTATAATCAACTCCCTATATTTCACCAAAATTTTCAATCAAGTCCCTGTTGTTTAACAATTTGTGATCAAGTTGCAATACTAAACAAAAATTTTCAATTAAGTCCCTATAACTTAAAAATTGTGATCAAGTTCCTAAAGTTTTGTATAATAGGGCCTTGATTGAAAATTTTTGTGTAATATAAAGACTTGATTGAAAACTTTTGTGAAGCATAGAAATCTGATTATAAATTTTTAAACTAAAGGAATCCGATTGAAAATTTTTGTACAAAGACTTGATTACAAACTTTTAAACTACAAGGGCCTAATTAAAACTTTAGTGAAACAATAGGGACCTATGTTATTGGTGTGCTTCTAACTTTTAGCCGTCCTAAATTTTTCTCAGAGATGGATCAAATATAAAGGGATATTTTGCATGGTCTTTCATGGATGTATTCGAGTTACTGGATGGATACGAAACGAGCTTTGGCCTATATTATGTTGATCGGAATGATCCAGAATTGATGAGATATCCAAAACTCTCTGCAAAATGGTACAGCCAGTTTTTGAAGGGTAGAAGCACCTCTATAGTTGGAGCTATTGAACTTGAGAAGGATCCATCACTTGTTTCTATTGACCATTTGTTTCAATAGGCTGTTAAATTTGTTGGTATTAGAGCATCATAACATTGTGGTGTTTCGGCTATGCTTATGCTTAAATTTCACACTTGAATATGTAAGACCCAAGCAAAAAAAATTGATAGTTTTTGTGACATAATTGTTAGTCTTTGGATAAATAAGTGGATTTTATTACATTATTTCATCTAACAAATTTCATCTAACAACTATCATAATTTCTAATAAAGATTTTGAGTTTTTTTTTTCCAAATGTGTAACATTACCCAAAATAAATGGCTCAATAAACCAAATTTGATTAAAAGTGATATAATCAAATAGATAGATAACCAGGATAATTTTAGGGGATCCATACGGTATAAGTACTAAGTTATTTTGATAGATATTCAAATAAATAAATACTGCTTATGCTATTTTTTTTTTTACGAAAATCACTTGTTCTCAAATTTATATCTCGTTCGATGTTCCACAAATCATTTGTTGCCGATAACTAATTATTTTTTATTATTTCCTTTGTCCACTCATAAGCATCTCCTAGGATAACAATGGAAATTTGATACATTAAAAATTAATGTACCTAAACAAAATTATGTTCAGACACATTGATTTTTTAATGTATCAAATTTTTGTTTCCCAGACATTTATAAGTGGACGGAAGTAGTATTACCATAATAGGTGGGTAGGATAGATGACATTTTTATTGCTTTTTTAATGCTGGAGAGAGCAACAGGTGGGTTATCCACTCTTTTGGAGTAGTTAGTAATGTAGATGTGTATCGACTTTAAGATGATAAAGTGCAGGGATAGTTGAGGTGGACCCTGAAACAGGAACACTTTCATAGATGATAATGACGAAACGAGAAACATGCTTGAGTATTGCTTTGAAGCTCACTCTATTAGTTCTGAACTTTGGTGTGGGAGTAGTGCTTAGTGCTGATGAGTATAGCAGACATGACTTCCCACTTGACTTTGCATTTGGTTCTGGCACCTCTGCTTATCAGGTTCCTCTTTAACCAATTAGCCAATGTGGTGCAAAAATGAATGTTACTATTATATTATTTTTATTATAATGTGTGTGTTTATGAGCAGGTGGAAGGAGCTGCTAATGAAGATGGAAGACTCCTAGCATCTGGGACACCTTTGCCCATGCTGGTTCCTTCTTTTGCTCTTTGTTTTGTACACTTTTCATTCATCTTATTAATTATGGATTGATAATTCTGAAAGCATGGTTAAATTAGAAAGAAATGGGTCTTTAGTCTTTACCATATTATTCTCATATGTTTTATTGAGTCCAATGGACTTGGCTCTTCTAAATAGAACATTTTAGTGGCTAAGTGCACATTTGTATGTTACTAACAGTTGATAAGAAAATGAAGAGGAATGATTAATGCATGTTTATAGTCGGTCAAGCATGTGTATATAACTTACAAAACTTTTAACCATTAATTTATTATTAATTTTTTTTTATCAATTGCTATGGTTGTGCATTTTGCTCAATTAAAGTGTACTCAATTTACAGCAGCCAAGTTCAAGTTGTATATATCTGTGTAGTTTGGATATCTATCTAAAAAAATTAGATGTTCTATCAAGATTTTAGCCACAAGTAATAGGAGGAACAAAAGGTCCAAAAGTTAATTATCAATTATTGGTACTTATGGACCAATTTTTCTGAAGAGGAAATCAAAGATGAGAAACTGGTAATATTAGAAAATATGTACTGTCTAACCATCCATTTTTGTTTATCATGGAGTGGCTATTATTTACCTGTCATTCCTTCAACGAAAAACAGGCTATCATATTAATAACCAGGGTTTGTGCATGGAGATAATGGAGATGTAGCCTGTGATGGCTACCGCAAATACAAGGTAAATAATACATTAATCTTCAATCTCTTTTCTTATAAACAGAAAAAGAAATTCTGTTGTTGTACTCTGTGGCTTACCTCATAATTTGTGGAAAATTGAAAAGATATGAATAAGCTGTTTAATGCAATACAAGCTAAAGTTCACTGTTTCTGAAAATTTACAATGCAGGAAGATGTGAGACTCATGGTGGAAACAGGCCTTGATGCCTAGATGCCTATAGATTTTCCATTTCTTGGTTGAGACTCATACCAAGTATAGTACTCAACTCAAACTTGTGTACATATTGAGAAACATTGAAATTGAATGTACTTTATTTCTTTCTCAAGTAAAGCCTTTCCTAATGCCTTTGAAAATGCTTTTCTTTCTCCCCAGATGGAAGAGGACCCATCAATCCCAAGGGATTGTGGTACTATAACAATCTCATCAATGAACTCATCAGAAATGGTCAAATATAGCTTCTTAATTTGCAATACCGTGTCTTGGAACTCACTCTAAAAATAAACTAACACTGGAGTCAGTATTGCTACATCTTCAACTGATATTATATATTCTGTTTGCCTTGAGCAGGAATCCAACTGCATGTTACACTACACAATTTTGATCTTCCACAGGCTCTTGAAGATGAATATGGAGGATGGGTTAGTTGCGACATCATGTATGTTCCTGAGTACTAGCACCATAGTGTTTTTGAAATTAATTATTGAAACATCTTTTGCATGAGTTTCATTGTTTGAAATAAGGCACCATGTGATTATCATAGTTAGTGGTTTAGTTACTATTTTTCAGTTACAATATGTTTCTTTGAGAGTTTCTAATGGCACATACATAAAAGGATAGGTTGTATATATATGTTGCAAAACATAACCAAAATGCAAAAACTTCAGAAGATTGAAAGATTATTTCTATGTACTTGTTTGTGTATTCTCATCTTTCTTGGTCATATGGTCCTAGGCCTACCACCTTTATCATGTTGTGGAGTAACCTTATTCTAAGAATGTGTGTGAGCACATTTTTCCTTTGCTTTGGACATGATGTCTTACACTACAACCACAGACAGAATTTACAAATATGAATTGAAAAATCACTTCAATGTGAATTCAGAAAAGACAGATGGAACAGCCCCACCTCATCGATGTTCTCCCCGTTTTGTGCTAGAAATAGCAGTAGGGGCGATTGGACTTCTGAGCCCTACTTGGTAGTTCATCATATTTTGCTATCACATTCTTCAGCTGTGAGATTGTATGGAAGAAAGTATAGGGTATATCACTAATCTTTTTTCATTTAGTGTATTTAGTTGCTGGCTTGTTTTTATTATTGTTGCTTTATAGCTGTGTGGATGGTAAAGGCTACAATTTATTTACTCATAGTAAATCTTAATAATGTTCCCAGTCTTTTTATATTGTAACTCAATATTCTTGCACGTATGAAAAACTTTGTTTGGGCAAAAAATGTTCATGATTCCATAGAGACTAAGTCATATTGCAGGACAAGCAACATGGATTTGTTGGCATCGCGGTCTATACATTTGGTTACATTCCTGCATCAGATACTGATGAAGACCGAGTAGCATCTCAAAGAGTTCGCGATGTGACAAGGGTGAGATACTTGCATGGATACATTGGTGCCGTGCTTGATGCCTTGAGGTATGTAGTTGCTTCTCCATTTTGTCTCAATAAAAATTAGATCAATAAAAACAAGAGATGTGATATGTGTACTCATTCACCTGACACATTGGTATGTGATCCGCCCCAGTTTTGATATGTTTCTTATTTTCTTTGTCATCCTAAATTTTTCTCAGAGATGGATCAAATATAAGAGGATGTTTTGCATGGTCGTTCATGGATTTATTCGAGTTATTGGATGGATACCAATCTAGTTTTGGCCTATATTATGTTGATCGGAATGATCCAGAGGCGAAGAGATATCCAAAGCTTTCTGCAAAATGGTACAGCCAGTTCTTGAGGGGCACAAGCACCTCTATAGTTGGAGCTATTGAACTTGAGAAGGATCCATCACTTGTTTCTATTGACCATTTGTTTCAATAGGCTCTTTAAATTTGTTTGCATTAGAGCTTCATTTCATTGTTGTGTTGCAGATATGTTTATGCTTAACTTTCACAATTGAATATGTATTGCCGAAGCAAACAATAATTGTGTATGTTTGGAATTTGGATAGAAGTTTGTGAACTTGATTTTAAATGAATTTGTAATTTTGGTCAAAATTTATGTTTAGAAATTTTTATGTGAAAAGTGATTTTAAAATCGATTAGATAGTATTGATTACAAATTAAGACATGAATTGCATTGAATATAAAAAGGAGAGAAGAACATATTTTAAGTGAATTCCCAGGCAAGTTCTTACACAGGGATTGATAGTTTTGTGACCAAAAATTAAAAGGACTCAATTGAAACATTTAAACGAGATTAAATATTTATTTTGACCCTTCAGTCAGACGATAAATTAATATCTTACAAAATTATTCAAGACAAGAGAAAAAAAAAGAAAGTGCCGTCACAAGTCTTTTTCTGTTTTCTCTTTTCTATATAATGCTTTTCTTATCCAATAACAATATTTTTCAACTTTTAAATAGCAAATATCCCAAGGAGGCATATTCATTTATTAAACTATCCACATCTCTGACAAATGCAGCCAATGACATTTTTTTTTGTTTTAATCATATTTTTCCCTTTTTAAATTTTCAGCCACCAAGAAAGCAACAGCCAGCTGTTTATTGAAAAACTTTGTGCGCAATCTCAAGGAATTATCAACTTGGTGCTGATGCCCCCTCCTTGTAACCAAAGAAAAAGATACTATCAACATCAAGAAATCACAAATCCTCATATGCACAAACACCAGCTACAAAAAGGTTTTATGTATCTAAACGTCTAAAACTCTCAGATACTATCCCTTATTGGATATGGATCCAAATGCATGAGAAGAAGAGACATCTAAAAATTCTCAATGAAAATAAAAATAAGAGGGTAAACCACCATTTTGATACATGAACAATTCACTGACAAATTAATTCATAAAAGATACTTTATTAGTTTGTAGTGCCACAATGATCATTTTCATTGTTATTAAAGGTCTTTGTTAAAATAGACAAAATATATTTTAGGGACTAATTTGTTGGCACATTAATTTTTTTAGGATTAATTTTTTAATGCATTGATTTTTTATAGTATGTTTGTAAATTTGGATTTTGGAGGGAAGGGAAAGACTTATAGTGTAAAATCCAAAAATCCAAATTTCTTCAAAAATTCAAATTTGCAAATATATCATTAAGGACTAACTTTTTAGCACAATAAGCTTTAAGATATCACAAGCTAATAAAACATATTTTAAAGAGTAACTTGTTAGTATATTGATCTTTTAAGGATGAAAATGATGGTTCTCCTAGAATAATATGGAAATTGGAAAAATCATATAACTTATTTTATCTTTCTCTCATCTGCTCACCATAGAGCTTGCAATAACTCTTAGAAGATCATGATCCTCACTTATGTATGTACCCCACATAAAAATATAGAATTTCTAGATAGTAGACCAAATCTAACATGTTTGAATTTCAATTTGAAGCAAATTTGGGCATGTTTGGTTTCTATTTTTACTTCTTATTCTTTATCTGTTTTTTTTTTATTTTTTAGGATTTTATAAAGAAAATAATAAATACATGAAATGAAAACACAAAACATAATTATATTATTTTCATTGTTTCCTTTATAAAATCATTAAAAAACTAAAAACAGGAAAGGATATAGAAATCAAATAGACTTTGCATTTGTTCCAATGTATATTTAGTTATTCATGGGAATAACTACTTTGGAACTATATATTCTCATGTTTGTGACAAATTATACAAAATTATTCTTGGGGATTAATTATTCATTGAAAAAAGATTTTTTTACGATTTAGTGAGATCTCATTCCAATGACAAAAGGTAGGAAAAAAAATTTCTCAGGATTAGTACTTGTTAAGCACAAATAAAAAAAAAAAATTCTTTAATTATTTGATTTTCCCCTACAATTTTTATTTACCTGCACTCATTTGATTCCAAAAATTCATTACACTCTCAATTTGAAATTTTTTTGTTAATTGTTATATTGATTGAGATGAAAAAGTTTTTAAAAAATAATTGTTAATTTTATATTCTTTTCTAGAAGTATAATTTTCATTTTGAATTATTATAATAATAAATGTGTTAATGGTATTTTAAAATCAATGCAAACTCATCATCCAAGAGAAAAGATATTCACTTTCATAAGCTATTAGCACAAAGAACCTTAACTGCAGATCCATTAATCCTGTAATGCTCATGTACAGAATAAGGCCAGGCCCCTGGTAAGGGGAGGATCAATCCAATTGTTTACATATTTCTAAATGTTTCCATCTTTCAAAGTAACTGCAGCTTAATGTATACAAATTATAAAGCTAACATGCCCCACAAAACAAAGTTACGGATTTTCCAAGAACATTCATTCTTTCTCCTATTTGCTGAAAGGATTATGTTTATTTTTGTACTATATAGAGGCAGCCAATGTAAATCAGTGTTTGGTTTTTGGCTTCTTCACGATCATCACAGTGCAATGAGCATGGTGAGCACAATAGTCACTTACACTACCTAAAACCGCCCTGCAAATAAAAAAAGTGTCCAACAACTGAACTTGAGAAAGAAGACAGAGTAGTACCATAGGCCAAAGTAAAAATCATCAAATAAAGTTTGTAATGGTAAAGATGAGTGGAAAACTGTATCCCTTTTATACTCCTGGAGCAAGAGATTTTTCTTGCTCTAATTCCTTAATGGTTTCCCTACATTTTAAACTCAATAGCTTGTGCCACTTAATGAATATAATAGAATATATGTTTTGTCTTACTCTGAGCACCTAAGAATTTCTCATAAAGTAGTTGATGATTAAGAATACAAAGATGACCCACAAAACTGATGTGTCAGACTGTGAATGGATCAGATAAAAAAAACATCCCTTACTCCAGCAGTATATGAGAATTTCTCATAAATACAGTAATGTATAAACCACACACACACACCAAATAATAATAATAATAATAATCTACAGATGGGATAGCTTCTGCAGGAACAAAAGCAATGGAAGCCACATTGGTATTTATTGTGATGATATTGGATCATTTGACAATGCATGAACTCAATTCAGGATGAGAGAAGTATTTGTTATACTCCTCTCATCTATCATTGCAAGAGCAAGGATGATTACTAGGGCCAGGATGAAGGTTGTACCTTTTTATAGCACCATAACCATGACTTCCCACAACCAATATTGAAGCATGGTGCTTCTCCACAGCTTCACAGAGAACATTTCTAGGATCACCTTCCACCACTTCCACTATCACATCAGTTACCTGAGAAGAACTTGGTTATCAGATAACTATTCCACAAGTAACATAACCAACATATGAAGTATTGAAACATCATAAATGAAGGAAAATGGTATAGCATCATATTATATCCAACTTTTCTTAGGAAAATAAAAATAGATTCACAAATATGGACATGCAATATAAAGCAACTTTCAATACATTTACTCAAAAAGCAGCACAAACACAATAGGGGCAAGGAATTGACATATTTTCATAATCATAGGTTGAATTCAACTTATTTCACTGAACTAAATGGTATAGCAGAAGTAGCACAGGAAATAGTCTAGCCCTGATCCTGATATATCACTGATAAGTTTGAAACCTTCTATGTGCCTATTAAATCACAATTCAGTATGCATCATTTTGACACTATATAGTATGTTCCAACTATCACTTAAAAGAGTGTAGTCAAGATTTCATGTTGGAATGAACCCTGAGTACCATAAGCCAGAGGACACAGGTTCCATAGACCCGCAGCTGAATTATAAACCCCAGATAAAAAATCAGCATCAACATACACAAACACAATAATTTCAGCCAAAACCTACCTATTAACATATTAGCAAGTATCAAAAGTAGCATCATTGATCAACTGAATTACCAATTTGTTATCTTGTCACAAAAATTAATCAGATAATTATTAGACTCTTTCTTACATTAAATCTGATCAGAGGTTTTTAATTTAGATGACAGTGACAAAGAACAATTATATATATATATAAAAGGTCACAAGGTCAGCATCAAATCACATCGATGTAAGATCTGCATATCTACACCACTCAATAGCTTTGTATAAAATATAATATAATTCTTATCAATTTAGCCGTTCAATTATAATTATTTATGTCATGGACCATATCTCACAATCTTAAATTGTTGGGTAGTTATATTCTAAGAATTTATCATGTAAATCACTGTTATGTCAACTTTTGGGGAAAATTACTGATTTCTTGATGCAAAGCTGCTTGGCATTTTCAACAACTCTGGCAGCAATCTTCTTCAAATCGGAGTCCACAATAGGCAGAACCTCAGCAGCTCCTGCATACACTAAGTGAAAGACATCACAACAACATAATCACATCATCAACATCAAAATCTCAAACCAAAACAAACAAAATAAAAAATGATGCAGTCAAATAAGAAAACCATATGATATAATAAATATGTTATGATTATATATGATGATAATCAGTATACCAGGGCCAGCTAGGCCAACAGCAGAAGTAGGAGAAGGCCTGGCATGAAGAAGGACAAGCTTGAAGATAGGAGTGGTGACAGGAGTGAAGAAGTGGTCAAGGGTCCATTGGAGTGCATAGCTGCTGTGTTCACTGTCATCTATGGCAACAATCATAACTTGTTTCTCAGTTTCAGAAGTTGATGAGGTAGCCATGGATTGAATATCAACAACAAGAAGAACAACAGTTACAAAGAGCTTCTTTCTTTCTTTTGTTTGTTTGTGCTTGGTTTGACTTTGCTTGCTTGGAACACAAAGCTACACAACACAATCAGATTATATATAAGGAAATTAGAAGAAGGTGCTGGAGCAAGGAAACATGTTATTCAATGGATTAATTTATGAGATTAATTTGGATGGATTGATTGGAATTTAATATTTTTTTTCATAAAATATAATTCTTGTTTTCCATCACCACCTGTTGTATTTTAATCATGTATTATGTTGACTATTTATGCTGATATATATTTTTAAAAGAACTATTAGATATTAATTTTGGCGAAAATTATATATTTTAAAAATATGATCAATTGATTTTTATTTATATATATGTAATTTATTTATTATGTTGATTATATATGGAAATATATCAAATAGTTTAAAATAATAAAAAAATTTAAACATAGTGCATAATGTATGACCTTTTATTTACTGGTGAGTTTTATAAGAAAAATAAATAAAAAAATATGCAGTGCTATAATATTTTTACTTAATTCATTATCAACCAATTTTAGAAAAGAAATACAGAAATATCTCAAATTTTCATTTTAATTTTTTGCAAATTGGCAGGAAAAATTTTAACTTTTTCAATTAACCTTTTAATATTTAACTAATATTTTAGTTTATATTTTTGTTCTGAATTTGTTAATTCGCTAAAAATAATACTGCACAAAAATATCTTAACCATTCATTTTATATTAAATTAAGATTATTGATTGTACCCAAAAAAACAGAACATTGATTTATTTAAATTAAAATATAACAATTCTGTGATTTTAAAACCAAATAAAATAAAATAATAAATAATTACTAACTCCATACCATTTAATGTATATAAATTATATTAAAAGTTAATGAATACTTTAACTTATAAGAATATCATGATTGCTACTATTACCAAATCCTCTGCAAATTGATAAGTTAACATTTAAGGATCAATTCAAAAGATTTAAAATTTGCACTAATAATTATTTATAGTTAATAAAAGTTATAAGGGTTTAATACTCTTTCTCTTTACTCTTTATATATTTTTAGAACAAAATAGTTTACATTATATATTAACTATATTTTATCTTTGAGCTGACCTTTCTATATTTGTTAAAGCTATTATAATAGATATTATGCATTTTGAATAGGCAATAACATATGATTGAATGAGTGTACAGTCATATTAAAATAATCAGTATTTTATTTAGTATTTAACAAGTCGAAGCGAGGCCTGAAAACGACGTAGCAGATTCTTGTCTTTGAGGGAAGCGTGAGGGTGCATACTGGACCGGCAGCTATTACAGTTGTGCCTTGTGATGAGTTGTAAGCATGTGATCTTTTTTTTTTTTTTTTCAATGTGTCATGTGATCAAATAATTTAAGCAAAATAATTTTGATACGTTTCATAATATTATTGGAGCTTCAAGGTTATACATGTTTCAACCTCTCCAAAGAATGTACATATTAAAAAGGGGGAAAAAATCATCGGAGTGTGATTTATAGAAAGAGGGTACTACTTGATGTGGTAACTAAATTTCTTAAAATACACAAGTGGTTTTATTTTGAAGTATATTTGACATTGAAGTTTGAGTTTATAACTCTATGCAAATTGCAAAATTATTTAAACATCTCACTACAAACTTCTTTCCTAGTTGTTTATTTTTAAAATTTTAACGAAAATTGCCTTTGCTATAGGTTTTGTAGATTTTACTTCTTAAATTTTAAAATTGTATAAATTGACACTCTAATATTTTCTAAATGTGTACTTTAGCTCTTTTATCAAAGTTTTGCTTATTGGTATTAAAAAGTAGGTGCACTATATCCCCTCAAATTTAACCCAACACCCTAAATTAATAAATAACGTGTAATTTGATGCCAAAACTTTCTTAAATATGTATTATTTTTGTCAACAATTAATAAAAAATCAGTAGGTCATTTTGCATAATAAGGAAATGTTAGGAAATTGATTTGCACATTTTTAAAGGTATTGAGTAACTTATAGTTTACATGTATAGTGCAAGTTTTTCTAAATTTTATTAAAGATTGTAATTTAACTTTAATTTAATATATTAATAATAAAAAATAAGGTCATTAACTATTCATTTTTTCACTTTAGCAACTTTTTAATTTTAAAGAAGTTAAATCCATACTATCAATTAATAGGACCTCATTTTTGTGTGGTACTAGGATTTCTTTGCTTTCGATGATATATACCTGGATTCATAAATAATAATAATAATAATAAAAGTGACAAGTCATAAATAACAATTGTCAACCACCGTAATTTATTATTTTGCTAAGATTCTATTAGTTGATAATAAAAGTGACAAGCCAAAAATTAATTTTGTTATTTCAACACTCATTTTCTCAAATACCCAAACACCCTATTTATAAAATATAGACTAAAACCTCAAGTTAGTCTTTAGTTATAATGGAGAATAAATTAGTTTTACTTTAAAAATTTATATTAGTCCCTCAAATTTTATAAAATGGGATAGTTAGTTCCTCTATAAAATTTTCATATAAATTGTGTCTTGTTAACTTACTTGCGTACTGTTAAGTTGTACATTACGTTAATCTTCATCTTTAACCTAACTCTTACTTTTCTAAATGAAGTCATTTAGACCTTTTTTTTCATCTACTATTTCTACTTAGAAGAAATATTTTAACTTTAAGTTAATATTTTTTGTAAAAGAGAAATGAACCTATGACATAAATTAACAGGACATATAAATAAGTTAATGAATACATGATATTCTTAACAATTTAGACAATAATTTAAAGAAGTTACTAATTTGTCCTTTTTATAAAATTTGGTCTAATATAAGATTTTTTAAATTTGATTACTAATTTATCCCTCATTATAAACCTTAATTAACTTAAAATTTTAATCTAAAATATTTAGTCTTACTACTTATTTTTTCTCTTAATTTATTTTCTATTCATCACTTCTCCCATATTTATACGAGACCTACATACCAAGTGGTGTTAAAATAGAATTACTCAATCAAGATTAGTCGTATAAGTGATAATAATTGGGGGTATCTTGGGTGGGTGAGTCACGACTGAATCTGAAGCTTACTGAAACAAAAAGCAATGGTGTTCCCTTTTATAAAAGGAGAGAGATCGAGAGTTTTTTCTTTTTCTTTTTCTTTCTTCCCTATCTTCAGATGAGGCATGATTGAACTTGAAACTTTTGTCGTTTACTACTTGGCTAAAATGGAATTATGTGAGACTCTCTCTCTATCCATGTACTATAAGATTTACTGATTCTCCTTCATCTGCTTTTAATTGGCACACGGATTTAATCGTTATCTTATCTCATTTTTTTTTTCTTGTGATTTTATAATGAACTAAAATTAAAATACGACGACCTTAGTTTACTCTAATAAGAATAAACCACCACACGTTGGGTCATGATAATAAATAGGTACATCTTTTTTTTTTTAAATGGCAGTTTTAATATGGAAATTGAAAGATCATAAATGATACGAATCGTTTTCCGTAAAAGAACTGCACATATCACTTTGGGTCTGATAGAATTTTCTCTCTATTCCATTGAATATCACCACTTTTTCTTGACGGTTAAAAAGTACGCAATTTGCAACTTTCGACCATAATGAATTCGTTCAATATTTAGTATTGCTATTTCAATATTCCTATTACGGCTAAAATTTATTTAAAGTTATAATTTACTTTCACTGTAATCATTCATTTTTGAGTAAAAACGAATACGATTTGAACTAATCAACTTAATACAGCATGAATTTAATGATAATGCATTTATAATCCTTAATGTATTTATTTATTTATTTTTATTCAGCCATGTTGTTGTACATAGTACATATATCTGTTCGGACTCCATACCTTGTGGAATTTGCTAAGCTTTTAAAATATCACAGTGATGATAATGATTAAGTGATTATGAATAAAATGTCGTATTAAATATAAATCCGAATATTCAATAAATATAACTCCGGCCTTATCAACACGCATATTTTTTCGGACAATGAACTTATAAAAATGATTCTTTTTATTTCTATTTTACATTGTTAACCAATAAGAAAATAAAGAAAATGTTAAATTATAATAGATAATATCCCAACGGACAATTTATCTAGTATAATTTTATTTTTTAAATTTTTTTATCAATTTTAATACATAAAAATTAAACATCTTATTTTAAAAAATTTGGATTTAAATTTTTTTAATTAAAATAACTTTTTGAAATTTTTTTTATATAAGATAACGATTTGACTTTAAAATTTCTAGGCTACGTTAGATATGCCCATATGGGTCCGTTTTGACAGTTTTAAATAAATTGAATTCAGGTCATTATCCTTATGGCCCAAGTCACCTCAAACTTTGTCAAGTTTATAATAAATTTCACCACATGAAATTTGATTCTTAACACGCTAAAATCTTGGTTTAAACTTTCAATTTTCTTTATTGAAAAAATGAAATTAATTTTTATTAATATTTTTAGTATAAAAAAGTTTTGCATTGTCTTTCAATCATATGTTTTTATATATAAAACCATTGATTAGATGGGGGTTATAGCTCAACGAAGATGAATTGAGTTCTAGATAAGCTTTACTTGCAAGGTCAAAAATTCAAAACCTATAAAGCTCTCTTAGGAAAGGGTTGTCCATGTAACCACTTTAGGTCACAAGGCTTAAGCTTCTCGTCTAACATTTTTTAAATAAAAAAGATATAAAACTATTGAAGTGCTCCCTTTAGTACTCAATATAAGTTGTTTTGTGTTATGCATTTAAATTAAGGTAACGATTACATTTTATTTATCTTCTAAAAATAAAAATAAAAGACACAAATACCTTTCCATCACTCAATCTTCACTCATTTTTTTTTAATTAAATATTCCAATAAACTAACCTCCATTTATTCTCTAATTAAATAGAGAGGTAAAATAGGTATAAAATAATTAATGAGTTATTGAAATGTGAAAACGATCTTTGTTTTGGACCAAAATAAAAACTCTTTATATTGAGAATCAAAGGGTGTAATAAGTATAAAAGTCAAACACTTCTCTAGGAAATAAAATAGTCAAATACTTCTAGAGATATGATAATATAAGATTAGATAATAGGTATCTGATTAAAATACTTTTATGCTAGAGTGTTTGGTATTGGAAAAAAGTTGAAATTTTTCATAAATAAATTTTAAGTGTAAAATTACACATGAAATTCATCCATAAAATCACCTTGCTTTTAAAGATATTATGGGCTTGATAACCCAACAGCTACAGAGAAAAAAATGTTAGCTGAATTTTCACTTGCATGGCGTGATATTATTAATTTGTTAATGATTAGCTCGATAAATGATCTTGGATACTTTATTTTTTTTTTTTATCCTTTTGTACATTGAATACTTTGATTTATGCAACTAGTTCTTTTTTTTTCTCCATTTTGATAAAATTTTATAATAATTCAGTGGGTAAGTGACATTACTTACTATATTAGATAACCAACTATATTAATCTATTAGATTAGCCATGAGATAGATTTGATTACTTTGACTTTTTCATTGAGATATAATATTGAAGGCGCCACCTTTAACCCTTTTTGCAGGCGTCAAACCGTTAAACATAGGCCGCACAACTAGGATCCATTCAGTTGATTTCGGAAGTAACAACCTAACAAGGTTCAGCCACATCACCATAACATAACATGTAACATTAAAAACCTCTCATTTTGAACCTCACCCTTATAATTCACTCTTACTTTTTTTTAACTTGTGTATGTTAGTGGTGTCTTGTTTTGTTCTTTTTATTGTTCTAAGAGGCTGAATTTTCATTAGTTTATTGGCTTCTTCTCCGAGTTTCAATGTAAAGATAATGAAGTTCTGCAAGACATACCAAGAGTACATGCAAGGGCAGGAGGGGAAGCTCCCTGTTGTTGGCTTCAAGAAGCTCAAAAAGATCATGAAAAAATGCAGGAGTGGTTGTGAACCCCAAAGAACCACCCCTAATGGCATCAAAACCTGCCCTGATCAATGCTCAGGTGATCAAAACAAGTTTTTCTTTTGTTGTTTCTTATCTTTCCATATTGATGTAAGGTTTTTTTTTCTTTTTTTTGTTCTGTGGGGTTCAAATAGCATTGTTGTTGCATGTATGACCTGATGATCACGTGTACATCCTTAACATTTATCAGTCATGTTAAAAATGTTAGAAATTAAGACTGATAACTTTAAATCAAAAGCGAGGATCTATGTTTACACGAATACTGGTACGATATCTGGTATAACACGAGGTATAAATGTATCTAAAAGTATCTATCCTCTCCCTCTCAATGATGATGATGATGATAATAATACATATATATGTACACTGGTATTGCCTCATATCTTCATAGTTTTCACATCTGATTATAAATGGATTCAGCTTGATTTCTACACACGTCTACCACTATGGTTCTACCACCAAAATAGATGTGAGATACATCTCCTCATGTGAGTACATAGGTTTTTTCCTTTATTTTTTTTGTTATCCAAGGTGGGGGCATCGTTGAGAAGATGATAGAATTCTTAAGTGGTCTGATCATGTGATTAAGAAGACCTATAGATGATAGCCCAATAGACAAAGGTAAAAGAAGGACAAAAAATTGCCAATGAGACCATTGAAAAGGTCTCAATTTGAATGGTTTGCCTATGGACACATGGTTTGTGTCTTTATGATAAGAAAGGAATGACATTGTTCGATCCATGTAGCTAATCTCACCTAGTGGTGAAAAAAAAGGCTTAGTTGTTGTTGTTGTTGTTGTTGTATTTGAGATGGCGGTGGTTGGTTTATGTAGAATAACCCAATGATATATGCTATCTAGTATCTATTATATTGCTTTCTTTCTGAGGTCTTTCTGTCTATTATATAGCAATTATATAACCATGATCTTTGGTGGTAACATGACAATAAAAAATGCATTGCTGATTTGATGCATTTCAAATTTTCAATATTCATGCATTTCCAGTTATAACTCTAAGCCATCTTAATGTAATTAACTTTTCAGTGTGTGATGGGACCTTCTTCCCTTCCCTACTCAATGAAGTGTCAGATATTGTAGGGTGCTTTAACCGGCGTGCGCAACAATTGCTGGAGCTGCATCTTGCTTCTGGCTTCAGGAAGTACCTTTTCTGGTTGAAAGGAAGATCACAATGGGATCATACCGCTCTAGTTCAAGAAGGCAAAGATCTGGTCACTTATGCACTGATAAACGCCATTGCTATTCGAAAAATACTAAAGAAATATGATAAGGTTTGCTCTTTTGTTTTGGTTATCAGGATCAATATTAAGTTTGGTTTATACTACTAATGGAGAAACACACGTTCCAATGCATCTTTTATAAGAGGAAGTCAGGCCTTCTTTTAGCTAAACATTCGTTAGCATTCTGAACCAGACATACTTTAAGATCCTCCTTATTTCTTATTTTAAGTTTTGAGAATCCATGTGAAATTATGAGTAGTGTGACCTTTATGTAATTTCAATAGGCTATTACTATGATTGCAGATTCATTATTCAAAACAAGGGCAATTATTCAAGTCACAAGTTCAGACTATGCACAAGGAAATTCTTCAGAGTCCTTGGCTTATTGAGCTTATGGCCTTATACATCAACTTAAGGGAAACCAATGTCCAGTCAAGGAAGGCATCTGCTTTGTTTGATGGATGTTCCCTCACATTTAAGGATGGAAAACCATCACTTACCTGTGAGCTCTTTGGTTCCATCAAAGTTGATATTGACTTGACTTGCTCTATATGCTTGGTAAGTTACCTGGTTTCACATGGATGGATTCCTCATTTTCTGCACATTTTTCAGTTTGAAAATTTTCAATTTGACTGCACGTATACTAAGCTTTAGCCTGTTTGGTTTTCCTCCCTATGGATAGATCACACTTTCCAAACCAGTTTTATTAGGAGCATGCAAGAATTTCTCCAACGAAGCATTGGCTTCCTTTGAGGGACTGCACATTTGCGTTCAACACAATCTGAAACAAACATATCAGTTTGTCTATTTGAAGATTACTGCTGCTTAGTTGCAAGCAGGATCAATAACTATATGGATAAAAACAGATGAGGGTTAATGCTAAATTGTAGGGACCAAAATCCAACTGAGAATATCACCTTAGATTCCTCAACATCAACTATATGTTTTTATATATGAAATCATCTCTCTTATGTGGTGCTTCATTTTTCTCCCATTATTTTCATCTGGCTATTCCATTACAGGACACAGTGTTTGATCCAGTATCTCTGACTTGTGGCCATATATTCTGCTACACCTGTGCTTGCTCAGCTGCATCAGTAACAATTGTTGATGGACTTAAGGCAGCAGATCCTAAGAGAAATGCCCTCTATGCCGAGAGGTTAGATACCATGCATACCAACTTCATCATTAGCAATGGGAATGTACAAAAGGGAAGGGGGGGTGTCCATTCTGATTACGTCCATTGCATATTGATTTGGTGTATATAGGATACAATTTAATAACTCATAATTTCACCCTTTACTGGTTATTACTTAGGAAAATGTTAATATAGACTCGAGTATATGGTGAACCCTACACGTAACATGATATAACCATTGCTTTTATAATATCTTTATATTTATAATTTTAAAACTATGTTTTGAATAGTTGATATATTGTTATGTGTAGAATTCATCGTGAACTTTAGACTATAGTATCATTACTCTATTACTTATCAAAGCAATAAATGGTCATTAACCTCAGCTGCATTGTCTTATTTGAAGCCAAACCAGGAACTATGATGCTGTTCTAAGCTTCATTTGTTCTTTAGTTAGTGACTATATTGTAACTGAATTTGCTAGAGTTCTGTTAAGGCTAATTAATTTAGATTTACCATCAAAATTTTAGATCATCCAGAAAGTTGCTCCTCCATAATTCCTCAGCAGCCTATTTTTTTGTTTTTTTTGGTGATGATTGATATATTGCACTTTACTACAACTTCACACATTTTAGGCATCTTAGTTCACTCATCAAAATGGCTTGTTCTTTTCTGGATTGGAACCTATTAAAATGGTGGCAAATGACATTTTTTATTTTGTTGATTGCAGGGAGGAATGCATGAAGGCGCTGTGCACCTGGAAGAATTAAATATTCTGTTAGGTCGAAGGTATGATACCATTTATTGCATCATAAAAAAGTATTGTGCAGTGTGCCACTTTCTGCCAGAATTGAACTGCTTGAATGTGGCATCCTAATGCATGGACAACTCATTTTCTTTTCGCCAATAATTTTGTTATTTCTACTTGACGCATCATTCTAAGGCATCATATTCTGGAAGAAATTCTAGCTGTGTAGGCATTGCTAAGTATCAAATGGGAGAGTTTAGAATGAGAGGTCATGTGGTGAAGGAAGAAATGGATGCAAAAGTCCATATAAAACTGTTTCTTATCATCTTAGGCTCTGATAAATGATAATATATACTTTGTAAGTGTCTTGACATAACAACATCAACATCTTTTACAGCTGCAAGGACTACTGGGAGGAAAGGCTTCAGATGGAAAGGGTAGAAAGGGTTAAGCAGGTGAAGGAGCATTGGGAATCACAGTGTAGGGCCTTCATGGGAATCTAACTAGACAAGCAACTCCTCTTGGTGTACAGTTCAAGTGGAAGTTTTAGGCTGAAAGGCCATTGTGCATTAATTTGATTGCTATTTTTGTATGTAAAGTTGTTAATAGTTGTGTTCTTACCTGACTCTGATCTATAAGGGCTTGTACTTTAGTAATGGTAGCAGAAAAAGGCATTCATTTGCCATTGCTGAAATTTCTTGGTGCCAACAGAGAATAGAGAAGCCAAATATTATTGGATTATGATTTTTCTTAGGCACAATGCAAATATGATTTTGCCATTTTTAATTTCTTGGACAATTTACATTGGATTATGCTACTAGTTTGCTATCTTTAGGTAGTTGCAAGTCCTTCTGGTTGGTGTGTCTGACTTCACTTTCTATCTCTTTCCATCTTACAATATATATATATATATATATATATATATATATAACATTAAAAAAGAATTGGAATATCAAAATTTGATAACCATCAAGCATAGATTTTCCTTAGCTATTACCAGTTATTCTTAAAAAGAATTTAAAGAAAAAAATACTCAAGAACGCAATAATCGAGAATTAATGTTATAACCAAAAGCTCAATCGGAAATCCAAAGTTCACTAATGGTGCATAATTCAATACAATGCAAAGGATCAACTTATTATTTACTAAACCAGTACTGGAGTAACAAACTGACTAGTGCTGCATGTTACGAAATGCTTTTCGTCGAAAACGTGCGAATCCATATCAAACGGTGATTTATGATATGTTAACAAATAAAAAATGAAAAAGAAAAAACACTTAACAACTTCAACGGTTTGAATGATTCGCACATCACTTCTTGGGAGGAGATTTCAAGCCAAAAAGCATTTTCGTAACAAAAATTAGGACCTTCTACTGCTTAGGCCAAATGCAATTAATTAGAACAACATTTAATTTACTAGCATTGATCATGCTCCAGTTGTCAAAAATACACTACACTATTTTTTGAGATCGATAAAAAATGTTTGCCCTTTAGGAAGATATGTTCCCCTTCTTTTCCAGCTATATAGGGATGACAAGGCACACAGATGAAGCTAAGAGAAGCATAAGGGGTTTGTTATAGTCCACTGGAGCGGTTGGCATACTCTTGAACTAATGCTCCAAAGAGTGATGGCCTCTGAAGCAAGTTGGAGGGAGTGTCAAATTCTTTAGCACGCCCTGTTAAGTTGAAAAATGAACATAACTTAGCCAACTATGTGGTCAAAAGAGTAAAGTCAATGAGATATATTGTAATGAAGAGAAAATCTAATAGGAAAATTTCCTACCTTGGTCATGAAAATAAACATTGCACATGTATGAAGTTGTGCTAATAAGTATAGGGTAATTTTATAAGCTTTTGGGGCAAGATATATTTTTTTTTAGCTGATGTGGGAAATAATGAACGGTTTAGAGCAACAAAATATCTTGCTCAAAATGAATTCTTTTAAGTGTTATTAGAGTCACAGTTTTGTCTGTCTTTTATTCACTCACCATTTCACACATAATTTTTGTGGTTATTTTTGTTTCCTATTTTTCATTAAATCTATAGTGCAATGATTGATGTGTCAAATGGTAAATGATTCAAAGCGAGAGAAAAGCACCTAAACAGTTTTTCTTTACTCTAAAAAACACATAAGAATTTCTTATAAATATGTGTATTTATTGTGACTCACATAACTTTACACATTTTTTAAGGTTTGATTTGCATGGCTAAGGTAAAAAGTTGGCTACTAAAAATTTTTCTATAATGAGAGAACAAGCAAGTGAATATCATACCTGCATCTACAACTAAGACCCTATCACAGTCCATGACTGTTGGTATCCTATGAGCAATGCTGATGATGGTACGTGCCGCAAAGTCCTCTCGGATGATCTTCTGAATTACAGCATCAGTTTGAGAGTCAACAGAAGCAGTTGCCTCATCCATGAACAAGAGCCTGCTTTGCTTAAGCATGACCCTCCCTAAACAAAGCAACTGCCTCTGGCCCACACTCCAGTTATCTCCATTATCAACCACTATACAATTAAAAATAACATTGGCATTAGTCAAAAAACAAATGGAATGGAAGTGAAATTCAAGCAACTCAAAGAAAATGGTCAAGAATCTCAAGTACCTAAAGAGTCAAGTTTCTCAGGCTTAGAAGCCACTGCATCCTTTAGTTGACAACGTTCCAGGCTCTACGGGAATAAAAAGTTATTAGATATAAGTTAGATACAAAACTATTTATATGCTTCTACCTAACAATTTAAGATTTTAGAAGAAATAGTTTATGATAGAGTAACAGAGTCTATATGACCAACTGGTCTAGAGTTCAACTTTCGTTACGCATTATTGACCCTTCAAGCCCAAAGGGCTCTTGCATAAAGCTAATGACACTAATCATTACAAGAAACTACATCCTTCAAATGGAATTTGATGAGGCGCGATGAGCTTTAGGCTCCACAAAGACAGTAAGGGAATATTTACCTTCCATATGTCTTCATCTGTGTATCGTCCAGTTGGATCAATGTTACTTCTGACTGTTCCTTCAAAAAGGACAGGCTCCTGAGGGATGATACCAAACCTTGATCTAAGATCATGAAGCCCTAAGGCAGATATGTCAATTCCATCAATGATTATTTTCCCTCCTGTAGGTTCCACCAGCCTGAAGAACACTTGAATTAAAGTTGATTTTCCACTTCCTGTTCTACCAACAACACCAATCTTTTCTCCTCCACTAATGCTTAAAGTAATGCCTTTAAGAACCAAAGGAGTGCTGGACATATCTGACCTGTTTACCAGAAGTTCAAGTTATTAATCATGAGGAACTATTGTGTTGCTCAAGGCAAGTTATAATGGAAAGGACATCACTGGGATTAATGTGAAGGATAGTTGCATAGACAATATGTCAATAACTTGCTTTGCAGATATCTATTTGGCTTTATACAAAGGGCCACTCTTTTGACACTGTACAATTGAGCAGGCATATATAAAGAAAGGTATATATCAACAGAATAATGTTACACAACTAAAAAAATATAGTCAGAATCTTTGACAGAAATCATAGTAGTTGCTAGATGAAATGAAGTGATATGATTCATATCCACTTATTCATCCAATAATTAATAATCATACCACATCATTTTGGCAGCTAACAAAATTTCAGGCTATCTAACATATTTATATGAATAATAAGAATGTATGTATAATTAATTCCAAAGGAAATAATCAATTTGGTCATATTCTAGGTACCTGCAAGTCTTTGATATGAACATTGCCTTGACCAGGCCAATTTGAAGGAGGCAAGCGATCCTTAATGTTCCATGCTGCTTCTGATGGAATATTTGTGAACTGCTTTATCCTCTCAACAGATACCAATTTGTTTTCAACAGTACAGCTCATGTAGATAGCCCAGAACATCGCGGCATTTAAGGACATTCCATACGAGAGAGATAAACCAACGTTTTCTACATCAAGCAGAACAACCTAGTCAGTTTATTATCTCAATAAAATTTTTACTGCAATAAGTATTATTTCTTTTAAAAGATAAGCTAGTACCTAGCACCACTACTTGTCCAAGATATACTATATACTTTAAATTATTTTCCACATGTAACTACAGAAAGATCATGGATATAATAGTTGAATATTTTAAAGGAGCATCATCTTGAAGTCATTTTCTTATTTCTGTATGTTTTACTTTACCTTTAGCCCATTGCACTCAAAGCATATGTTCAGATTGCATGGAATGCATGCAGTTAATGCATTAAATTGATGGTTGAGATTTTTTCAGATCATGCATTAAATATTCCTGGTGTGTAGCATAGGACCACTATTTTTTTTTCTGTTTGTTCAACAAGTGGAACCCCTTTTTCTGTAAAGTAGTACTGTAATTTTACAGTTTTTTTTTTTACTAATTATTTTTACTTTACATGTTTTGTTTTTTACGTGGACACCATTATTATTTAAAATAGTAATGTAGCTTTACTGGTTTGTACTTTTTCTTACTTTGTATGCTTTGTTTTATGTGGATAACATTGTCATTCAAAATTTATAACTTTTGTCATTTCCCTAGTTGCATCATTAATCCACAAACACAACTTTCAAGTAAAGGGAAAGCAATCCCACTCCATCCCAACTAATTCCAATTCATTCAATTCCACTTTAACCAAATCATCCAAACACAGTTGCTATGTTGCATGGCCTAATATAAGAAGGACAAAATGCAGCAAATGATCAATGGTATTTTCTTCCACTTTTTTGCACCACTACAACTCAAGGAACAGAAACAAGAGACAGAGAATATCACCCCTGAAAAATTACATATCATAAGAGATTTGCAAAGAATTTTATACAGAACAGGTAATTTTCCAAACGGTTCATATAGAAACTTACCTGGCTTTATGATACTGCTGGGTAACATGATCATGAACAAGGCAGAAGTGCAGAAAAGTAAGCTTCCAAGCAATTCTAAGCGGAATCCCAACCATGCATTGGAACTGAAGTTGTGGAAATCCATTCTCAGATTATCATTCACCCTTTTAACATTTTCTTGACAAAACTCCTCCTGCTTTCCGAATGCCCGGATTGTCATGACCCCGGAAATGCTCTCAGAGAAATGATGAATGACAGGTGCTTTTGTGATTGAATCCAGGCGAGTTAACTCACGAGATGTAGAAAGAAAATAACCCTGCAAAACCGACAAGAAAAAAGAAACACAATAACTGCTAGTGTTAGAGCAGGCTCTTTCCATTAAGTGAAAAATTATAGCTAATTGCCATGGTGCAAATGTGCAACTTTATATAATATAAGTTGCATCTATTACATGCGTCCAGGGCTAGCATGGTAAGCTCATTGAATACTACATGGATGACATTGACCAAATAAAGCCAATAGTTAACATAAGGTGCATGAGATATATTTTAGTTGTGAACAAATGAAATTCTAAGTGATGTCAAACAAGTGAGTATAGTGGTGGTTGTTCTCTATGTTAACTAGAGAAACCTTTTAGGAAGGCAACAATACCATAGTCATTCAATTCACTTCAATATTTGAGTGAAAACTCTGTCAATAACTTAAAATATTGGAAGCTATAGAGTAAGCACATTTATTTATATTTTGCAGCTGCAGCAATTTTAAGGTTTTAGACATTGCGTCGTCAATCTAATAAAGGAAAAGTAATTGGATCTGTGTCATGTCATGTGCTTTAAATCCATATATCAGAATTATGCCAGCAATATATTTGACTAACAGAATAATCATATCCATACCCGGTACCAGATGTTCAACCAAACAAGAGGAACTAGCAAGAAGATTGTTGGCCAAGAATTTTGACATGTAATGATGATGATGCTGATCACTGTAATGTACATGATCACAACAAAATTCAGGAACAAAGGGATAAAGATATCAACATTGGTCTGATCAGTGGATGCCTGTATAAGGTTTAAAAAATAACAAACAGAAGTCATTAGAAGTATGTGATTGAAATATGAAAGTAATATAGAAATTTATATCAACATGGATTAGGCCATTCCATTAAACATTTAATATAGCATACTTCGGACCTCAAGTTCTTACCCGACTGAGGATTCTTCCTGATGGAGTAGTATCAAAGAAAGACATGG